>CM066036.1:238281140-238741734 GCA_033557465.1 Ichthyophis bannanicus | reverse complement strand
AACTGTCTGGATCTGCAATGTAAAACAGGAGGGTTCTGATAGTCTGTTTGCTGTCGCAGATTAACGTTTCATTTTGGGTATGTATGTTTTGTATTTGGGATATTGTGTCTGTTTTGGGTCAGGGGAACATATACCGTGTCTGACTGTGTAGCTGCTGACACCAAAACGCAACTTTTCCTCATCACATAGGTTACCTTTGTGATGGCCCATGACAGTTTGGACTTTTCACTTTCTGCACCCCCCCCAGCCACCTCACCTGATTGCCTCATCCACAATGCTGATGCAAGGACACGTAATGTGGCGTATCGACCCTAATGGCCAGCCGCCTCAGACGACTGTACATTAGGAATATGCATGTTTGGACACATTCGTCGCCACTCTGGCTGTATTTCACACAGCCAACCCTAGTTGTGGGCATTCATTTGACCGTCAGGGGCGTGTTGCCCTCCCAAAAACAGGGGACAGGAACATCTGATCCTTTCCAGTGTGAATATAGTGCTCTCTGTGTGTATGAGGTCACTGTCCACGATAATGTCGGCTATGATGCTGTGTGTACACCTGTGGATAGCAGTCTATGTGGGCTGGGGTCCATTATCACGTGGCCTATCACCAACATATGTCCCGCCTGTGTATGTGAACCCTTAGTTGCGATGCTGCAACGGTACAGTTGTCACGAAGGTAGCAATGGGATGGAGGGCTAGCAGCAGTGTTGTGTTGGTTCTGTGGGCAGTGTCCAGTAGGCCTCCACCTGTCCTGTTATCATGTTCGCCATTTGTGTTGTTCCCTTCACAAACAGAGGCCCTGACGCATCAGTACTGTTACATCTGCATCTGTATCTGTAAACAACTCTCTTGGCTGTCCAGGCTGTGTGTAACAGTGTTCATTGGGCAACAAAGGCACAAACATGAGGTAACTCAAATGTTTAATGTGTAATGTGTACAATCATAGTCACTCGGCTGTAGAGGTAAAAAAAACAAAAAAATGCTGTCACATAAACACCACATACACACCCCTGAGATTGATCAGAGGTGTGTGTGTTTTGGTGTGTTGGTGGCCACGCCCCCTCCACATCTCCCTCTTAGCTGTGCACCGTGTGTGTGGGCAAACACACTGCAGACAGTAAACATAGGGGATTTATACCCTGTTGCACAGTGATTGCTTTTCTGGTACTGGTCCGACACAACAATTGTGTGTCATGACAGGTATATAGGATGCTGTGCATGTGTGGCTCACACTTTGATTCCCATGTGCCAGCACTGGGGGGGGGGTGTTGCACATAGTGCCGCTTGATGTGTGTCACAAAGGATAGCTTCTGTAACAACAAGTGCTTTTTGTGGTGGCATCTTAACCCTTGACAGAGGCCCGCCCCAGGGGTGCACATCGTGCTTTGAGCCTATGTAAACACAGCATAGTGAATGGTTCATGGAAAGAATGTTTAAACTTACCCCCTTCATTGTCGCGTTGCGATGCAGCACCACAGGGCACGCAGCTTCATGTAGTAGCGCATCCTCCGCCATTTCTCACATTGCGCCTTGGTGCTGCTGCCGCATATCCTTCTGCAGACAACATTGGTGGTGTGGGGCTCCGTGGATGTCCCATGTGAACCCTCCCGGGGAGCCAGGCCTCTCCCCCTGGGCGACTAATCCCCACATCAACCACCGTATCAGGGCTCTCTGTTCCAGGTGCGTGCCACACCTACCTCTTTCCCCCTCCTCCTGCTCCCAGCTCCTCCCCCCCCCTCCTCCTCTTCCTCCTCCTGCTCCACATGTGTCGGCAATGTACTATAGTCACCTGTATTGTGTGCACACACAGATAGATACATATGTGTAAGCTGGACAGCCACATCTCTAACGTGGTGTGATCGCATACCACCCATATGTGTATATTCAGATGTACCTCCTGAATTGTGTGGGTACCATACAGAGCCCCCACAGTACCCACAATACCTATCGCCCAACCAACCCATGTACCTGTGTCATTAAAACTGGTCTGGGAGTTAGAGCCGTGCGATGCCCTGTGTGGCCTCCAAGTTTGACTATATCCCTCATATGGCCCATCTATTCAGGCAGTCCGATCCCACACCCCCATGTTGGTGTAATGTATGTGCTGACTAGGGCTACACAGCGCCAAACAGGTACTCTCGCGGGGAGTGGGGGGGGGGGGGGCCTTGATATTTGGCGAGGTTTGGGTGTGCATGCCATTGCTCACGGCATAGTTCACATGGGACATACTGTCCCTCCCCAGTGCTACAAATGTACTTTCCCACGAACCTACAATGTAGGACGATAGACCACTGCAGAGGACTTCCTGAGACAATTTGGACAGGCACATGTATCAGTGTGCGTAGAGTATGTCAGATAAACAGGAAACAGTCACACACACAAATGCACAGTGACAGATAGATGACAAGAGGGCAGTGATTGGTTCGGTTTGTTTAGGGGTCTTCTACTCCTGACATGTCTGGAACAGTGTCACACACTGCTGGGATGTGTACCACAAGGTTGGATGTCTCCCGGTACCCTAGGTGGGGGCCATGGTAAACACGCCAATACAGGGCTAGCTCTGCAACTGAGAGTGGTACCACAACATCTCTCATGGTGGACATATGTCAATCATCAGAGCACAGGTCATGTGTACTACTGCAGCCACGGGGTCCCTGGGAAGGGTGACACATCTGCCCTTCGGTCATGTTTAGTAACGTGTATTGTACACACCCTGGCCAGGACATTTCCCATCACATTTGTGTCAGGGAATATCTATGCCCGCACTGCTGTACTGTCTGCCTGCTGTACTGGCAGGTGTGGATACTAGGCTACCCCATGGTGCACCACCACCCATACTCATGTGCTGTCCCCGTCCCCCCCAACAGTCACATGTCACCCACCCACGCTTTGACTGTCCATGTACATGTGTGAGTGTGACGTAGGGGAGGGTGATTAGCACTGAGCCAGATTGCAAGTGAATGGGTATGTGCATTACCTCTACACATGCCACAGATACATGAGCCCACCGACTCCGGCTAGTCCTGTTTCGAAAACTACCAACTACCCTCAGAAGTTGTATGGGAAAATTGGTGTGGAGGGATGTACTATCCCTGATAACTTTGGGGGGGGGGGGGGCCCGTCAGGATAGTCCATTGGCCATGTGGCTGGCAGTCAAATCATAGCCTATGTAGTGGTACATTACATCTGTGTATCACACAGCTACATATTTGTCTCTCTCTGTGTATTGCTATCTTGTGGTGTTTTTTGTGGTGTGACATGGGGGGGGGGGATTGTGACATGATTGCACACACAACAGTCCATGTGGGACAGATGTAGTCCAGGTGTAAAAAAAAAAAAAAAAAAAAAAAAAAAAAAAAAAAAAAAAAAAAAAAAAAAAAAAAGGTTTCCTGTTCATGCAGGTGCATGCACCCTTTTAATATAGTTTACAACACGGAACACATGTCCAATCAGCTAACACGCAATCACCTTGGGAAGGGGGATGAACTGGGACACTGATTTGGGGACCACAATGCACCATCAGGGGCAGGGGGCTCGACGTGCCCAAGGCAGGGCAGCAGCTTGCTACACACAGAGAGAACAGAGTGACAGAGTGTGGGTGGCAGGGAGCCAGGGGAGCAGAAATGATGGGGAATTTGTGAAAACAATGTGGAGGCCAGAGGACAAGTGCACATTTTGCTGTTAAGCATTTGGCTGGTTAGGGCAAGCAATGGCTATCAGAATTCATTATGGCACGGTCCTTTGCAAACACACCAGCAGTTTTTTGCATGTGTGATCCTGTGACTGTGGCAAGACCATTCCGGAAAACGTGAGGTGTGTGTGGCAGTGATAAGACACAGGAATGGTGGCCGGCCCTCTGGTTGGCACAGGCTGACCCATGGGGGGTTGACAGAGTGGGGCATACAAATATGCGTGGACTCCCCACGACATTTGTACATGGTGTCCCCTCATCCCAGTGACAGTTTCTAGTAGCCGCACTGTTTGGCTGACCACTGTCTTTCGAGCCTAATTACAGGGGGGGGGGGGGAGGGGCAGACATTGAGAGGGCGGGGTGCATGCAGGCTGACGTGGGTTGGGGACATACCCAGAATATTCCACACACCTCTGTGAGATGTACCATGTACTCTTGTGTAACGTTAAACAACCTATCTATATGGAGGGGGATATGATCCCGGGGGAATCTGAGTGGGGTCGTACGTGTGAGACCCGGTTCACGGACACGCCACATACTAATTAACTAGTGTCATCCAGCTACTTGCATACACACACCAGGTGTGTAGAGGGGTACCAACAAGCATGACAGAGATGTTTTTGACCCGGATAACATCATGTGTCATCCACATCTGACATCTGCCAGCAATACCCTTGTCAAAGTGGGGTGAGCCCTGCAAACAGTCCCAGCTGTACTGACGCCATAGTTACACTGTAATGAACTCTGAGATCCCCTAGATGTGGATGACAGACATGGCCAAAGGTTTGTGCAATCATGGGGAACCCTCGTGGTTGATATACCCTTGGCTTCCCAATGGTCAAGGATTGTGTTGCCATGACAAAGGGTTTGCAGAACGTGTCAGAATGACAGGGATTGTTATGGCAAGGCCTGGATGTTCCTCCACTATCCTCATACATCTGCTGTGTGTGTACCAGCCGTCAGTGATCCTGACAAGGGACACATGACGCGGCTGGGTAACTGGGTTACAGTACAGGTACATTATAGTGTGTTTCCCATGTTTACAATACTCTGTAAAACATGAACACATGACGAATTGTTAAATACAGTGTGGATGTATATTTCCGTATACTGCATTTGTGGTGACCATTCCCCTTCGCCCCTACCCTGGCAAATATACATTCCATTACAACTGTTCCATGCCACCATGTGGTGGCAGACAGTAATCACCATCTACATATGATTACACGGACCGCTTTATCATTCCACCCTCAGGGAAACAACCCCAGACACATTGCGCAAAACATCTCTGACCCTCACGTCTACCGACATAGTGTTCGCACTGTGTCTATGTGTTGGACACCATAGGGTATGATGGGGTGTGCACACAGCCTCAGACACAAGGCTAACGACATCCTTGGAATGGGGAGATAGGTATGTGTGTGCATCTGCAAATGTCAGCTGTATACACCTTGAGCATCTCAGGGAGGTTCTGCGATGTGATGGATATGCATGACATACTTACCTGCATGTGGATCTGCAGTATCCAGCAGCGCAGGCAGACCATAGGTGTAGACCGGACCGAGGCGTTCGGCCAGCTGTTGCTCGAGGGGCGTCAGCATGGCTGGCAGGGGCCCCCTCCTCCTGTACCCCTAGCATGTTGTGTTCGGCACAGAGGTGCTGCCGTACACCGCTTTTGATGTCGGAATATCTTTTTCTTCAGGCTATCTATGTCCCGTGGGGGGGCCCCTGCCTCTGCGACCCCTCGCTGGACCGCCTCCCACACCGCCTTACGCCCTGCTGTGCCTGTCCTTGTGCTCTGTCGGCCAAACAGAACCTCGTAATTTTCAAGGACCATGGAGAGGAGGTTGTGGTTCTCAGCGTCTGTGAATTTTATTGCCCTCCTCCTGAGAGCCTCAGACACAGGGACACGCTTCCTCTTCCCTGTGTGCCTGCTGGGAGCAGGCTGTGCAGGTACTGATGGCCCTGGCACTGCCCCCCACCTCCACAGGTCCCTCAGTCCCCGCAGGCCCTGCCTCTAGTGGTTTACTGGCGGCACCACCTCACCCGCAAAAACACCAGGCTCAAGCCTCCCCCACCCTCAGCCTCCCTCTCCCCCTCTCTCTGTCCCCTCTCTGTCTGTGTCCCTCCCTGCCTATCCCTATCCCTCTCTCTATCCCTCTCTGTCTCTGTCCCTGGCTCCCTATCTCTCTCTGTACCCCTGTGTGTCTCCCTGTCACTCCCCCTCCCCCCGCTGGCTTCGGGTCTGTCTCCTCCATCGGCCTCCTCCCTCCTCTCTGCTCCCCACTCACCTCACCACTCGCCTCCCCACTGCACCTCACCCCCTCCGCCCCTCCCACAACAGGCACGGGACAGGACACCGCAACCATGACCCCACCACAAGGCACACAGCACAGGAACAGAACAGTCACTCACACAATACACAGACAAGGTAACACACACAATGACAGACTACAGATATGGGTACTTATCAAACAACACGGGAAAATGTGGCTACCCAAATGACACTGACCCACCTCTCACTACACCACCTCTCACGTACATCAACTCTGTATACACTCGCTCTGACTCCACAACCAACCCTCACACTTTTGCTTCCGTAAGGGTGCATTTGTAGTTTTGTGGACGGTGCATACGTTGCGCATGCCGCCACTGTGTGACGTCAATGCTTGTGCGACGCGCCTGTGTTTTATTGTGCATGCTCATGCGTCTCGCTCTATGGTTTGTGTGCGTTATGCGCAGGCGCAACTCTTAACGCGGTGGGCATTTGTTTGCAGCAGGACGTCGGCGACGGCGCTGCTTGTGCGACGCGCCTGTGTTGAATTGCGCATGCTCATTGCGCTGGCCCTTTGAAGGTGCTTGCGCGACCCGCAAGCACCACTCTTTAGCGCATGACCGTTTGTGTTTGCATCATGAATTTGGTGAAACGCATACGCCCATGCGTAACGGGGTTCACATGGGATCCTCGCACACCCAAACGCACATGCTCCCCAATTGGCACATGCGCGTCGCAGTCATACACACGCACACGTGACAACGCTTGCACATGCGCGGCACGCACAGACAGGCGGCGATGCGTGACCTCCTGCGCATGCGCACTGCGCACACGCGGCGCGGTACCGAAAAAAGGAAAATAACAGTACACTGTATAAAAAGAGGGTGCTCAGTCAGCAACATTGAGGGTGTTTTGGTAGGCGCGGCGTGTGTTTGTTTGGAGAATCTGGGAGCAACTGTAGTGAGCCATATTGTGGGAGTTGTCTGTTGTCTTTGATGTTTGTGGTGGTTTGCCATTAGTGCAGTGTTTGGGCAAGTGTGTGTGTCTGTGTGTCTGTGTGTCTGTGTTTGTCTGTGTGTTTGTGCTTGTGTAGTCACAGAGGGCTTTACATGGAGGACATAATAGTTGTTGCATGTGCCCAAAGACGTGGGCAGATGCTACGGTTGCTGGACAGGGGAGATGATGTCCATGGGGCTGTGGCACAGGGCATGGGTGTAGACCCGCAGCAACTCAGACCTGCTGCTGCGGCGGCTGGCCAGAGAGGTGCTGTGCGGCGACGGCACAGACGGCGTACTGAGGTGCAGGCTCGGCAGCTGCAGCTCTATAGGCCCAGGGCCCAGCTCCAGGGCATGCGTGAGGACCAGGTTATCCCCCTGTACCGACTGAGCACAAGGGCTATTAGGGGGCTGTATGAGGATCTGAGACCTGACCTTGAGCCCCTGACTAGCCGGTCCCATGCCATACCAGGTGTAGTCAAGCTCCTTGCTGCCTTACATTTCTTTGCCTCTGGCTGTTTCCAGTCATCTGTGGCCGCAGTGGGTGGCATGAGCCGCCCCACCTTCTCACGCTGTCTCCACCAAGTACTGCGTGCTATGGTCAGCCAGGTGGGGACGTACATAGCCCTTCCCCACAGTAGGCAACATTGGGAGACCCTGGACCAGGCCTTTGAGGCGTTAGCCGGGATACCACACGTGATGGGAGCTATTGATTGCACACATGTTGCCCTGGTCCCGCCCAGAGACAGGGAGGTGGTGTTCCGCAACCGCAAACACTACCATTCCCTGAATGTTCAGGTTGTATGTGATGCTAATCTGCATATTCTGAATGTGGTCCCAAGGTTTCCAGGGTCCACCCATGACTCCTATATCCTGCATCGCTCAGCACTATTTAGGGAATTTGAGGATGGACATTACGGTGACTGTATATTGCTGGGTAAGTATCTCCATATATATCTTCGAAGATTAGTCATATATGTATGTGTTTACGTAACATTACCCATGTGTTGCAGATATTGCCCACTGTGCTATAGCAACATGAACTCCCATTCAGCAAACCGACAACTGTTGTGACTTTACATAATTACAGGACTGTAGACGTTGTTTAACAGGGGACATGATTAGCCATGTCACAATCCGTTTCACAGCCATATGTGATGTGGAGATGCTGGTGTTGTTACGGAACATATGCAACTGTTCAGATGTGTGTGTCGGGTGTGTATTGGCACTTGTGTCTGTATACCTTCTGCACACAGGGATGGAGGGGGGCATTTCCACCCACCTGTGTATGCATGGGTTTAGATTGTATCTGTGTTAGGTCATGTCAGACGTGTGTTATTTACAATCCATGCTCCTAATGCGTGTCATGTGCGTGTGAGGGCCACACACTCAATCATTCATGGGTCTGTCAGCTGTTGTTTGCTGGACAGGGGGGGGGGGGTTGACAACATATGATGCATGTTGCTTGCCTTTGCTATTGGGTGTACATTTTTGCATAGCTGTGCAAATGCTTTTGTCCTCTGCCATTACAGGGGTGGGGCCGGGCTGGGGTTAGCATACCTTTGCGCACTGCACATGTGCAGTGCTGAGGCGTCATTGTCCGTGATTCTCCTGATGTGACTCATCATTTGGGAGATTTGACTGCAAAGACGTGGCCTATGTTTTTGGCCAGACGTAGGGGTATTGGTGGGACATACACAGGAACGTTGTCATACTCAGTAGCTGTGATGTTTTACAAATCATGTGGCCTACAATGTCATATTCTGTGGAGCACAACTTAACAAGGATGGAACGGTGAGGGTACAGTAGACAGGTGTCTACTGAGATGGTTTGTTGACAGCGGTCAACAGCATTTGACGTTATACTGCTATATGTAGATATGGAGACCTTTGAGGACATGGGGTGTCATGGTGATATTGTGTTCATCCTGGCTGACATCACAGTCAAACATGTTGTGTGTGTGCGCCTACATTGGCCCAGCAAACATTATTGTGTTCTTTACTTTGCAAACATAGATTGTTTGTATGTGTCATGTGTGTTTTTATCGCGTACTCTACCATTGGTGGTGATGGTGTCGGTGATGAGAACATCAGCCACATAACATGGGACGTGTGCTCAACATAGGACTCTTTTGGGGGGGACAAGGTGGGATTGTGTTGTTCTCTGACATGTCTCTACAGACCTGACAGGGCATTTGTTGTATTTCTATCAGAATAGTTGTTAGGTCTGGTGGATAATTGTGATGTAAAATATGTCTGTCCTGATGTGTTGTGGGTTATGTCTCTCGTCTATACATCTGTGAATTTATGGTGTCATGCGCTCAGGTCATTCACATGCAACATTTCTTCTCTGCAGGTGATGCAGGGTATGGGTGTCGGCCCTGGCTCCTGACACCGTGCGTCAACCACGGACACGTGCAGAGCGGAGATACAATGAGGCCCACGCATCCAGCCGCTCAGTCATAGAACGCACCTTTGGCGTTTTGAAAAGTCGCTTCAGGTGTCTGGATAGATCAGGTGGGGCCTTACAATATTCGCCAATGACTGTTGCAGAGATTATCGTAGCTTGTTGCATACTGCACAACATTGCTCTCAGGCATGGTATCCCTGCAGAGATTAATGAGGATGTGGAGGAGGATCCACCGTGCCCCCCTGTACGTGCCTGTGGTGACACACAGGCAGGCACATCGGTCAGGCGTCGATTGATTGCAGACAGATTCACTGGTATGTATTGCACATCTACCCACATATATGTGCTGTTGTATGCGTGTGAGGTTTACAAAGGGTGATGTTTGGACCATTTACCATTCAGATGCAACACTGCATTGTCCTTTTCTTAAACATCCATCATAACATGTCGTCAGAGGTGTGTGATGGACAATGTGGACAGAGCACAGTAGCAGCTGTTGGTGTTGTGGGTCAGAGGGTGTTGCTACACCTTTCAGAGCTTTTGGGGGTCACAGTACCATTTAGTGGTTTTTTGTGCTAGCAACTGCTGCCCAGACACAGTTATTTGGTGTTTATTGTGTGTGAGGAGCCCTGGGTCAGGCAGATGGTTAGGGGTTTGGTGTGATAGAGGTGTCCATGTTTGTGGTGAGCTTTCATGCGGGACCTTTGTTTGTGTACTGCAATCTGTGGGTGTTTGTGTGTGTGTGTGTTCTGCTCCTGTCAGCTTGCTATGTTTGTATGTTGGATATTTTCAATGCAATATGTCAGACATATCACAGTACACATGCACCTGATAACGTTCCTATGGTGTTTCTGACAAGGTGTCACGTGTATTGCTGCAGCAGCAGCGCAGTGTGTGGTAAGGTATGCCTCATCAGGTGTCACAGGCATGGATATGGTGAATTATGTGGACATGTGCAGTGGGCAGCCAGGGGGCCATATGATTGCTACAGTCCATTTGTGGTGGAGTCATGCATAGCAGTATATTACATGTACACACATACAGATGTGCAGTGGGTTAGATGCTGAATGGGTGTATTTCATTAGGCAAATGTGACGCTAGATGTGTTGGCCCTTCCGATTTTATGGGGTCTTCCATTTTAGTGGTGGCATATGTATTTGATAGTATCTCTACATCTGCCTCATGCGTGTGGGACGTGCTGTGTGTATGGCAGGATAGCACGGTACAGACACACAGATACCTTGAGGACACTATCAAGGGATGTTATGCACATACACACACAGACCTATGTGGGGGTTATTTGGGGCATTGAGACATCAAACCTATCCTTGGTTGAACTTTCTCACAGTTACACAATGGGTTAACATGCAACAATCACGGTAAGGTGACATGCAGACATGGTGGTTATTGTGGAGAGGCATGGTGCTGACCTTGCCATGTATTTAATCACATGATAAACACACAACTGTCATTATTCTTTGCTGGGGGAGATGTACAATGCATAATATGCATCTACACAGTGTATACAGGTGGTATTGAGGCATATTTCCAGGTGACACAGGTACTTACACTGTGCTTCAAAACAAAATTGGAGGGTACTGCACATAGAGAGGGGGTGTTGGTCTGAACATGGGAGGCACAGACATATAGTGTGAACCTTGGGATGCGTCACCAACATGGTGTGTCCATCCACCTGTTTTGGCACGTGTGTGGCACAGCAGGAGGGTGGGGAGGCATATGATGGATGTGGGGGGCCTTGGTATTTGCATCACACATGTACATGATGCCTCTCCCATGTACAAGATCTGTGCAGTGTGAGGGTGCACAGTCCGTTGTTGGTTCATGTTTTGGTGTATTACAGCTGGGGACAGTACGTTGCAGTGTGGCGTTCAGCGCTGGAACCTGACAAGGTTGTTTCTTCTTTCCACTACACAGGACATATGTGATGACAGTGCTGTCGGTGTGTGTCATTAGCACATGGCAGAACATCAGCAGAAATGCTGGGGTCCAGGGTATGTAGAACTACCGATACATTGTATGTGTGTGATGTCAGGTGCACAACATCTAGCCTGTTATGTATCATATTTGGCAGCTGGTGTTGTTCACGTATATTCTGTGTGCCGGTCTTACCCATATTTGCCTGTTGTCACACATCTCCACGTGCGGTTGTGACCAGTATTTTTCCTGTAATGGGTTTTCTGGTGGATTTTCCACAGATCCACATGTGGGCCTTGATGGGCTAGCTTTGCGGAAGCAACACCTGCTGCCTCCACCATTTTAGTTAAATAGGCCATCATCAGGGTGTCCTTGCATGTCACTCGACCGTTATGTGCACAAATTAGCACTTGGGCACAGACAGGCCACGTATTTCAGCTGTCACATTGTACTACGCATATTGTGCTGGTGGCTGTTTATTGGTTTGCTTATGTGGTGCTGCATTGTACATGCATGATACATTGTCATATGCTTTGATGGGTGCGGGCACCTGGGGGGCATTGTGGGGTTTGTTACCTCTACAGTAGTGCTGTTCACCTATTCATCATCACCCACATTTCTGGTGAGCAGAGTTGTGTCCTGTGTTATGTGGGACTGGTGTTGAGCAACATTTTTTTTCTCTCTGACATAGGCATGATGTGAAGATCCCTGATGTGTGACTTTACATGTTGGTTCTACTGGTTGACCTGATATCGTCTCCGTTCGCTGTGACCTGGTGTACATATGCAGCAGTTGATGGGATTGATGAGGGACACATGATGGACACATAGGTTAGATTCCACCTTTGTTTTATTGTTATTACATCTGGCTGTACCTTTTGTGGGGTATCATTTGATCTCATGGACATGTAATGTTGCATCTCTGTACACAAAAAGGGATGCATATAGTGTGTAGCTGTGAGATGCCTGTGTGACATGGTATTTAACATAACCATCTCCATGTGACACCCGTGTCTGCAGCAACATGTAGTGTTCCTTTCACATCTGTGTTTTATTTGATGTGCATATCCTGTCATGTTTGCATTTCCATCACTTCAATCTTTAATTAGTGCAGTGTGCATTGTGGCAATTTGTGGTGTTGTTGCAGGGTTACTAACATTGGCCACACCTATCCTTTCTTTGCACAGGGCAGTGGACATTATGGACACATTTCCTCCAGTGCATCTCGTCTCCTCATCCAACAGCTGTTGTGGGACAGTGCACCATGTTATTGTTTAATGGGAAATATCCTATTTGATGTTTGACTTCTGTGAGTGGAACACAGGCCTGTGCTGGACGTTATTGCTCTTGGACTGCTTGTTTGACCATGACAGACATGTACAGCACACAGTTTGTGCCATGCTGTAGCTGACAGTCCTGCTGATTGCAGGGACACAGATGAACCTCCTCGGACTGTGCCATATTGGCATGTGACACTTTACTATGCACGCCCATGTTTGCCTGGGAATTTTGTAAGTGATATTTTGGATGTCAGGAAGCCTTTGCTTTTGGTACAGTTTGCGCATCAGGGACTGACATCATCTGTGTCGTTTGGACATTCCTCACAAGTTGTTTACTGCAGAGTTTTGGCCCATGTGTGTGACATGGCACTCAGGATACCCTGATCTGTTTATTTCAACTGTAGCATACAGCCGTGATTGTTGCAGGGGGGAACAGTTTCAGCATTGCAATTGTCTATGTCCACCTGCCACACACCTGGACATGCTACATGTTTTGCCAATAACACACGGTCATGCCCACCAACATCCTTGATTGATGTGTGTAGGCGGCAATGTGGTTTATATTCATGTGTGGCATCACAGTACCATGTTAGTGTCCGGCTGGTGGCTGTGTATCAGAGTGACTCTGTTTGTGAGCCACAACATGTGGAGCTATGACCTCGGTATGTTGCAGTGTGAGATTATGTGCCATTCTTTGCATATTCACATGCTAATTATTGTGTTTGTTTGATGTTCAGACATGACACTCTGCATGTATGGCCACGCCTTGCATTGCACGTCTGCACAGTCCTGTGTTACCCCCTGCATTTACCACACTCTCATTAGGACATTGTATTTGGGGTGTGTTATTGTGGGTGACCATTTTCGTGCTACACATCTGCATTCCATGTAACCTGCTATATGTGGCCAGCGACTGTGTAACCAACAGACAATGCAAGGGGGCCTCCTGTATGGTGTTATGTGTACAAATTTCTGCCTGTTTTGTGGTTTGTATTCACTCTGTGTTCATGTGTCCCTGCTACCTGTTAGCATATAGTCAGTCAGTTTGAGATAATATTTGGGGTGTACATTGACACATTGCTGATGTGGTGATCTGCCATTATGTGGGAGTTATGACATTCGCTTGCAGATGTGTTTGTCACATTACAACATATTGGCAGCATATGTATTTTTAATTTGGTGACCTCCTCTGTTGCATGAGGGCTATGTTTGGGGGGACATGTTATGTGTTTTGGTTTCTCATTCTGCCACACCTGTTGTCTACATGCACGCATATATGTGTGTGACACATTGTGGGCATGCAGCATCTGCTGTGTTGTGTGGCCCTGCTACACAGTGCATATCATGCACCTGATGAACATTTATTCTCGTGCCATTATGTTTTGCTCTTGAGTTGACCTTTGCATGGATGTGCATTTTGACATTGCTGACTGTGTTCCCATCATTTGCCAGGGTGGGACACACCTTGCAATTCTGTTTACACTGTGTATGGTATGTATGAGACGTGTTAGAAAAAATAAATATGTTCATTGTTCAGACATGTGTCTCTTTCTGTACTTTATCTCTGTGACATACATGCATTACAATGTTTAACATTCCATCACACATGACTCCTTGGGACCATGGGAATCCTGGCTTTTCTTGCACATGTACCTCCACTGATTTGCCCCAGGGCGCATGGTGTGCTGTTGTGATATGGTGCGTGTTTGCCTTGTGTGCAAGACATTTATGTGAACACTAGACTGCTCCTCCACTCATGGACCACATTTACACGTTTGTCTACGGATTTGATGGTAATTTCCATGGACCCCTGTGCTCACATTGGTGTTTGATGACAGCTGTGTATGTGTCTGCAATTTGGCACATCACTGAGTGCGGCACATCCCCATACAGGCCCTCCCTTTGGAATGTAATGTTTGGCTTGCCCTCAGTGTGTTGTTTGTGTGTATGGTTGGGGGCATGTTTGTTCACACAGTGCTTAGCAGTTTGCCTCACAACATCGTATTTTTTTATGGAATATCTGGAAACGGAAACATTATTTTACAGCTGCTTCATCACCTCTACACACACCCTTGTCTGTCATCAGTGTACAGCAAGGTGTTCACTCTGTGTTGACAAGGCAGCACATATTAGCTGTTGCATGGGTCTCTTTCTTAATGTTGTTTGCACAGCACTACACCTGGGGGTGTGGTAATATTGAGGTTGAGCAGGTGTGTGCTGCACCTTTTCTCATGTTGAATTGGCTCCTATCCTGTCTGCAATTGCTGGGCAGCTCAAGCACACAGCAAGCACTGCCCTTGTTGGTTATTTACTTTCCTCTGGTTGTTTTTTTGTTTTTATTCATTTATGTAGGTGTATGTTGATGCAACATTTCTGCGGGTCATATCTGCATTACATTACAAGGGGTGGGGGTTTACAGGTAGGGCAGGGCCATCCCCAGGGAGGCTACATTAAGGGTGACCACAGGGCACATAGGACATGCTATGGACATTGACAGATTGTGAACAGTGTCTGATTCGTCTAGGGTTGATTATGTGTAGGGGTTTGGGGGATTCCTGGTAATGCTTTTTTTCAAGCTATATTCTAGAAGATATTTGGCCTGTCTTATTTCCGGGGCTGCTTGGTAGGGTTTTGCGTAAAGAGGAGGCATACAGTTAGGACGCTAGATGTCACGTCCATTACAGGCATTAGTTAAATTTCAGAGGTACATTGAAGCCTTTGGAAGCGTCTGGTCTGGTAGTTCTTCCATGTGCGTTTCATTACTGTTGGGTTGTGATTTGGTGTTTCTGTGTTTGATTGGTGGGTGGGTGGGTTGGCTTTGCATTTAGTCAGTGTTTCAAGTAGGGGTATGTGTGGGTCCTTTACGATTGGGGTGATGTGTTCTGTTCCTTTTGCATGCTGTATCCACTGCATAACATATCCTTGTGTGTGTGTGCATGTGTCCCTGGTACCATATACAAAATGTGATGTGATCTGAACACAGCAGATCACCAGGTGCATTTATTCAGGCTTTCTCCTGTGGGTTTGCCTGTCCTTACAACCAGCACGCGTGCTGTGTGGGTGGCTTGACTGCTTGTGAATGCAGCCTTTGCTATGACGTGGAAGTTGTTGTTCTGTGCTACCTTTGGTTGCTTTTTGTTTTTTGGGAGTGGTCCTCGGTGTGATTAATCTCTGTTCTGTTGGCTGTGTCTGCTTGTCGTGCAGATGTCGTTTCCATTTCTTTGGCGGCCAGATGTTGGCAGGTTTGTGATGTAAGCACATTGTACCCTCATCTGAGTTTTGACCCATGGTTCTGTCCATCTTCTGACTCCCAGCTCTTGTGTCATCCTGCCCTGATGTGCATGCTGCTACAAGCCATCCTGCACTCCTACACCTTCCTGCATTTCATCTCTCCATGGTTGGCTCGTGTGTGTGTGCTCTGCCTATAACCGCTGGTCCACTATCATCATGAGATTTCACCTGTTGTGCTATTTCAGGCGCATCTGCTGGACACATCTTCACGTTGTCTGTCGTACACGATCATGATTGGATGTTACATTTGCATCACTCTGTACATAGCTCCAGCTAGACCCAATTTGTGTGTGTATTTATGTAGATGCCACATGTCCTGGATGTCATTATTGTACTGCAGCACATGTGATGTCTGTGGTTCTTGTCGTTCTGCTTGACGTTTCCTTTCAGCTCTGTGCAGTGTTTGGGTTATATGTGAACTCGCCATCACTGAAATGGTGGTTTATGATGTGCATTCAGTGACACCCTAAAGGGTGACATACTCCTGTGCACTGGGGTGGGCTTGTGTTTAGCTGGCAACACAGATCGCTGTCCAATTGCATGCTGTACGCAGATGTAGGTAACCCAGGCTTAGTCACTGCTCAATTTGACACATGACCCCTTCACGTTCAGTCAGTGCCATGACCATTCTGCTACACTGCTGTTCCATCTTGCATGTCTGCTCACCTACTTTGGATTTCCATACATTACAATACACAATGGTACTAGCACTGACTGTGTTTGGTCAATGCCCTGCCTCCTACGGCACACAAAACGCACCCTATACACATCATTGTGTGTTTCGTTTGTGGAGAGTGTACGCTACAATTTGACCTCTGAGGTACCTTGATGGGCACCTTATGCATTACCTGCTATTACAGTACTTCCATAGTTCATTTGCTATCAGTAGTACATACAATTGAGGGTTACATGGCTCCTAGTTCATGACAGGTGATGGCTCAACCAGCCTTATTCATTGAACACAGCAGGGGATTGGACCCATGATGCCAGCACCATTGGGCAGTGTGCTAACCCTTCTGCTGTGGCTCTGTTCATTTGGCTCTGATATAAGCACAGCGCCTTTTGCCTCTTACACATTATGTGGGCAATAACTTCATGCCCCTCATCTGGCAATATTACCTAGGACAGGTGATGCATCACCCAGCCTTTTTCTATTTCTGCACAGCCGTGTATACAACCCCTGATCAATGCACCATTGGTCAGTGTCATCATCATTGTGCTGTGGGTCTGTTCCTGTGCATACCCATCAATGCGCCACTTCTGCAGGCTACTATTACAGTGCCTCCAAAAGGATATTTTTCACCGCCTCATGCCCATCAACGCAACGCCTTATGCTAAACATTGGTTCTCTCACCCCTAAAAATATGCCTCGTTGTGGACTAACACTGTGGGTGATTGGGGACATGCTCCCTACACTATTGGTTAATGTCTTCGCCATTGTGCTATGGCTCAGTCCCCGTGTATGGACATGTGCGCACAGCCTTATGCCGTTCACAATTAACAGCGCGACGCCTACTGCTGCCAGACCCGCACAAGAGTAACAGCACGACGCCTGATGCCGCCCACATTTCCACCGCATCAACTCACGACCCCCACATCTGCCAGCGAGACGCATAATGCGGATCAATATTAGTTACTGCCGCAAAACCTTACCCGCGCGACGCCCAAAATTAGTGTGCCTCCATCAACTTTCTTGTCCAGCAGTACTAGTTATGCCTCGGCCAGCCTTTCTGTATTGCACAAAATGGGGTATTGAACCCGTGGGCCCTGCACCATTGGTTGGTGTCTTCCCCATTGTGCTACGTCTCGAGTCCTGTGTTTAGATATTTTCCAAACGCTTCATGCCGTCAACAACTCACACAGCACCACCTACTGCCTCACAATACGCAAAAGATGTCCCGCGCACAGCCTAAGACGCACGAAACGCAAGCAACGTACAGCGCGCCGCCTAATGCACCACAGATTTTACAGCGAAATTCATAACGCAACATATTAATTACTGGCGCAACAACGTAACACCGACAGCCGCCCTAATGTGGTATGCCTCCTAAATATATTTTTTAAAACATTACTAGGCATGGTTCAGCCAGAATTGTTGGCTTGCACACACTGGGTGATTGCACCCGTAGCCCCTGCACCATTGGTTAATGTCTTCGCCATTGTGCTACGGCTCAGTTCCTGTGTATGGACATTTGCGCACAGCCTTATGCCGTTCACAACTAACAGCGCGACGCCTACTGCTGCCAGACCCGCACAAGCGTAACAGCGCGACGCCCGATGCCGCCCACATTTCCAGCGCATCAACTCACGACCCCCACATCTGCCAGCGAGACGCATAATGTGGATCAATATTAGTTACTGCCGCAAAAACTTACCCGCGCGACGTCTGGTGACGGCCAAAATTAGTGTGCCTCCATCAACTTTCTTGTCCAGCAGTACTAGTTATGCCTCGGCCAGCCTTTCTGTATTGCACACAATGGGGTATTGAACCCGTGGGCCCTGCACCATTGGTTGGTGTCTTCCCCATTGTGCTACGTCTCGGGTCCTGTGTTTGGATATTTTCCCACCGCTTCATGCCGTCAACAACTAACACAGCACCACCTACTGCCTCACAATACGCAAAAGATGTCCCGCGCACAGCCTAACGACGCACGTAACGCAAGCGACGTACAGCGCGCCGCCTAATGCACCACAGATTTTACAGCGAAATTCATAACGCAACATATTAATTACTGCCGCAAAAACGTAACAGCGCAACACCGACAGCCACCCTAATGTGGTATGCCTCCTAAAATGATATTTTACCATTAATATTCATGCCTCACCCTGCCTTCTTTGGTTGCGCACACTGGGGGATTGAACCCATGGCCCCTGCACCATTGATTTTTGTCTTCAACATTGTGCTACGGCTGTGTTCTTCTATGTGCCTGGCAGCGCCCCGCTTAGCCTTCCCACGCGCTAATGTGGGACCCGCACATTAGCGCGATGCACACAGGTACGGTCCGTTTTTTCCTTTTTTCTGGCTGGCCCGCCCACTCCTTATATGGCACCCGCACACTAACGGGAACCCGCACAGCAACGGTGTTTAGTAAACATGCCCCTAAGAGTCGTGAACATGTAGCATGGTACTCAAAAGGAACTACGGGCATCACTCCTCCACCTGCGCAAGCTCGAGAGACATTGGCGTCGATCCTGATCCACTGAAGCTCATACTGCATACAACTGACACCTAAAAAAGCATCGTCAAAAAATAGTGAACAGAAGAAAGCAGTTCCACACAGACCTACTGAAACGATCAATAAACAAGCATCACGACTTATTCAATATAGTAAAAACATTAGCACGAGAACCAGCCTCAGAACAAATACCCATAATACAACTGCAAGCTTATGCTGACTACCTACAATCAAAAATGATTCAGACAGTCAAAAACCCCAGCCCCACCAGCCACACCCCACTACCCAAGCCGCCACACCCATCCCCACTGACCAAATTCAACACCATATCGGCAAAAGAAATTGAAGATACCATCGCCTCCATCAATGCTACCACTGCACCAAACGATCCCTGTCCAACGGCCTGCATAAGAGAACTTTGTTGTGAGCTAAGCCACTTCCTAAATAAAATCCTAGACCAATCATTCACAACGGGATCCTTCCCACAAAGCTTAAAACATACCTCCATCAGACCGCTACTGAAGAATAACAAACTAGACCCTCTAAAAGTCGAATCCTACAGACTGATATCTAGCATCCCACTGTTAGCCAAAATAATCGAAAAGGTAGTCCACTGCCAAATCCAACAGCATATTGATACCAAAGCCCCCCTGGAGACCATCCCAACATGGCTTCAGGGAAGCACACGGGAACTCTCCTTACCACCTTTTTCAATTCCATAATCTCAGGAATAGATAACATCCACCAAGGTTTCGTCCTTATATTCAAGGACATTGCAGCAGCGTTTGACTCCGTAAGTCATCAAATACTTATCGAACGTCTTGAGGAAAAAGGAATTCAGGGCACAGCATTGAGCTGGTGTAAATCCTACCTGTCCAACAGATGGCAACAAGTGAGGACCGGCATCACAACATCAGATCCGTTCCTACAAAAACAGGGAGTACCACAAAGCTCCTCGCTATCTGCATTAATGTTTAACATTTACATGCAGCCCATCTGCGACTTGGTCCGATCTTTCAACGTTGCCTGCCTGGCATATGCAGACAATATTCTCCTATACATGCCTTTTGCAATGGACCAACCTGATTTTACCCCACTAGCAAACTGTTTTGATGCAGCTGCAGATTGGCTCTTCACTCAGAACTTACGAATCAATCACAGCAAGATGGATGTGCTGTTCATCACGAGGAACCAGGATTTCACGCCCCCACCCACACTAAAAGTAAAAAATACAGAGCTGACAGCTAAATCCACTACTCGATACCTAGGCATCACCCTAGACCAACGGCTGGACATGAAAACACACATAAAAAACACAGTAAAAACGATATACCATATAATACGGACACTCCGACATCTATGACCATTACTTGATACCACTGATTTCAGAACAATCTATCAAGCCCTGGTGATGCCACACTTCGATTTTGCAACCGCAATCCTATATGAGCTTCCACAAGCAACGTTAAACCCTCTCCAACTGGCAATGAATACAGCAGCCAGAGTGCTAGAAGGAATGTCAAGGATGGACCACATCACACCAATCCTAAAAAGACTCCATTGGTTGCCGATACAAGATCTTAATTATGACCTTCAAAGCCCTGAACAATCAGCCCCCTACAGCCATCATAAAGCTAATACACACCTCACCCCCAATAGAATCAGAAGATCCACAGCGATGAACACCCTGACAATCCCGAAAGAAACAACGAGATGCACAAAGGCAACATCTAATAGAGCCTTTAGCATCTACGCCCCCAGAGCTTGGAATGCCCTACCCTCGGACATGAGGGCTCTCACCAACCTAACCCAATTCAGGAAGGATCTGAAGCACTATCTATTCACAAAATATTACTTGGTGTAGGTTCTATAGGGAGAGATACTCAAAAATGTAAATAGCTGTAGATACTCAACAATGTATATAACTGTAGATAATTACCCCATATGTATCCAAGTTACATTCCCTGTTCAACTGTGAATGCATTGCAGCAAGCCTGCAATGCATATAGTTTTGTTCAATGTACACCGCACTGATGGGAATAGCGCGGTATAGAAGAAAAATTAAATAAATAAAATAAATAAATCACGTAGCATTCTACAAATTTTGTGAGAAGAATGGCACTTTATACAAACCTTACCTGGTTTTTCAGATTTACAACTTACAGTTGTTCATAAGAGAAATATAAATTTGCGCAACATGTTGGTTCCCTCTGCCTCCACAGAAAGAAGATGCCTATCTAAATACAAGGGACGTTATCAGTGCAGGAGATGATCAGTCTGTGTACATGCAGTGTGTATCAAGAAAGTCTTTATTCATCCAGTTACGAATAAACAGTTTTATTTGGATGATTTTTCCAACTGTAATTCAGATAATATAATATACGTCATCCAATGCCCTTGGAAGAAGTTATATGTAGGTAAGACTACAAGAGGCATTCAAACAAGGATTATTGAACATAGAAGTTGCATATGTAAGAGCCTGACTGATTAAACCCTTCATACTTCACTGGCAAGAACATCATAAGATCTCAGATTTGCAATTTTTTGTTCTAAAGAAGGTGAAAACAAACTGGAGGGGAGGAGATCTTAACAAAGTCATTCTGTGCCTGGAACAGCATTATATTTTTGTCCTTAACACTATGACACCTAATGGTCATAACCTCAAAACTGGCCTTTCAGTACTTCTTTAAAACAATTGGATGGAATTCTGCATCCCTCCCTTCCCTTCCCTCCTCCCCTCCCCTTCCCTCCTCATTTCTCTCTTCCCCTTTCCCCATTCCCCATCCCCCTTCCTCCTCCTCTCCTCCTCTTCCTCCCCCTCTCCCCTTCCCCCTTTCTCCCCTTTCCCCTTCCCTCACCCCTCCCTGTTTCCCCCCCTTTGTTCCTCTCCCTCTTTCCACTCCTACTCCTGCTCTCCATCCTCCTTCCCCTCCCCTCCCCTTCCCTTCCCCTCCCTTTCTCCCTCCCCCTCCTTCCTTCACCCCCCCCCTTTTCCCTTCCTTCCTCTTTGTCTCCCCTTTCTATGTTAGCTGATATTTCAGTTTTGTATGCCATCATCAAAAAAACTCAGAAGTTGGGACATCAAACTGTTCCACTAATCAAATGACATGCATAGAGTCCTTCAAGAATGTCTTACCTAACGGCACAAATTGTTGAAGGAAATGGTCCACAAAATGGGATAACAGTTCTAACAAGGAACCCATTGAGGAAGCAATGGGACGTCCCAGTGACCTTTGCAAATCCTTATGAATCTTGGAAAGGATATACATGACTGGAGTCTGTGGCTTAGTAACTTTCAGAAATGCCAATTTAGGCAGAGTGATCCAAATGTGTGACAAAGTATTAGCAATAACCACATCAACATCTTGTTTAAAAATCTCTGTAGGGTCCCAAAGGAGTATAGAAAGTCCAATCAGAAAGCTGTTGCAAAATTTCTGCTTTGTACTGTGACATATAAATCACCACAATCGCCCTGCCTTTATCAGGGGATTTAATTTTGATGTCCCTATTATGTTGCAGCTGATAGAGGGCTTCACACTCTGCACCTGTCATATTTGACAAATGCACCAGATCGCATAATCCTTCAACAGCCTCCATAACGAGGCACTGAAATACCACAATTCTGGGATCCACCACTCCAGGTGGCAACCAATGCAACAATAGTGAGCTCAAAAATCACACCAGGGTTACGTCTTGTTATTTTTGGACATCACAGCTTTCGACACAATCAGCCACAACATCTTTCTCCAAAGACTTCACTCCACTATGTTACAAAATGAAATTATAAAATGGTTTCCCTCCTACCTCAATGAATGACAACAAGTGAAAATGGGCACCAGCAAATCATCACCATTCCCCTAAATGAAAGGCATTCCACAAGGCTCAACACTATCAGCACTCCTGTTCAAAATCTACCTATAGCCACTATGCCCAATTATATGCTCCCGCAATATATACTTCTACATCTATGCAGATGATATAATGATCTATGCACCCTTCAACACCAGTAATCCCACATATGAAGAAATAATGAACTGCTTCACAGACCTCACACAATGATTGAAAACAAACTCACTTACAGTACAATCAACTACATACAAATGGAGATACTCTTCATCACCAAAGTCAAAACATTCCACCCATCACCATCCCTGAAACTAAATAACATTGACATAAAAGTTAAGAAAGAGATCAAATATCTGGGCATAACACTGGATCAACAACACCCTGAAACCACATATAAACAACACAAAAAAGACCATCTACCACAAAACCCAACCCCTGCAACATCTGTCTTCTATTGGATCCCCTTGACTTCCAAGCCATCATTCACCGTATTTTGACTATTGCAACTCAATTTACCATGGCCTACCAAAATCCACCCTGCACCCACTGCAGACCACTCTACACACAGCTGCTTGCATCATCCAAGGAGCCCGAAGATATGATCACATAACCCCCATCCTACGACAACCACAACATCCACTCCCCATTCCTCCTCTGACCCCCCCCCCTAGAATCGACCCATCCAATCAATTTCCCTAGTCCTAACATTTCTACTAACCCCTATTTCACAATCATTCCCACTCCTCCCCCCACTTGCATCACCCACTCCCATGCACGTGCCCTGTCTCATAAAAATGGACAGTGCTGTACATAAATTCTCTTTTATTATACCAAAGTGTATCACTTAGAACCTGTAAGTTACTCTACATAAGTTCCGTTTACTGTTTCAATGTAACAACGTGCAACCCCTGTTATATGTACACCACTTTGACCCGGAGAAAAGCGGTATAAAAAACCCAAATAAATATTTGCCAATTATCTGAAACATGAATTGCTACCTGAAACACTTAGATAACAGGCTCTCTGGGGCAAGTCTCATATGCATTTTATAGCTCTATACAAATGCCAAAGCATATCCCTATTGGCTAAGTCTTTGGGGTATGTTTACTAAACCAGGCTAACGGTTAACCCGGGCTATCTGCCACTAGGTCCCATATTATTCAATGGGACCTAGTTGCAGATAGCCCGGGTTAACCGTTAGCCCAGTTTAGTAAACATACCCCTTTGAGTTACCACTTATAATATTGTTACAACACTGTTGGAAAAAGGATACTAGGCTTGATGGACCTTGGTCTGACCCAGTATGGCATATCTTATGTTCTTATGTTCTTAACCATAAATACCTCTCCATTTCATTTGCATATTTTTGAATTCTTATACTTACAGTATGATTTCCTGCTTTGATGGCTCAGAGTCATATTTAAATGCCCTCCCTGCAAAAATCTCCTTCAGCCAGTTCAAAATTAACCCTGGATTCTCCTTCACATACAATTCTTATCTCAGCCTTCCTTCACTGATTTTATGTTTTTCTTGAATCACCAAGCTTCAGTTAAGATCCTGGTCTTCATTTCTTGAACCTCTTATACAGATTAAGAAAGATACAAGAATTTCTATAAGTAGCTACTTCTAGTAGCCATTACAGTAATATTAGAGAACAAAATAAGCAGATGTTCAGGCTGCCAACTTAATTCCAGCCCTAAAGCATTTCGCCAACACCTTCCTCAAATGCACAAACCTCAAAGATAAAAACAAGAAAACAACATTACATAAAAACATGCAGAGGAACAAGTAAAAAAAATATATATATCATAAAGTTGAACATATATAAATATCCATAAAGAATAATAATGACGTAATAGAATTAAAAAACAAAACAAAAACAGAACAAAGATAAAAACATTAAGAACCAATATTAAAAGCTTGGCAATATAAAAAATGTGACAGTTAAAACCAAACAGAAATGTGGTACATACTGTACAACATGTGCCGAGAAGGGACAATTAAAACGTTATAATCCAATCAGAACGGGAGGCGGAGCCAGCCAGCGACCTGCATGGACGTCTAGCGGAGAGCTCCTGCGGACCAAGTGTATAATCCTGCCTCAACCCTTGTTAAAAGTTTCCGACAGCACCACCACTGTCTTTATTTTATGCTGCAGAATGGCGGGCAGCAAGCAAACGAAATTAGATTTCGCTAACTCACCGACCTCAGGTGTTAAACGCTCTAAAGCGGACCCCCCATCCCCGGTCAAGATGGCTTCGCAGCATGATCACGGTGAGGGCCTACGGGAGATTCTTGTGGAGTTAAAGGCCGTGCGAACCCGGGTCGACACCAATGGTGAGTGCCTATCAGAACTCCAAGCAGACTCGAAGGAGTTCAGGGAGCAGATGGGGTCCCTGGTTGCTAGAGTCGAAAGCCTCGAGGTCAGGGCTCAAGCACAGGAGGAAAAAGTGGCGCAATATGGAAAGGCTGTTCGGAAAGTGGCTCTTTTAGAACAATCTCTGGAGGATATGAATAATAGAGCGCGTAGAAACAACCTTAGGATCATTGGATTACCGGAAGGCTCCGAGGGTTCTGATCCTATTGCTTTCCTAGAGGATATGATCCCCAAGTTGTTCAATTTCAGTACAGCACGCCCGTTCGAGATTGAGCGGGCGCACCGCATTCCAGCACGGGTCAATCGGCCATCAGCTACGCCGCGGCCTCTCATCCTTTGTGTTTTACGATATCAGCATGTGGTTCAAATTCTACATGAAGCTCGGGCCAATAAGGGGTTTCAATTTGAGGGCCACAAGCTGCATTTCTTCCCCGATCTCAGCAAACCTACCGTCGCTAAACGCAAACAGTTTCTGGACATGAGAAGGAGACTTCAACTTCTTCAGGCACGCTACGGCCTCTTCTACCCTGCACGGCTGCGAGTAACACTTAATAATGTCACCAAGGATTTTGAGGATCCAGAGGTGCTGGCGAATTTTATCTCGGAGCAGGAGGCGCTCCAGATGCAGTGACAATATGGCTCTCGACTAGCTGTGAGATCTACCCTGGAAGTTCGGCTTCTGCTTGCCTAGCGACTTGGGGGTCGTCCCTGGCTAGAAGCTGGCATCTATGGCCATCGGCTGTAGATTTGTTAATCTAATGAGTATGATGTTTGTGGTGCTTGTTCTCTGGTTAAGTGTTAACTAGGGGTTGGGAACGTTTTTCAATGGAATTGCTTTCTATCTGGTCCGCAGTATGTGGGGCCCGCATGACTGTGTGTGTTTGGTCCACACTGGCTCACCCATTTTGGGGTGTGGGGGATGGAGGGTGGGCTGGGGGGGGGGTGGCTCTCCGGGGTGTGTGAGTATATTTATCTTGTTTTGGAATGTTTTGTATTTTACATTGGGCATGTTGGATTTCATATTTTAATGTTTGAAAATGGCTAACTCGTTGCGTTTCCTTTCTCTGAACGTGAAAAGTATCAACAATCCGACAAAACGGACAAAAATTCTCTCCTACTGCCAGCTCCAAAAAGCAGATCTGGTCTTTTTACAAGAGACCCATTTGGATTTAAAGGAGTCTAAGAAGCTAGATAATCGGCAGTTCATGCTACTGGGTGCTTCTCCTTCTGTGCATAAGAAAAATGGAGTGGCGATTTTGGGGAGGAAATCTCTCAATTGTAAGGTTCTGGGTGTCCGCTCTGACACAGAGGGTCGCTGGGTGATCGCATCGGTGGCTATAGGGGGGATGGAGGGTGTCTTAGTTAATGTCTATGGCCCCAATTTGGATAACCCCTTATTTTTTACAGACTTGCTTGTAGCTCTGCAGGAGCATTCCTCTTGTCCCTTGATAATTGGGGGGGGATTATAATGTCACTCTTGACCCGCTTCTTGATAAGCGCCCCTATAGGGCAGAGAGGGTAACGAAGGCACGGATAGCTCTCCAGGCTCTCCTCAAGTCCTTGGGGCTGGTGGACATTTGGCGACTTCTTCATCCCAGGGAATTGGACTTCACTTTTTTCTCACCGCCACATAAATCTTGGTCGCGACTAGACTATTTCTTACTTTCCAAAAGTCTGGCTCCGGCAGTGCAGAGTGCAGAAATCTTAAGCATACATATTTCAGACCATGCTGCCATATCTTTGAGAGTTGAGTGGGCTGCGTGGAACGACCCTCCTCGGGGTTGGTCTTTCCAGCGATCGTTGTTAGCTGACCCACTGTTTCAGGCAGAAATTAAAGGTTTCATCAAGGAATATTTCGATCTGAATGCGATAGGTGATACGTCGACCTGGGCCTGGTGGGAGGCTTTCAAGGCCTCGTTGCGCGCAGTAATCACCAGCTATTCTATAACAGAGAACAAAAAAAGGCAGGCCCGTTTGAAGTCTCTTGAAGATCAAATTAAAGCCGGGGAAAGACTCTTGCTTAATAACGCTAATTCGGGGATTCTCTTGCGCCTACAGAGACTTCGTTTTCAATATAATTCGATCTTGAATTCGGAGATTGAACATGTGCTACTTAAGCAAAAATCCCAATTCTATGGGGAGAATAATAAAGCGGGTAAATTGTTAGCCAACTCTTTAAAGAGAAGGCAAGACAGAACTAGGGTTGCAGAAATTTTTGACCAATCCCGAGGAGCTTTGCGTAATACCGACAAAATTCTAGACGCTTTTGCAGATTATTATCGGAGTCTTTATACCTCCAAGGTTGCTGCGGATGAGGAGGCAATGGCTGGTTTTTTACAGCAGTTAAATCATCCCTGCCTTTCTAACCGCCAATCAGTGGAGTTGGACAAGCCTTTTTCGGCTGGCGAGCTTCGTGAGACCATTGCTGGTCTCCCATCGGGTAAAGCAGTAGGCCCTGACGGCATCCCGGGTGAGTTTTACAAGGTGTTTGGAGAGGAATTGCTCTCTCCTCTTCTTTTATATTTTGAGGCGATCGGCAACTCCTCCTCGCAGGTTGGTAATTTTGGGGAAGCCACGGTTATTGTTCTAGAGAAACCTGGAAGAGATCCCACTTTAGTGACGAATTATCGTCCTATCTCCCTGCTTAATACTGATTATAAAATTTATGCAGCGGTCCTGGCGGGTAGGCTAGCCAATGTTATAGGTGAGGTGATTCATCCGGACCAATGCGGCTTTATTCCAGGGAGAGCCACATCTGATAATGCTCGGCTCCTCTGCCATCTCCTAGAGCGTTCTCATCACGCCCAGCACCCCTATGTTGGGGTTTCCCTCGATGCTGAAAAAGCCTTTGATAGGCTAGAGTGGCCTTTTCTATTTAAAGTTCTAGATTGGTTTGGCTTTGGCTTTGAATTTATCAACAAAGTGCGCTCTCTCTATTTGAATCCTATTGCTCGGATAAGTGCGAACGGGGCTCTCTCAGCTTCTTTTTCGTTACATCGGGGCACCCGGCAAGGCTGCCCTCTTTCCCCTCTACTCTTCAATTTAGCTCTAGAACCACTACTTCTTGCCCTTCGGCAGAATGAACTTATTAGTGGTTTTGTAGAGGGGAACTGGCAAGTCAAGGTGTCCGCGTATGCGGACGATCTCCTCTTGTTCACGCAACCATCAGCTATCCCCGCGATCCTACAGCTTGTCGATCATTACTCCGGATTATCGGGATACAAAATAAACTGGTCTAAATCTGTCATATTTCCGATGAATGGTTTAGCCACCTCCGATTTAGTGGAGGATTTCCCGTTTCGATGGGAAGCAGGGAACATTAAATACCTAGGGGCTAAATATGGCTCTCCTCTTGAGCGAGCGGTCCAGGAAAATGTTGAAGACCTACTCCGGTCCGTCAAGCAGTCTGTTTTAACCTGGTCCCCTTTATATCTCACCTGGTGGGGCAGGCTGGAAGCCATAAAAATGGTCTTAATGCCTAAGATCAATTACGTGCTTGGTATGCTTCCGGTCCCGTTACCTCAGGGTCTTTTTTCAGAGCTAGATCGTCTCCTTTCTCGTTTTCTCTGGGGCGGTCGACAGCCTAGGATCGCATTGAAAAAATTAAAAGCTGGCAAAGATAAGGGGGGCGTGCACTTTCCAGACTTTCGGTCATACCACAAGTCACTTCTCCTGAAACAAGCTGCTCTTTGGACCTGCGTAGAGGCTCTGGACACTTTGCCGGTTTGGCTAGAATTTGAAAAACAGATCGTCGCCCCCTCCCCGTTACGGTGGCTGTTAGGGGCGAGACATCCAGAGAAGTTGCGACTGGGCTCGGTGATTGGTGCTACCCAGGTGGCATACTTATCTCTGGCGGGACAGATGGCAACCGCTTCTCCTATGGGTCTGAAGTCTCCTTTATGGTGGAATCCTAAATTAAGGATCCATGGTAAGATGTTTTCTTGGAAAAAATGGCAAGAGTCTGGCATTTGGTCAATTGATCAATTGATAGGGTCTTCAGGCTGGAAAGATTTCTGCTCTCTGCAACGTGAGTTTTCCCTTCCAAACTCTGCATGTTTTTACTGGTTTCAATTACGTCATTGCTTGCAAGGTGGGGGTATCTCTCCTGCAATGACTTGTTTAGACTGCCCATTCATCACTGAAATGGCAGAAATTGCTGGGCAGAGGGGGGGAGTTTCTCGAATCTATGCTCTACTTAGAGATTCCTCTCCGCCCTTGCTCTGTGGGCTTGAGAAAAACTGGGAGGGGGAGATTTCACGTCATGCATCAAGCAGGGTCTGGAAAATAGCTTGGGGTTCCGTCACGAGGGTCTCGAGATCTGCTGCAATCACTCAGTCTTTATATTTTTTCCTACATAGAGCTTTCATCACCCCCGTTAGATTAGCCAAATGGGATAAGATTTCTGGGGCCAAGTGTTGGACCTGCTCTGCAGCTTTAGGCACATTCAAGCATATGATTTTTGATTGCTTGCACGTTCAGAGATATTGGCATTCAGTATGGAACAGGATACGGGCCATCTTACAAATCACCGTCCATCTGTCTTGGGGTATAATTTGTCTGAGATCGTCTTTGCCAGTGCCCGGATTATCCAAGGAGAATTATTTTATATTTAACTTTCTGATGGCCATAGCTTTGAAAGATATTTTCACCAATTGGAAAGACTCACGGAAATTGTGTATGAATAAGTGGTGGAATCTTGTCTCTCAGACGGTCAAATTTGAGAAATTATATTGTAAACTACATTTCCCTGATAAGGCCAAAATTGCTCTTGATAGATGGCGGGCACTGGACACCTTTGTTGCTATGTCCCATATTTAATGGGAGGGATCTCAGACATCTCGTCCCCTAGTTTTGTTGTACTCTGAAGATCACCGCCCTTGGGATTATTAGGGGCTTGTGTTGTTTTCTCTGTGAGGCTCTTTCTAATAGGTCCTGGCCCTTTGAGCTGTCGTTGAATTCTATTTTTACTATCTTTATTTTCGCCCGCGGTTATGCTCTCACCTCGGCGGGCCCGGGGGGGGGGAGTTGGGTGGGGGGTTGGGGTTGGTTTTGGGGGTACGTTTCTTTTGTTTTGTGTGCTTGTTAGTTGCTGTGTTGTATTGTGAAAACTATAAATAAAGTACTAAAAAAAAAAAAAATAATAATAATCCAATCAGAACCACAAATTGAAATTAAATACAATTGAGAGTAAGCAATGATCATGTGGAGTACACACATGTTATAAAGAAGAAAGGGCAAAACACATGTACAAGGGGAAGAGGAGGACATAAGCCTTTGTACAAAAAAAGAAGGGGAAGGACCAACCTGACTATACTGATACCCTAAGAAATCCTTCAGATAAAACCAATAAAAACAATAATAAAGCAAAAAATAAAACCAAAAAGGGGGGGGGGGGAAGAGGGAAGAGGGGAGAGGGGAGAGGGAAGGGGAAATGGGGAAAAAAGTAATACTTACATTTCTTAGACTGTAGGATTTCTGGTGTGTCTTTGCTACATGTAGAGGATGAGTCAATTTCTTGTCTTCAACAGTCTGTCTGCTGAATATTTCCTGAGTTAGGCAGAGCAGAATGAAAATGAAAGTCAAACCCTCCAAAGTCTCAGCTATAGGAAGTAGCTGAAATAGTTTTTGATTCTAAGGTGCACTAGTACAAAACCTCCTTCAGATTTATCAACAAAACTTCATATTTTTTGAATGGGGGGGGGGGGGGGAATACCACAGTGCAAAACTGGCTCAGACTTTTTATAAAACAATCTCTGAATCTTTAGGCAGATGGACCATGGGACTAATTAATGGTTCCAAACTCTTTCATTCTGTGTGTGCAGGCCTCTCTCTCACACAGGAAAAGAGCACCAATCCAAAAGATACACAAATCGCTCCTGGCCACCTGATAGGACATGATCTGTGTCACTGTCATCTAATTGTGCCTCCAGTTCTGGTCATAACTGAAAATCAAGCTTTACTAATTATATTACAGCAACAAAACATGACAAATCTTGATTTCTATCTTGATTAGAACTAACAATCTGAAAAGGTAATCTGCCTAAATCTTTAAATACCGTGGAATAAAAATCCTTTTAAATAAATAAATAAAGAAGTGCTAGGGTAAGGAAGACCCAAACTACACACTGCAAATCTTGCATCATGACTTAAGAAACTTAGGGGTATGTTTACTAAAACCCCGGTAAAGTGCGTGCCGCGGTAGAGTGCGGATGCCATATAAGGAGTGGGCATGCCGTCCTGAAAAGGAAAAGCCGAAATTTAAATATGCGCTAAGGTGCGCGGCGCCCTTGTGCGCCCCGCACCTTAGCGCATCAGATGGCTGCGCGGGAGGCATATGTGGCACACTGATGGGCAAGCAGAAGAGCAGAGCCACAGCACAATGGTTAAGGCACCTGCCAATGGTCCAGGGATTGGGGGTTTGATCCCCCACAGAGCCCAATAAAGATGGCTGGCTGATGTGTTAATTTAGGAGGCAGAGAAATACTGGGCAGCATAAAGCAGCACGCTGATGTTTTTGGCGGCATATTAATACTGGGCGGCATAAGGCGGCGTGCTGATGTTGCTGTGGCATTCTAATACTGGAAGGTATAAGTGGCGCGCTGATGTGCAAACAGACGAGCAAAGCCACAGCACAATGGTGAAGGCACTTGCCAATGGTGCAGGGTTCAGGGGTTTGATCCCCCACTGTGCTCAGTGAAGATGGCTGGCTGAGGTGATATTTTAGGGGGGCATACAAATAATGGGCAGCAAAAGGCGGTGCGCAGATGGGCATTAGGTGGGGTGCTATTGAGTTAGGAGGCTGTTTTATTATTGGGAGGCATAAGGTGGCGCGCAGATGTGCAAGCATAGGAACAGAGCCACAGCACAATAGTTAAGACACTGACCAATGATGCAGGGATCAGGGGTTCAATCCCCCACAGTGCCCAATGAACCAGGCTGGCTGAGTCATTGTGTATTATGGGGAAGAGTGCTTTAGGGGGCATTTTATTTTTATTTTAATTATCATTACTAGCAAACGCACCCTCAAAGCGTGTTAACATAAGGCGCCCTATAAGGCACATTTTAAAGTACACTGTCCGCCAAGGCACCCTAGAATGTTGCTTATAGGGCGCTGTAGAGGGTGCCGTATGAGGTACCGCAAGGTCAGAGTACTGTTTTTGATGGCAGCACTGTGCATTGTAAGGAATGAAAAGCTTAAGTAGGTGCGCTGACATGCAAGGAGGAGCAGCAGTGGAGCCCAATGGTTAAGGCACTGACTGCTGATACAGGGGTCATGAGTTTGCTCCCCAGGGTGCCTAATACATAAGGCTGGCTGTGGTATCAGCTTTGTAATGTACATATTTTTTCCTGCAGCACCGTATGTTTTTTTTAATAATTGCTGCCAACAAACACGCCCTCACGTGCCATAATGGAAGGTGCCGTATATGGCACCCTATAAGGCACACCATAGGGCACATTATAAAGTGCACTGTCCGCCACGGCACCCTAATATGTCCCCTATAGGGCACCCTATAAGTTGCGTCACAGGATAATGTATATTGCACCTTATATGGACGGGAACCATAAGGTGCCCTATAGGGTGCCCTATAAAGCGCCCTCAGAGGCACCCTATGGGTACAGTACGCTGAGGGTGTTTTTGTTGGCATCAAAATATGTACATTAAAGACAAATAATGCTATGGACAACCCTCTCAAACAACCCCACTGTGGGTTTGAACCCATGACCTCTGGCTTCATAGGCAGTGAAGTAACCATTGGGCTACAGCTGCTAGCAAGCCCCTGGCTGGCTGCAGAGAGCCTGCATGTCACCACACAGACAGTCAGCGGTGGTCACCAGGATAGGGTTCGCCCACCCGTACCCGTGATGCACTGCACATGCAAATCAGCTGTCCACAGATGAACACAAGATGGGGAATGCACCCCCACAGCACCTCGGCCTGGTAGGGGGAAGTGACCGGGTGCTCCCACACAGCACCTCGTCCTGGAAGGGGGTACTGACCGGGTGTTTTACTGGCACAGAGTAGCTACACACCGTCACATTGTGCGGGTACTGTGCTCACCCTGAGTGTGCGATGAGGCGCCTAGGACCAGGTCCACAACACCTTCCATGGCTGATGGAGGCCATGTGGGAGGTCCAAAACAGTGTTAATGTGTAAGATAGGTAGTTTCTGCACAAACACCATGGATATCTCTGTCTGCCTCAGCCAGGTGTAGCCCCATGGACCCCCAGGTGGGCCACATACCCCCCCCCCAGGGCAGCAAACATGATCCCCCATCAATAGATCCACATTCAACCTCCCCTGCAAAGGTGGCAGTAGTCCTGCTGAGGAACAGAACCCCACAGGGCAGTTAATGCAGCTCTATACACATCCATAACACAAGAGCAGAGAGACATTAGAACAGGACATGGTAAGCTGCACCCCACCACCATCTGCTATTCTCCTGCAGCAAGCCATCAGCCACTGCACCCTGCAAGCCACTCCATCAAGACACATACCAGCTACATACAGTCAGCTAGTTAGTCCATAGTGCATGTTCCCAGTGGAGATGCATGCACCCAGAACTGGGATGTCAGCATACACAGCAAGCAGATAAATCAGTGACTGGGCCCCAAAAGGAAACCCATATCTTTCACATGAGAGAAATACTACATAACACTATGGGGGTGCCTAGCCATGCAGAACATACTGAGGTCACCCTGTCTGTGTAGGTGGTGGCTGGGAACTACAATGTCCCAGTCAGTGCCCTATGCCCTGTGCAGATGCACCCTGGCCAGGCCACCCTGTCCGGCCTATACCCATGGTACCTTGCTCCTCATTATGCACATTGGCAGCCCAATACTGGCAACATTGCTGGCAGTGTGGGCTGTGGAAGGTGTTTGCAGCCACCACACACTGGATAGACAGACAGCCACCCCCACACCTATGCCAGCATTGTGCTACTATAGAGGAGTTCAGCAGCCATACCCACCACACCAGTCCTGGGCACAGTACAGGCATGGATATGGTACGCAATACTGTTGGGGGTCACTCCCCAGGGTGGTAAACACTGTCAGAGACCAGACCTGCAGCACACACCACAGACGTCTGAAGGATTGTTATGGTGGAGCTCAATGAGCAAAATGTGCTTTACGTAGGAATTGAGATCTGCCAGTTATCATAGGAAACGTTTGATAGCTGTGTACCGTATACCCAGGTGTAGGGTGGCATTGCTGAGGTATGCAACTGCTAGTATTGGGAGATACAGGCAGGGGCCAGTGACCTGCCTCTCCAGGAGGCATTGGCCAATGGGGCCTGTGGGGGGGTGTGTGGGTGTGTCTGGCCCTGTTGGCTGCTGCTTTACGGCAGGGTTTCCCAACTCCAGTCCTGGTGTTCCAAATACTGTTCGGGTTTTCATGCTGTCCCTCATAAATATGCATGAGCTACATCTGCATACCATGGGGGTGGTGCATAGATATGCAGCACAGGCATCATTATTAGAGGCAGCATGGAACCTGAATGGTGTGGGGCCCTCCAGGACTGCATTTGGGAGACTCTGCTCTAGGTAATGTGCCTGTTTATGGTGTCTGTGATTGGTGTGGTAAAATATAAACGTATTAACCATGCATATGTTCTCAGCTATACAGTTTTGTCCTTACTATCACGGTTTAGTTGTGGGAAAAATATGTGGACAGGATTGGCAGTAGCACCAGCTAGGCTTTGAGCCTGTGCCCTTCTGTTCTTGCACACACTGTCTGTGTGTACTGCACCACTGTGTTGCCACAGATGTGCTGCATTCCCTGGGGAGGCCATGACTGTACATCCGACAGAGCCTGTCTGTTGCGGTGGACAGTGCCAGCCTGCACAGGCCTAGGCCACAGTGTGCTGTGGCTTGCAGCCACTGGCCCCTCCACCACCTGTACCCTTCCACCAACATGCTGACATGTTCTTATCTTGGAAAAAACATATGACCTGATTGGGTTGTGGCACTCCAGGATTGGATTTGGGGGACTCGGCTGTAGGTAATGCCCATTGGTATGGTTTGTGTGCAGTGTAGGGTAAAATATGGGTGTTTGCACCATGCTTATGTGCTCTGCAATACAGGGGTGTCCTGACTATCACTGTTTAGTGGTGGGTAAAGCTATGGGGATTATGCTGTCACTAGCCCCAGTTGGGATTTTAACTTGTGACCCTGTGGTCTTGCAGGCACTGGCTGTGTCTGCTACACCACACTGTGGCCACAGAGACAGTGCAGTCCCTGGAGATAGATAGCCTGACCGACCGGCTCAGAAACCCTGCTCTGCACAATTTTACTGTGGACTCATTCACCTTGTATGGAGACAAAGGGCAAATAAACCTCATAAATGACCTCGTAAAAAGGGGAAAAACACATAACCAAGCTGGGTAACAGTGATATCAATGGGCAACATTAAAAACACTCCCAGGTAAGCTCCAAAAAAAGAAATGATTTTTGGAAGGGTATACGCTCCGTAGACCCTTCCATAAATCATTCCTTTTTTTTGGAGCTTTCCTGGGAGTGTTTTTTATTGTTGGCCATTGATATCAATGTTGGCCAGCTGGGTTATAAGTTTTACATTTTTTGTTGTGGTCATTTTCAGTTGTTATTTGCAATTTTGTTCTGTGCACATGTATCACACTGCTCACGTTTTTTAGGTTTCCCCGGTTTTGCTTTACATTGCTGACGGAAATGGTTTCTCTTCCCTTTAAATGCATTCTACCGCGAGTGTTTCACTCGCGGTAGTTTTTACTTGTAAATTCGGCCCCGCTCCTGTGCGGGGAGCCTCTCCCTTCCCACTTTCCACCCATTGACCCCGTCTCTCCGCCCCTTGGGGGCCTTCCTCTGCCCTCCGTTAGCCTTTCCACGCCTCTATTGGACATTTTCGGGCCCGTACTTGTGCGGCACTCGTTAATGTGCCGCGCACAGGTTCGTGGCGTCCGCGCACGTGTGCGGGGCGCTTAAGCGCTCTTAAGTGCGCTTTTAACGTGCTATTGTGCGCCACCGCAAATGTGCGGTTTTTAGTAAACATGCCCCTTAGGCTGTATCTGTGAACTTTGCTAAAAGGTTACTTCAAAATATTTTGACTGCACACAATGAAACAAATCTTTGTAGATGATTTCCAACAAATGTCTAGTGCGTCCTACAGTTTAAATTTGATTTGAGAGACATCCCACTCTTTCTCTTGGTGTGTAATCCCTTATTCTGTAACAAGTTTCAATAGCTGGGCCAGTCCAACCATTAGGCAAGACAAGGGAGTTGCTTAGGGCAGCAGCTTCTGAGATGCAGCAAAAGGCAACAGCACTTAAAGCAAAACAAAATAGATCCTGACAGCTATATTGCCTCCATCAGACCCCATTCTTTTGCCTGCGGGAGGAGGTGGAAATACCTACCAGGCAAAGATAACATTTAAAAGTATGTTGTCCAATTATGCTGTTTTACAGGATTGTGTGGGAGGTGTGATGTTTCAGTGGTCATGATTGTTGAGTTTAATTATGAAAATCTAGTTGGGGGGGGGCAGATAAGGCTGAAGGTTCACCTAGGACACCCAAGATCCTTGCACCAGCCCCATTGAGCAGTTAATTCATAGGGGCATGTTTACTAAACACCGTTGCTGTGCGGGTTCCCGTTAGTGTGCTGGTGCCATATAAGGAGTGGACGGGCCAGGCAGAAAAAAGAAAAAAAACGGACTGTACATGTGTGCGTCGCGCTAATGTGCGGGTCCCACATTAGCGCGTGGGAAGGCTAAGTGGGGCGCTGCTGCATAACCAAACAACAGAGCTGTAGTACAACGGTGAAGACATTGACCCATGGTGCAGGGGCCAGGGGTTCAAACCCCCATTGTGCCCAACAAAAAAGACCAGCTGAGGCATCAACTTTTATGGGCAAAAGTGGTGTAGGAGGCATATTGATTATGGGCAGCAGAAGGCGGCGCACTTATTTTTTTAAACGGCATGAGGTGGCGCACTGTTTATTGTGGGCGGCAGATGGCGGCGCGCTGTTAAGGTTGGGTGGCAGAGGGCGGCGTGCTGATAAAATTGGGCAACAGAAGGCGGCGAGCCGGTGGGCAGAAGGCGGCGCGCTGGTGTGTGAGGGGGCAGCCCAATAGTGGGAGGGATAAGTGGCGCGCTGATGTGCAAATAACAGGAATGGAGCCATAGCACAATGGTTAAGACACTGACCACATGTGCAGGCATCATGGGTTCAATTCCCCACAGTGCCCATTGAAGACAGCTGGCTGAGGCAGTATTTTAAGGGGCATGCCCATGTTGGGCGCTGTTAATGTTACAAGCCAGAAGGCGGCGCGCTGTTAATTGTAATTTTGTGCGCAACTAGACGGCGCGCCGATGGCTACAAGGCTGCGCGCTGCTGCCCAAACACTGGAACAGAGCCACAGCACAATGGTCAAGAGCTGTAGGAGGCTGTTTAATGTTGGGGAGAGCTGTAGGAGGCTGTTTAATTTTATTTTGTGATAACTACTAGCAAACGCACACTCACAGCATATTAATATAGGGCCGCCCATAAGGCACATGTTACAGTGCACCATCCGCCAAGGCACCCTAGAATGTCCCCTATAGGGCAGCGTGTATGTTGCAACACAGGATAATGTATAGTGCACCCTATATGGATGGCAACCATACAGTGCCCTATAGGGCGCCCCATAAAGCACCCTCAGAGGCACCTTATGGGTACAGTACACTGAGGGTGTCATTGCTGGCATCAACATATGTACAGTAAATTAAAAAAATGCTTTGAACACCTGTCTCACAGAACCCCACTGTGGGTTTGAACCCATGACCTCTGGCTGCACAGGCAGTGACATAACCATTGGGCTACAGCTCCATAGCTGTAAGGAAACCCCTGGCTGGCTGCAGATAGCCTGCACGTCACCTCACAGACAGTCTGCCAGTGTAAACAGGATAGGGTTAGGCCACACATACCCATGATGCACTGCACATGCAAATTAGCTGTCCACAGATGGACACAAGATGGGGAATGCACACCCACAGCACCTCGGCCCTGTTGGGGGGCGTGACCGGGTGCACCCACACAGTAACTCGGCCTGGTAGGGGGCACTGACCGGGTGTTTTACTGGCACAAAGTAGCTACACACCGTTACATCATGCGGGTTCTGGGCTCATCCTGAGTGTGCAATGAGGCGCCCAGGACCAGGTCCACAACACCTTCCATGGCTGATGGAGGCCAAGCGGGAGTTCCAAAGCAGTGCTAATGTGTAAGATAGCTAGTTTCTGCACAGCCCCCCCCCCCCGGGCAAACATGGTCCCCCATCAAGAGATCCACACTCTACCTCCCTGCAAAGGTGGCAGTAGAGGGCAACATCAACCCCCCCATACACAGCCATAACACAATAACAGACAAACATATGACCAGGTTATGGTAGGTTGCACCCCACCAACAGGTATTCCCCTGCAGCAAGCCAACTGCACCCTGCAAGCCATTCCAGCAAGACACATACCAGCTACAAACAGTCTGCTGGTTGGTCCATAGTGCATGTTCCCAGTGGAGACACATGCACCCAGAACTGGGCTGCCAGCATACACAGCAAGCAGATAACTCAGTGACTGGGCCCCAAATAGATACCCATATCTATCACATGAGAGAAAGACTGTATAGCACTATGGGGGGTGCCTAGCCATGCTGTGGTCACTACACAGTCAGGGTGAGCGTGATCTCCCAGAGGGACATGCTTTGGCGACCCTGTCTGTGTAGGTGGTGGCCGGACACTACAGTGTCCCTGCCAGTGCCCTATGCCCGGTGCAGATGCATCCTGGCCAGGCCACCCTGTCCTGGCTATACCCATGGTACCTTGCACCTCATTATGCACATTGGCCAATACTGGCAACAGTGCTGGCAGTGTGGGCTGTGGAAGGGGCTTGCAGCCAACACCCACTGTATAGACAGACACCCACTTCCACACCTATGCCATCATGGTGCTACTATTGAGGAGGTAATCAGCCTTGCCCACCAAAACTGGTCCTGAGCACGGCAAGGCATGGATATGGTAGGCAGTACAGCTGGTGGCCACTCCCCAGGCTGGTAAACACCATCAGAGGCCAGGCCTGGAGCACGCACCGCAAACACCTAACAGATTGTTCGGATGGGGTCAACTAGCAGTATGTGTGGAACTAGCAAACGTCTCAGAGCTGTGCATCGTATACCTCAGGTGTAGGGTGACATTGGTAGGTTATGCAATTGCTAGTTTTGGGAGATGCATGCAGGGTCCAATGGTCTGCCTCTCCAGGAGACATTGGCCAATGAGGCCTGTGGGTGTGGGTGTGGGTGTGTCTGCCCTTGATGGCTGCTGCTTTATGGCACAGATTCCCAACTCCAGTCCAGGTTTGCATCACACTGTTCTGGTTTTCCTGCTGTCCCTCATGGATATGCATGAGCTATATCTACATACCATGGGTGTGGTGCATAGATATACAGCACAGGCATTTGTATGAGTGCCATCATGGAACCTGACTGGTGTGTGCCCCACCAGGATGGCATTTGTGTGATTCTGCTCTGGGTACTGGCCCTGTTCCTGGTGTCTGTGCTCAGTGGGGTAAAGATAGACGTATTGCCATTGCATATGTCCTCGCCAGGAAAGGTGTGCACTTACTATCACTGTTTAATTGGGGGAAAAAAGATTGGGCTTTGAACCTGTGACCTTCTGCTCTTGTATACAGTGTCTGTGTGCACTGCACCACCTTGTAGCCACAGATTGGGTGGCTTCCATGGAATGTCCATGACTGTGGATCCGGCAGGGCCTGTCTGTTGCAGTCTGTTGCAGTGGACGGAGGCCGCTGTCCTCTGTCGCTAGCAGCCACTGCCCCCTGCACCACATGTACTCGTCCGCCATCATGCTGGCATGAGCTTCTCTCATAAAAAGCAGATGACCTAATTGGAATGTGGCAGTACGGGACTGCATTTGGGGTACTTGGCTGTGGGTAATGCCCATTGTTGTGGTGTGTGTGTGTTGTTGGGTAAAATGTGGGTGTTTTCCCCATGCCTATGTCCCCTGCAATACAGGGGTGTCTGCGCTATCTGTGTTTAGTGGTGGGTAAAATATAGGGACTGGGCTGGCAAGTGCCCCAGCTGGGTTTTGAACCTCTGACCCTTGAGGTACTGACTCTGTCTGCTGCACCACACTATGGCCACAGAGACAGTGCACCCCCTGGAGGTAGTAAGCCTGGCAGGATGGAGTCACAAACCCTGCTCTACGCAATTCTACTGTGGGCATATGCACCCTGTCTGGTGACAAATGTGCACATAAACCCCGGAAATGACCACGGGAAATGGGGGACAAAATATCACCACGCTGGGCAACAGTGATATTAATGGGCAACCATAGCAAACACTCCCAGGAAAGCTCCAAAACGTGGAAATGTTTTTTGGAAGAGTCTCTGCTCCGTAGACCCTTCCAAAATTCATTTCTTTTTTCTGGAGCTTTGCTGGGTGTGTTTTCTGTATTTGCCCATCACTATAACTGTTCCCCAGCTGAATTACTATTTTTAATAGTTCTGTTGTGGTCATTTTCTATTTTTATTTTCACTTTTGTGCTGTGCACATGTATCACACTGCTCACGTTTTGCTGGTTTCCCCGGATTTCCTGTACATTGCTGACGGAAATGGTTTCTCTTCCCTTTAAATGCTTTCTACCGCGAGTGTTTCACTCGCGGTAGTTTTTACATGCAAATTCGGGCCCGATACCGTGCAGGGAGCCTCTCCCCTCCCACTCTCCACCCATTGACCCCGTCCCTCCGCCCCTCCGGAGCCTTCCTCCGCCCTCCTTTCGCCGTTCCACGCCTCTATCGGACATTTGCGGGCCCGCACTTGTACGGGGCCCGTTAGTGAGTCGCGTACCTGTGCGGGGGTGACACGCACGTGTGCGGGGCATTTAAACGTGTTTCTGCGCGTTTCAGTGCCGCGTTGCCGTGCGCTATTTTGCGGCGCGCTATTTTGCGGATTTTAGTAAACATGCCCCATAGACTAGGAAAACAGGCTGTTTCCTAATAGAGAAGCGATTACTTTCTAAGCTGATAATTAACAGGAAAGCTTTCCATCATTCTTTGCAGATAAATAGCAAGGTTCACCATTCTAGTTCTTTTACTATGCTACAGGCAAAATCCCAACCAATTTACTTCTAAGATCACAGGGCCCGATATTCAGTGGTGGCAGCTAGCACTTGTAAAGCGTAGATGCCGTCACTGAATATTAGACCTGGATATTAAATGCTAGTAATGTAAGAGGTCCCGATTGTACCCTTACAGGCTCGTTGCTACAGTGAGCTAGGACAAACAATACAAAAGAACAATCTGCCTTGCAAAGGTAAAGTTTTTATTATATTTCACAGTTCAATGGAATACAAGAAAGTGACCTCCTCCTAAAGGAAGTACACACTTGTTATACTTTTTCTAAGCCAGGAACATACAGAAGGAGTAAAAGAGTGAAAGGGGAGGGGAAACATCCCAAAGTTTTCCTATGGTCACAATTTAGTCTATTGCTGACAGGCAATTTATCTGAAGGTGATGGGAGAGATCTTTCAGGTCTGAGCTGAGAAAGTTTCCTTTTTGCTAAATGTATCAGGCTCTGTGTTTCTATGTAGAAACTATGTAGAGTCTTGAAGGACTAGAAAAGGGGACTTTTACTTTTGGAGAGAGATCTGCAATTGTGAGTATATACTTCTGGAATTGTCTGAAAGGAATTTTTTCTATTAAAGCTAATTATCTGTGAACCCACTATTTTTTGTTAAATCAGTCAGGGCCTAGTAGCAGCAGTTTAAGTTTAAATTTAAAACACAGAAGAGATTACATTTCATACCCAGCAGAGAGCTGTAGTTTAAATTTAATAGTCACTCAGGGCCTAGCATCAGCAAAGTACTTTTAGTTTAAATTTAAAACACAGAAGAGAGCTTGTAGTTTAAATTTCATAATAAGTTAGAGCCTAGCAGCGGCAAAGAGCTATAATTTAAATCAAATCAGAATATAGCTTACCTCAGCAGCACAGGACAGGGTACTGTGTAGCAGCCCTCTTTTAATAAGTGCTATTTCCCTCCCTCCCCACACCCACCCACCCCTGGAATAATCGTAGCTTTATAGGTACTTACACATCTTAAAAGACAGGAGGTGCTCTCAGGTGAAGCTCGTTACTCAAATCAGTCATACACTAAGGACCTGAGATTAATTAAGCTTCAGGTGAACAAGGTATATTAAATGTATTAGGTACAGTTTTATGTTGTTAAGTGCCGTCGAGTCGGAGTCGACTCATGGCGACCCTCTGGATAGGTATCCTAAATTGTGTTCAGTCTTCAGTCAGGCGGCTCATTGTTGACAGACTGGTACCTGTAGCTGCTGTTATTGTATTAATCCATCTCATTGCTGGCCTTCCTCTTTTGCATTGACCTTCTATCTTGCCAAGCATAATGTCTTTCTCTAATGATCTCTCTCTTCGCATGATGTGTCCAAAGTATGAAAGTCGAAGTCTTGTCATCTGAGCTTCTAAAGAAAGCTTAGGTTTGATCTCCTCTAGTACCGACTGGTTTGTTCTTCGGGCAGTCCATGGTATACACAATATTTGCCGCCAGCACCATAATTCAAAGGCATCAATTTTCTTCCTGTCTATCTTTTTCACTGTCCATCTTTCACATCCATATGATGTTATTGAAATACCATGGCCTGAACAAGTCGAATCTTTGTATGGAGAGCGACATCTCTGCTCTTGAGAATCTTATCTAGGTCTTTCATAGCCATTCTGCCAAGAGCAATGCGTCGTCTGATTTCTTGACTGCTTGTTGCTTCTTTATTGATAGTTGATCCAAGTAGGTTAAAGTTGATCACAATTTCAATTTCTTCTCCTTCAATGATGAACCTGTTGATTATGCCAGTTGTCATGATCTTTGTCTTCTTTACATTAAGGTGCAGTCCCATTTTGAGACTATGGGGTATGTTTACTAAACTGCACACTTAAGTGCTCTTAAGTGCCTCACACGAGTGCGCGTTACACTAATGGGCCCCGCACACGTGCGACGAACACGCGCACATGTGTGGTGCGCTACTGTGCGATAGAGGCGGGGAAAGGCGAAAGGAGGGCGGAGGAAGGCTCCCGAGGGGCGGAGAGACGGGGTCAATGGGTGGAAAGTGGGAGGGGAGAGGCTCCCCGCACAGGAGCGGGGCCGAATATACAAGTAAAAACTACCGCGAGTGAAACACTCGCGGTAGACTGTATTTAAAGGGAAGAGAAACCATTTACGTAAGCAATGTACAGCAAAACAGGGGAAACCTAAAAAACGTGAGCAGTGTGATACATGTGCACAGAACAAAATGTCAAATAAACAATGTAAATGACCACAACAAAACATTTTAAAATTATAATCCAGCTGGGCAACATTGACATCAATGGCCAACAATAAAAAACACTCCCAGGAAAGCTCCAAAAAAAAGGAATGATTTATGGAAGGGTCTACGGAGAGTAGACCCTTCCAAAAATCATTTCTTTTTTTGGAGCTTACCTGGGAGTGTTTTTAATGTTGCCCATTGATATTACTGTTGCCCAGCTTGGTTATGTGTTTTTTCCCCTTTTTTCAAGGTCATTTTTTAGGTTTTTGTGCCCTTTTGTTACCATACAAGGTGAATGAGTACACAGTAAAATTGTGCAGAGAAGGTTTTCTGATCCGTTCGGTCAGATTATCTATCTCCAGGGACTGCACTCTCTCTGTGGCCACAGTGTGATGCAGCAGACACAGCCAGTGCCTGTAGGACCAGAGGGTCACAGGTTCAAATCCCAGCTGGGGCTCCTGACAACACAATCCCCATAGTTTTACCCACCACAAAACAGTGATAGTCAGGACACCCCTGTATTGCAGAGCACATAAGCATGGTGCAAACACCCATATTTTACCCTACATCGCACACAAACCATACCAATGGGCATTACCTACAGTTGATTCCCCCAAATTCAATCCTGGAGTGCCACAACTCAATCCGGTCACATGCTTTCTCCAAGATAAGAACATGTTAGCATGTTGGCGGAAGGGTACAGATGGCGGAGGGGCCAGTGGCTGCAAGCCACAGCACACAGTGGCCTAGGCCTGTGCAGGCTGGCACGGTCCACCGCAACAGACAGACTCTGTCGCATGTACAGTCATGGCCTCCCCAGGGAATGCAGCACCTCTGTGGCAACACAGTGGTGCAGTGCACACAGACAGTGTGTGTGAGAACAGAAGGGCACAGGTTCAAAGCCCAGCTGGGGTTACTGCCAATCCTGTTCACATATTTTTCCCACAACTAAACCATGATAGTAAGGACAAAACTGTATTGTTGAGATCATATGCATGGTTAATACGCCTATATTTTACCACATCATTCACAGACACCATAAACAGGCACATTACCTAGAGCACAGTCTCCCAAATGCAGTCCTGGAGGGCCCCACACCATTCAGGTTCCATGCTGCCTCTAATAATGATGCCAGTGCTGCATATCTATGCACCACCCCCATGATATGCAAATGTAGCTCATGCATATTTATGAGGGACAGCATGAAAACCCGAAAAGTGTTTGGAACACCAGGACTGGAGTTGGGAAACCCTGCCGTAAAGCTGCAGCCAACAGGTCCAGACACACCGACACACACCCCCACAGGCCCCATTGGCCAATGCCTCCTGGAGAGGCAGGACATTGGGCCCTGCCTGTATCTCCCAGTCCTAGCAGTTGCATACCTCAGCAATGCCACCCTACACCTGGGTATACGGTACACAGCTATCAAACGTTTCCCATGATAACTGGCAGATCTCAATTCCTACGTAAAGCAGTTTTTGCTAATTGAGCTCCACCATAACAATCATTCTGATGTCTGGGGTGTGTGCCGCAGGTCTGGTCTCTGACAGTGTTTACCCCCCTGGGGAGTGACCCCCAACAGTATTGCGTACCATATCCATGCCTGTACTGTGCCCAGGACTGGTGTGGTGGGTATGGATGCTGAACCCCTCTATAGTGGCACAATGCTGGCATAGGTGTGGGGGTGGCTGTCTGTCTATCCAGTGTGTGGTGGCTGCAAACATCTTCCACAGCCCACACTGCCAGCACTGTTGCCAGTATTGTGCTGCCAATGTGCATAATGAGGAGCAAGGTACCATGGGTATAGGCCAGACAGGGTGGCCTGGCCAGGGTGCATCTGCTCAGGGCATAGGATACTGACTGGGACATTTTCCTGCCTAGCCACCACCTACACAGACAGGGTGACCTCAGTATGTCCCGCTGAGAGATCACTCTCTCCCTGACTGTGCAGTGACCACAGCATGGCTAGGCACCCCCATAGTGCTGTATAGTATTTCTCTCATGTGATAGCTATGGGTTACCTTATGGGGCCCAGTCACTGAGTTATCTGCTTGCTGTGTATGCTGATATCCCAGTTCTGGGTGCATGCATCTCCACTGGGAACATGCACTATGGCCTACCTAGCAGGCTGTTTGTAGCTGGTGTGTGTCTTGATGGAGCGGCTTGCAGGGTGCAGTGGCTGATGACCTGCTGCAGGAGAATATCAGATAGTGTTGGTGTGCAGCTTACCATATGCAGGCCTAATGTCTGTCTGCTATTGTGTTATGGATATGTGTAGAGCTGCATTGACTGCCCTGTGGGGTGTATGTCCCTCAGCAGGGCTGGGGTTGATGGTCCCCTCTACTGCCACCTTTGCAGAGAGGTAGAGGGTGGATGTATTGATAGGAGACCCTGTTTGCCACCCTTGGCCAGGAAGGAGGGGGGGGGGAGGGGTGGTGGTGCATAGGCCACCTAGGGGTCCATGGGGGCTACACCTGACTGACAGAGATATCCAAGGTGTTTGTGCAGAAACTACGTATCTGAAACATTAACAATGCTTTGGACCTCCGACGTGGCCTCTTTCAGCTATGGAAGGTGTTGTGGACCTGGTCCTGGCCGCCTCATCGCACACTCAGGGTGAGCACAGTACCCGCACAATGTGACGGTGTGTAGCTACTCTGTGCTAGTAAAACACATGGTCAGTACCCCCTACCAGGCCGAGGTGCTGTGGGGGTGCACATGGTCACATCCCCCTACTAGGCTGAGGTGCTGTGGGGGTGCATTCCCCATCTTGTGTTCATCTGCGAACAGCTGATTTGCATGTGCAGTGCATCTTGGGTACGGGTGGCCTAACCCTATCCTGGTGGCTGCAGTCTAACCCTATCCTGGTGTCTGTGTGGTGACATGCAGGCTCTCTGCAGCCAGCCAGGGGCTTGCTAGCAGCTATAGAGCTGTAGCCCAATGGTTACTTCACTGCCTATGAAGCCAGAGGACATGGGTTCAAACCCACAGTGGGGTTATTTGATAGGGCTGCCCAAAGCATTATCTTTTTTTAATGTACATTTTTGCTGCCAGCAAAAACACCCTCAGCGTACTGTACCCATAAGGTGCTTCTGAGGGCGCTTTATAGGGCACCTTATGGTTCCCATCCATATAAGGTGCATTATACATTACCCTGTGATGCAACTTATAGGGTGCCCTATAGGGGACATTTTAGGGTGCCGTGGCGGACAGTGCACTTTAAAATGTGCCTTATAGGATGCCTTATGTTGACATGCTTTGAGAGTGCGTTTCCTATTAATGTTAATTAAAATAAAAAGCCTCCTAAAGCAACCTTCCCCATAATATGCATTGCCTCAGCAAGCCTTGTTCATTGAGCACTGTGGGGGATCAAACCCCTGATCCCTGCACCATTGGTCAGTGTTCTAACCATTGTGCTGTGGCTCTGCTCTTCTGTCTGCCCATCAGCGTGCCGCCTTATGCCTCCCAATATTAGAATGCCTCCAAAACATTAGCGCACCGCCTTATGCCGCCCAGTATTAGAATGCCTCCAAAACATTAGTGCGCTGCCTTATGCCACCCATTATTTCACTGCCTCATAAATTAATGCCTATGCCAGCCATCTTTATTGGGCTCTGTGGGGGATCAAACCCCTGCTTTTTGCATCATTGGTACGTGCCTTAACCATTGTGCTGTGGCTCTGCTCTTCTGCTAGCCCATCAGCGTGCCACATATGCCTTCCGCACAGCTGTCCGATGCGCTAAAGTGCGGGGCGCACAAGGGCGCTGCGCACCTTAGCGCATCTGTCAATCACAGATTTCCTTTTTCAGCGTGAAATGCCCACTCCTTATATGGCACCCACACACTACCGGGGCCCGCACTTTACCGGGATTTTAGTAAACATACTTGGTTTGCAGCTTGTCGTGCTGTGAGGCTTGCGTGCATCAGTGATGCTGAGAGCTAAACTATCGGTAGTTTAACTACTGGCAGGGTCTCCCAAGATGGACAGGTCTCAGCTGAGGTGCCAGACGAAGACAAACCACCCATCTGGGCCGCAGCAGAATGGGATAGTGTTGACGGCGGAGGATCATATTTCTGTGACAACGGCAACAAGACCAAACTTAAACTGCATGGAAGGAAGGTCCGGCAATCTACTTCTGTATCAAAACCCAATGGATAGTTACAACAAAACAAATTGTGCTATGGTGCTGGAAGATGAGACTCCCAGGTCGGAAGGCACTCAACTAGCTACTGGGGAAGAGCTGAAGACTTTTCAGAGTAAAGCCAGCATTTATGATGTGGTTGGATCAAAGCCCTCGAGAAGTCTGACTGCTGATGTAGCTGCGCATGAAATGAGAGTCAGAAGCTGTAAAGATGTCTTACACATTGGAACATGGAACGTACGAAGCATGAACCAAGGGAAGTTGGAGGTGGTCAAGAATGAAATGGAACGTGTACAACTTGATCTGTTGGGTGTCAGCGAACTGAAATGGACTGGCATCGGGCACTTTGCATCAGATGATCACATGGTCTACTATGCAGGAAATGAAAGACAAAGAAGAAATGGTGTTGCATTTATAATAAAGAAGAAACTTGCAAGAACTGTAATGAAATACAATGCAGTCAGCGAACGCTTAATCTCTATTCGTCTACGAGGATTGCCTATCAACACAACTATAATTCAAGTATATGCCCCAACAACAGCTGCAGAAGAGAATGAAATTGAAGAGTTCTACGAACAAGTACATGCTGAAATTGACAGAACATGCAAACAGGATATCCTGATAGTCATGGGTGACTGGAACGCAAACGTTGGCAACAAAGAAGAAGGCAAAGTAGTTGGAAAATATGGACTTGGCAACAGAAATGAAGCTGGAGAAAGACTGAAAGAATTCTGCAAGACCAATGATCTATTCATCTCAAACACCTTCTTCCAGCAACACAAGCGGCTACTGTACACATGGACTTCACCCAATGGATTGTATAAAAATCAAATTGACTATATCTGTGGAAGTCAACGATGGAAAAGCTCTGTAACATCAACAAAGACAAAACCTGGAGCTGACTGTGGTACAGATCATCAACTACTAGTATGCAAACTCAAGCTAAAGTTGAAAAAGAGCAAACCACTCATGAATGCATCAAAATATGACCTTGAGAATATACCACTGGAATTTAAAGACTGCCTGCAAAATCGATTTGCTGCTTTAGATACAAATAACAGAGCTCTGGAAGAGTTATGGAATGACATCAAGAAGGTTGTGCTGGAAGAAAGCGAGAAGTCTCTACAAAAGGTGAAAAAGCAAAAACGGCCAAAATGGATGACGGAAGAAACTCTGAAAATTGCCCAGAAACGCAGAGAAGCTAAAGCCAAAGGAGAAAGAAAGACAATCGCAGAACTCAACAGAGATTTCCAATGTGCAGCAAGACAGGACAAGGAAAAGTACTACAATGACACTTGCAAGGAAATAGAAGCAGAAACTATTAGAGGAAGAACAAGATCGGCTTTCCTAAAGCTGCGAGAGTTAAAGAAAAAGTTCCAGCCTCGAATTGGAATGTTACAAGATGCTCAAGGTTCTATGTTGAATGATGCTGAGAAGATCAAGAAAAGGTGGAAGGAATATACAGAGTTTTTATATGATAAAGATCAAGTGGACCAACAGCCATTTCAACCTATACCTTATGATCAGGAACCATTGGTGATGAAAGAAGAAGTTGAAGCAGCATTGAAAGCCTTATCAAAGAACAAAGCACTAGGCATTGATAGCAGTCCCATAAAAGTATTGCAGCAATCTGATGCAGCTGTTACCGTACTTACAAGGCTCTGCCAAGAAATATGGAAGACAACATCATGGCCAACTGACTGGAAAAGATCTGTGTTTATACCAATACTAAAGAAAGGTGATCCAACTGACTGTGGAAATTATCGCACAATCGCTCTGATCCCACATGCCAGCAAGATTCTACTGAAGATTATTCAAAAGAGACTACAGCCATACCTAGAACAAGAAATACCTGAAGTGCAAGCAGGGTTCAGGAAAGGGCGAGGAATGAGAGACATCATTGCGGATGTGAGATGGATCCTTGAAAAGACTAAAGAATACCAAAAGGATATCTATTTGTGCTTTATCGACTATAGCAAGGCTTTTGACTGTGTAAACCATGAGAAACTCTGGGCCACATTAAGAAGCATGGGTATACCAGAACACCTGATCGTTCTCTTGCGCAATCTGTACATTGATCAAAAAGCAACAGTTCAAACGGAACAAGGAGAAACAGAATGGTTTAAAATAAGCAAAGGTGTAAGACAAGGCTGCATACTTTCCCCCTACCTGTTTAATTTATATGCAGAACAAATCATCAGAGAAGCAGGACTGTATGAAGACAACAGAGGTGTGAAGATTGGTGGAAGACTCATCAACAGCCTTCGCTATGCTGATGATACCACATTACTGGCTGAAAGTGAAGATGATCTGAAACATTTGCTTCTCACAATCAAAGAACATAGTCTCAAAATGGGCCTGCACCTTAATGTAAAGAAGACAAAGATCATGACAACTGGCATAATCAACAGGTTCATCATTGAAGGAGAAGAAATTGAAATCATGAACAACTTTAACCTACTTGGATCAACTATCAATAAAGAAGCAACAAGCAGTCAAGAAATCAGACGACGCATTGCTCTTGGCAGAATGGCTATGAAAGACCTAGATAAGATTCTCAAGAGCAGAGATGTCTCTCTCCATACAAAGATTCGACTTGTTCAAGCCATGGTATTTTCAATAACATCATATGGATGTGAAAGCTGGACAGTGAAAAAGACAGACAGGAAGAAAATTGATGCCTTTGAATTATGGTGCTGGCGGCAAATACTGTGTATACCATGGACTGCCCGAAGGACAAACCAGTCGGTACTAGAGGAGATCAAACCTAAGCTTTGTTTAAAAGCTCAGATGACAAGACTTCGACTTTTGTACTTCGGACACATCATGCGAAGAGAGAGATCATTAGAGAAAGACATCATGCTTGGCAAGATAGAAGGTCAACGCAAAAGAGGAAGGCCAGCAATGAGATGGATCGCTACAATAACAGCAACTATGGGTACCAGTCTGTCAACAATGAGCCGCCTGACTGAAGACCGAACACAATTTAGGATAGCTATCCAGAGGGTCGCCATGAGTCGACTCCGACTCGACGGCATTTAACAACAACAACCCCTATGTTCTTTGATTGTGAGAAGCAAATGCTTCAGATCATCTTCACTTTCAGCCAGTAATGTGGTATCATCAGCATAGCGAAGGTTGTTGATGAGTCTTCCACCAATCTTCACCAATCTATGGATATTTATACCAGTTTTATTGGTATAAATATCCATAGCAACCCTTAGTATGTAAAGAACTTAAAGATCTAAACACAAACTTAAAACTAAGATGCAGACAGCAGTCCAGCAGCGAGATGGGGGCTTTCCAGTCTTTTACATTGAGTGTCACATGTATGATTTTCTCCCAGTTGGTGAGAGGTCTTACATGTGCACTAGGTGCAAGGAGCTCTTTGCTCTCGGAATGAATCCGTTCTCTAGAGGCTAGAGTAGCAGACTTGGAATACATAAGACAGACAGAGAGGTACATAGACGAGACCTACAGGGATATAGTCCTGAAGTCCCACCTCCAGTCTGGCAGCATCCCTGTTGCCATGGAGGAGAGAGGTCTGTGACAGAAGAGCATCACCCTGGTGTGGCAGGAAACGATCCTGTATCTAGGACCTGTCCTCCAGGTGATGCAAAACCCTCTCGCACCGAGGAAGTTTCTCCAGAACCATCTGCCCATGAGGGAAGGGTTAGGACAGCAGTTATAGTTGGTGATTCGATCATTAGGCATGTAGATAGCTGGGTGGCTGGTGGATGTGAGGATCGCCTGGTAACATGCCTGCCTGGTGCAAAGGTAGTGGACTTCATGCGCCAACTAGATAAGGTCTTAGATAGTGCTGGGGAGGAGTCTGCTGTCTTGGTACATGTCGGTACCAATGACATAGGAAAATGAGGTAGGAAGGTTCTGGAGGCTAAATTTAGGCTTTTAGGTAGGAAGTTGAAATCCAGAACTTCCAGGGTAGTGTTCTCCGAAATGCTTCCCGTTCCACGCGCAGGACTCAAAAGGCAGGCAGAGCTCCGGCATCTCAATGCATGGATGAGACGATGGTGCAGAGATGAGGGTTTTGGATTTGTTAGGAACTGGGGAACATTCTGGGGAAAGGAGGGGCTCTTCCGAAGGGATGGGCTTCACTTTAACCGGGATGGAACCAGGCTGCTGTCATTAACCTTTAAAAAGGAGAAAGAGCAGCTTTTAAACTAGATAATAGGGGAAAGCCGACAGTCGCCCAAGAGTGGATGGTTCGGAAGAATGTATCCTTGAAGGATACTACCAAAAACAGAGAGGTTCCAAAAAAGAGAAAAGTAGTCCAAATGCCCTCAAGTATGGAGCAGAAAGAGCTTAAAGATCCCAAATTACCCATGTCTACCAATAGCCAAATTAATATGAATAAAATACAGTCTCTAAAATGCTTGTATGCAAATGATAGAAGTCTAAAAAACAAGATGGGGAGTTAGAATATATAGCACTAAACGAGAGGTTAGATATGAATGGAATATTAGATACATGGTAGAAGGAGGACAACCAGTGGGACACTGTGATACCTGGGTACAAACTATATTGTAATGATAGAGCTGATCAAATTGGTGGAGAGGTTGCGCTCTATGTTAGAGAGGGCATTGAGTCAGAAAGGATTAAAGTTTTGCAGGAAACAAAATTTGCTGTAGAATCTCTATGGATTGAAATTCCATGTAAAAAGGGGAAGGCGATGGCAGTGGGGGTGTACTATCGACCGCCTGACCAGAATGAACAAATGGATGATGAAATGCTCAAAGAAATCAAGGAAGCTAACAAAAGTTACAGTGCAGTAAAAATAATGGGTGATTTCAATTACCCCGGTATCAACTGGGTCAGTGTCACGGCAGGACATGCTAGGGAGATAAAGTTCCTAGATGAAATAAATGACTGCTTCTTGGAGCAGCTGGTTCATGAACTGACTAGAGGGGAAGCCATATTAGACCTAGTCCTTAGTGGAACACCAGATGTAGTGCAAGAGATAAGGGTGTTGGGGCCACTTGGCAATAGTGATCATAGCATGATTGCCTTTGATTTAATTAGTGGAGGAGGGATATTAAGGAAATGAACAGTACTACCTTTTAACTTTCAAAAGGGAGACTATGATAAAATGAGGAAAACAGTTAAGAAAAAACTAAAAGGAGCAGTTGCAAAGGTTAAAGAGTTACATCAAGCTTGGGTGTTGTTGAAAAATACTATCTTGGAAGCCCAAGCCAGCTTTATTCCATGCTTTAAGAAAAGTGGAAGGAAGTCAAAAAACCTGCTAGCATGGTTTAAAGGTGAGGTCAGAGAGGCTGTTGCAAAAAAGCATCTTTCAGGAAATGGAAAAAAGAGCCAAACGACGAAACCTGGAAACAGCACAAGTACTGGCAAGTCAAATGCAAGGCATTGATAAAGCAGGCAAAGGGAGAATTTCAGAAGAAGCTTGCTGCGGAAGCAAAAATGTGAAATAAAGATTTTTTCAAATACATTTGCAGCAAAAAACCTGTGAGAGAGTCAGTTGGTCCATTAGATGATAGAGGAGTTAAAGGGGCACTAAGAGGCGACAAGGCGATAGCAGAGAGACTGAATGAATTCTTTGCTTTGGTCTTTACTGAGGAAGATATAGGGATGTTAGCCATGACTGAAGTGTTATTTAAAGGTGCGGAAGAATTGAAGGAAATATTGATACATTGGGAAGATGTATTACAACTATTAGATAAACTGAAGAGTAGCAAATCACCTGGGCCAGATGGTATACATCCAAGGGTGTTGAAAAAACGGAAATATGAGATTGCAGACCTGCTATTAGTAATCTGTGAACTATCATTAAAATCATCTCTAATAACTGAAGATTGGAGGATGGCAAACGTTACACCAATTTTTAAAAAGGGTTCCAGGGGTGATCCGGGAAACTACAGACCGGTGAGCCTGTCGTCAGTACCGGGAAAAATGGTAGAAACCATCATAAAGAACAAAATAACTCAGCATTTAGATAGTCATGGCCTAATGGGAGAGAGCCAACATGGCTTTAGACAAGGAAGATCTTGTCTTAATAATCTGTTATGTTTTTTTGAAGGTATGAATAAACAGGTGGACAAAGGTGAGTCGGTTGATATAGTGTATCTGGACTTTCAGAAAGCCTTTGACAAGGTCCCTCATCAGAGACTGTTGGCAAAACTAAAGAGTCATGGGATAGGAGGCAGTGTACTACTGTGGATCAGGAACTGGTTAAAAGATAGAAAGCAGAGGGTTGGGCTAAATGGCCAATTTTCACAATGGAGAAAGGTGAATAGTGGTGTACCCCAGGGATCTGTGCTGGGTCCGCTGCTTTTTGACATATTCATAAATGACCTGGAAAGTGGAATAACGAGTGAGGTTATCAAATTTGCAGATGACACAAAATTATTTAAAGTTGTTAAAACCCAAGAGGACTGTGGAAAATTGCAAGAGGATCTTGATAAATTGGAAGACTGGGCATCAAAATGGCAGATGAAATTTAATGTGGACAAGTGCAAAGTTATGCACCTAGGGAAGAACAACCCAAACTATGGTTACACAATGCAAGGTTCCAATTTAGGAACCACCACCCAGGAAAAAGATTTAGGCATCATTGTGGATAATATGTTAAAACCCTCGGCCCAGTGTGCAGCGGCAGCCAAGAGAGCAAATAGAATGCTAGGTATGATAAGGAAAGGAATGGAAAATAAAACAAAAGATATTATAATGCCTCTATATCGTTTCATGGTGAGACCGCACCTTGAATATTGTGTGCAATTCTGGTTGCCGTATCTTAAAAAGGATATAGCGTTATTAGAAAAGGTTCAGAGAAGAGCCACCAAAATGGTAAAGGGGATGGAAGAATACACCTATGAAGAAAGGCTAAAAAAGTTAGGGCTCTTTAACTTGGAAAAGAGATGGCTGAGGGGAGATATGATAGAAGTCTATAAATTAATGAACGGAGTGGAACGGGTAAACGTAGATCGATTGTTTACGTTATCAGAATATAGAAAGACTAGGGGACATGCAATGAAGCTACAGGGTAAACTATTTAGGACTAATAAAAGAAAATATTTTTTCACTCAACGTGTAATCAAACTCTGGAATTTGTTACCGGAGGATGTAGTAAAGGCTGTTAGTGTAGCTGGGTTTAAAAAAGGGTTGGACAAGTTCCTGGAGGAAAGGTCCATAAACCATTATTAAGAAGGGACCCAGGATATCAATGCTTGACCCAGTACAAGCGTTGTGGAACCTGTGTCTTTTGGGGAAACTGCTAGACCTAGATTGGCCACTGTTGGAAACAGGATACTGGGCTTGATGGACCTTGGTTTGACCCAGTATGGCATATCTTATGTTCTTATGTAATTCAGTGTTTTATAGAAACTAGCAAGCCTAAAGCGGCATCAGGAATGTTCTCACATCATAATTAATTTCCTAAGGCCTAAGAGCAGAAGTTTTCCTACAACACTAATATATCCATATTGAAACTTCTAGAAGTCGACTATTAAAACGACTGCTTATTCTGAATGACAACTCTCTATGTGGGTCCTAGTACGTATTAGTAAAACAAACTTAAGAGAGACGGGAAAAAGAGGGGAAAGAGAGAAAAGCAAGATGGAGGGAAATAGGGGAGTCCTGCTGAAGGCTCAATCTGCTTTACACTTTTCACAGTAGGACCATATTTGGACCCCGGCACTGAATATCTGGGTTGCCCGGATTGCCATGAAGCTAACTGAGCAGTGGCAATATTCACCAGCTGACCATCGGCTTTTCCATAGGAAATTTCCTTTTCAAAGTTCTCTTGCAGGCCATCAGGTTAAGCAGAAGGAGAGAAAATACCCCTCCCAATGTTGGTGTCTTATCTATTTATACAGTAATTTTCTTTAGGCTTCTTTCCTCCTCCATCATTCCTGCTTCAGGCAGTGAACTGGATTCTACCAGCATTCATGTAACCTTGACACTGATGACAATGGAGGCAAGTCAGGGCTGTGCAAGTAGTGCAGCTGCACAGGGCACAGATACAGAAGGAGGGCTGATATCCTGGCAAGAGCGAGTTCCTCACGTGACTGGGAAGAAATACCAGATAGTGAGTCACACTGGGTTCATTTTTAGATTGGCAAATTGCTAACCCAACCCCAATCCTGTTCTCAAAGTATTTCACAGTAACTATTTTTAATGACTTTCAATTAAGTAACTTGTTTCTGTGCACAGATTATGACTAACTGTGAAGCAAAGCAACCGCATTTCTAAGAAACCAGGTTCTTGTTCATAACTCAATAATGATCAAGTCTAAAGCAGTACTGAGTGGTGTAAATAAGGAATAGGAAGAATCACTGAAAGAAACTGGAATTCTTCTTAGGTAAAAAGTTGAACAGATGACTTGCAGCAATGATTTTTAACCTTGTGATCACTTGATCAATCTGTCTTCATACATTGCACATTGATATATCTCTTGCATATACATTTATTCATTTATTTGTTAAGATTTACTAACCACCTTTATGAAGACATTCAATAAAGGTGGTGCACAAAAGATCTCCCTTGACATGAAAAACATACTTAGTAGTAATAGCATAATAGCAAAGTGGACTATTCTGTCCCATGAATAGCGGGGATGGACGTCTCATTGGGAGTCCATCCCTGCTATTCGCCCCTCTGCCGGCCCTATCAAAAGTCTTCCCATACAAGGAGTTTGTTCAGGGAGGCCTAGATGGGGCAGAAGGGGGCGCTACAGAGGCAGAGTTAGGGGAGGCAGTGGGCAGTCTGCGACCCCGGACATACAGGGCTGATTCTGAAGTTGGCCCTGTACATCCGGGGTCGGCAGACTGGATGAGGGCAGCGCAAGTAAGGTGAGGGGGTTAAAGGGGGTTCCCCGCAGCTTGACCCTGACCATAGAAGGCCAGATTGGAGGTCGGGCTGCAGGGAAAGGAAAGAGTGGCCGGGGATCGCGACTCCAGATTAGAACCGCAGTGCCATGACAACAGTGCCACTCTTTCCTTTCCCTGCAGCCCGACCTCCAATCTGGCCTTCTATGGTCAGGGTCGAGCTGCGGGGAACCCCCTTTAACCCCCTCACCTTACTTGCGCTGCCCTCATCCAGTCTGCCGACCCCGGATGTACAGGGCCAACTTCAGAATCAGCCCTGTATGTCTGGGGTCGCAGACTGGAGTGGAGTGGAGTGGAGGAGTAGCCTAGTGGTTGGGGCAAGGTACTTCAGGCCGGAAGGTCAGGGGTTCAAATCCCACTAAAGGACAGCAACCTTGGGCTGGAAGGACTGGGGTTTCTAGTCCCACAGGTGCTCCTTGTGGTCTTGGGCAAGCCACTTAACCCTCCATAGCCCATGTTCCCTGTAAAATAGTTATCTCCAAGTTATAATACCCTGTTCAATGTAATTTCAGTTTGTTCAATGTAAACCGCACTGATGCAGAATAGCGCAGTATATAAGAGAATGTAAATAAATAAAACAGGACAACATGGCATTGCGGCTCCATTCAGGAGCCTGCCTGAGTTAGCCTGCCATGGCTCTGTATGTGCAGGCCAATTGGAAGTGGGTTCCAGCCTGCACGTACAGACCCTAGAACTGATTCTGATCCCAGGGAGCATGTCTAGCCCCCGTGGGATTGGAATCGGGTCTACCTCTGTGCGTCCCGATTCTGATCGGGCGCACAGGCACTTGGAAGGACCTGCTGTAATGTGCCTCAATATGAGTTCTTGTCTGCATAATAGATAATTTGGGTATTTGTGGATATTCTGAAAACTAGACTTGCAAAGTGGTTAATGAGGATGACGTTATGAACTAGGGATATACATTCATTCATGTTCAACCGGTCCTTTAATACAACTTAAATATGCTGCATGCTAAATTAGTTTCTAGGCTAACATCCATTGTATCAACATGCATTAAGTTGATAAACATGCATTAAAAAGTTCTAATAAGAATTACATTTAAAAACAAATGAAACAAACAGAAAAATTACCATAAATAGAGAGAAAAAGCCTAAACAAATTAAAAATGAACAGAACATTTTTGCCCTGTATGCATCCTTATTAAGGTTCATAAATAAGAAGTTGATTACGTTCACTATCCTCCAACTGTCAAATAGCTTTTTCTGGAGAATAATCCAGGGGAGGCTAAACAAAAACCCACTGTACATCTAAAGATGATGATCAGCTTAAGTTTGAGAATCAACACCTCTTTCCTAGAGTCTAACTACGTAGTCATATCCATCTTTTACCTCTAAAACCTGTCAAATTTACGAAACAAAAGGATACAAATATGATAACCACTTTGCACTATGTACAGAACAGGACTATCTCCTTAAAAGGCCCTAGGCAAACAACTGAGACCTCCAACTCCCCCACCATAATATAATTACGTTTTTAAACCCCACAGAGATGTGAATATCAGCTTGTTAACCGCTACATCTAGTAATATTGCATTAATGAGGGCCTTTAAAAACATCAGACCAGAGTAAGCATTCACTTCCCTCTTCATCCCCTAGATCTCAGCGAGCACTCTCACCTCCAGCCCTTCACAATCCCCCTTTTCTCAAGACTCCAACAAGAACGCGCCCCATTTTCTAAAGATCCCTGTACCTGCTTGACTGCTCACTAAGGGGCTTGTTTACAAAGCCGCGGTAGCGGTTCGCGGTCGTTATTGGAGCCGCGGCCCCATTGAAATCAATGGGGTCGCGGCTCTGATAATGACCGCGAACCGCTACCGCGGCTTTGTAAACAAGCCCCTAAGTCTTGTGCATTCAGATGCCATGTTATATGTTTCAGGGGTTGAAGTCTCAAGCAGACTAAAAAATGAGGTTACTTATCATAACAGGGGTTCTCGTGCTCAGAGAGCTTCTGCACCACCTCCCCTGAGAAGGATTCAACAACTTTGGTTCAGAAAACGCTCAATCCAAGGAACAGAACGAAACACAGCAAAATACAGATATCTAAAAATGAGATTGAGGGAGAAACAGATGACTTAAGGGTTGGCTAGAGAATCTTTCCATTGGTGTCGCCAATCAATCCGGCCTCTGGTCCCTTTCCCTTAGTTGAGCTGCCTGGAGGATGGTCCAACCCAAAGGGGCGTTGGTCTGGAGCGGGTGGTTGAAGAAGTAGTGTTTGATGAAAGTATGGATGGAGGCCCATGTGGTGACATTGCAGATGTCCTTTGGTGAAGCAGCATGGACGTAGACCATAATGGCTACCATAGCCCTTGGTTGGTGGGCATGTGCTTTGCTGATTTGGCGCAGATTGGCCTGTGCATAGAAAAAGCCTATGCAGTCTGATATCCAGCAGGAGAGCATGAGTTTTGTCACCAGGGTGCCCTGTCTGTTAGGATCATAGGACAAGAACAGCTGTGACATTTTTCTGATGGGTTTAGTCCTCTCGAGGTAGGTGTGGAGGGTGCTCATACAGTCCAGGGTATAAAGGCATCACTTCTCCAGTGTTGCATGGGGTTCTGCTTAGAAGCTGGGGAGCACAATGGCTTGGTTGATGTGGAAGGAGGAAACCACCTTTGGGAAAAATTTCAGATGTGTTCTGAGGATGGCCCAGTCATGTTGGAGTGAATATAGGAAAGATAGTTCACCAGGATCTGCAGTTTGCTTATGCATCTTGCTGAGGTGATGGTGACCAAGAAGAGGGTCTTTCATGTAAGGAATTTAAGGAGGGCTTCTTTGAGGGGGTTCCTGGAGGATGAGGTTGAGATCCCACCCTGGGGTGGGTAGCTTGATGGGGATTTGAGGTGGGTGAGACCTTTCATGAATCTTGCAACTAGGGGGTGTATGGTGATGGACCTCCCCTCTAGCTTGTCATGGTACATGGCTATAGCACTCAGATGGACCCTAATAGATGTTGGTTTCAGGCCCCCCTCTGAAAGACTGATGAGATATTATAGAATTGCTGAGATGGAGCAGGTGAATGGGTTAAGCTGCTCATTGCTGCACTATGCCCTGAACTTTTCCGATTTTATGGCATAAGAGTATCTGGTAGCCAAGTGCCTGACTGCTAGGAGGATATCGATTAGCCCTTGCAAGAGATGGAGCAGTGTCAGGGTGGCTCTTTCAACATGCATGCCGTTAGGGCCAGGGTCAGCAGGTTGGGATGGAGCATGTGTCTGTTGACCTGTGTAATGAGATCCAGGCACTCTGAAAGGCATAGGTGCAGTCAACTGGACAGGCGCTGTAGGCTCGCAAGGCTTTCCCTATTGCCCTGAGCTCCAGAAGATTGATGTGGAGATGCATCTCAGACGCGGGACCACTCACCACTGGTATAGAGGTGGAGAAGGTGTGTGCTCTAGCCATGCTTAGAGGTGTTTGTGGTCAGCATGCAGTTTGGAGGGGCAAAGTTACTTGTCCTTCCTGAGGTTCTCTTGGGTCATCCACCTGCTGAACATTATTCAGGTGGCATGATCTATCGAGATCTTGTGATGTAGTGGATGTGTATTTTGGTGCCAGAATCTTCGTAAGTGCTATTGAAGTTGGCACATGTGGAGCCTAGAATGTGGGACCATGTGGACTGCTGTTGCTAGGTGGCCTGAGAAGCTCAAGAAGGTTCTCGCTGAAGCTGTGTCCACTGAGGAGATCCTTCGGACTAGTGTGCTGACTGTGTCTACCCCGTGGGATGGGAGAAATGCACTGGTGATTGTCGTGTGGATGTCCGTGCTGATGAATTCCAACAATTGGATGAGGGCCATCTGCAACTTGTTGGTGTTGATGAGGAATCCCAGTGCATGAAGGAGAGAGGCTGTGGCATAGATCACCACCAGGGCTTTGCACCTTGACTGGGCCACAATCATCCAGTCATCCAGGTAGGGGAAGATGTGGATTCTTTCCTTGCATTGGTGGGCTGCTGCAACTGTGAAGTACTTTGTGAAGAACCTTGGTGCTGAGGAGAGGCCAAAAGGAAGGACCTGGTACTGACAGACAGTGTTGGCTTTCAACCAAACAGCCTTCAGAGTCTCATGCTTTGACTGGGCTGTAATCAGCCAGACATCCAGGGTAAGGGAAGATATGGATCCCTTCCTTGAGGAGGTGGGCTGCCATGACCATGATGAACTTTGTGAAGACCCTTGGTGTGGAGGACAGGCCAAAAAGAAGGACCCAGTACTGATAGCGTTGGCTACCGACCAAGAAGAAAAGGTATGTATTCTGCGATGGGTGGAGCGGGATGTGAGTGTACGCATCCTGAAGATCCAGCAACGTCAGACAGTCATTGTCCTGGATGAGAGGGAGTATGGGCCCCAAGGAGTGCATCCAGAACTTTCTCTCTGCAGATGCACTTGAGTTGATAGAGGTTGAGAATCATTTGCCAGCCCTGTTACTTCTTGGGGATGAGGAATTAGCATGAGTAGAAGCCTTGGTTGATTTTTGCAGGTGAAATGGTCTCTATAGCACTTGCCAGAAAGAGGCCATGGACCACTTTGAGGAGAGGGGCCAACTCCTCTTTTCATGCAGTGTGGGGTTTTGGAGTGGAAATGGATGCAGAAGTCCAGCGAATAATGTTGAGGACCCAACCGGTCAATGGTAATGCATACTCATGCATTTGCAAAGCAGGAGAGGTGCCTCCTCACTGGTATGGTCCTCATAGGTGAGTGGTCAAAAACCCAGGGAGGACTTAGCTGGCGGTGTGATATGGGTATGGGGCTGTAGCTTCATGCAGTTAGTATGAACGTCAGGCTGATATTACATGATATGCGGGTATTGCGCCACTAACCGATTTTGCGATTGGGCCATTGATTTCAGATGGTAGCCAATTTGTGGGCTTCTGTGGTTGGTCAGGGATTTTTGACCCTATGGCTGCTCACTATGCACTACATGGGTAGGCATCCTCTAGCTGCTCTGGCCTTCTTAACCAGGAATATTGGTGTCTTGTAGGGCCACGCAGGTTTCTCCAATCTCACTACCCGGTTTCAGGCCATATATCTGGGTTTGGTTGCTGCCATGCGCCAAAGTATGGCTGTCCATATTTTATGTTTCCTTGGATATTCGGCAGCTAGCAGAGGATTCAGGTCCTTTTTTGCCTCTGTTTTTAGTCACTTAGTGACTCCATTGGTGCCTTTTTGAATATTAGGCCCTGTAATTTTTTTTCAGTTAAAAATGTGCTCCTTATTGATGAATATAATATCTGAGGATTGAAATACATTTGATAAATCTGTGCTTGTAAAGAAATATTGAGCAGGAGAAGGATATGATGCAGCACACTTGTGGCAGTAAGAGGTGGCAAGCCTGCGATGCTTCACGCTTCATACCAGGGAATGGCATTAAGGAGTATGTTTACTACAGGCCGTTAAAAGAGCAGGCGTTAACGGCAGCGATAAGGGGTTTTACATGCGAAAATGGTTCTGGGCTTGTAGGAGACATTCTGGCATTAAGGGCACTATGGGCCATTTAACATGTGTTAACGGGACATCAGGTGTTAAGGTGTCAAGCATGCACCTTAATGTCTGAAAACGATTGTAACCCTAATGCTAAAGGAGCAGCAAGACAAGCCATTATGAAGGTGATGGATGGAAGGACAGGTGGGAGCTGAAGGAACTGCCCAATCTGTGGGTACTTGATGTGGCAGCCAGTAAAATGGACAAGCATGTTGGAGGCAGCTCTACCAATGCACCGGGGGATGCCATGTCAGTGTATGGCATAGGATGAGGAGTACGTGTCCCCCAGCAGAGTCAGAAGTGGCAGGATGTGTGCAGCAACAGGACAGAGTAGGAGTAGTGACATGCAGATCAGGCACAGGAGAGGTGTGCGTGAAGAGCCAAAATGTGGAAAACGGTACCAGTGTAGGCCATGATGTAGCAGCTTGCACAAGAAGACATGACTGCATACAGCCGACAGAGGCAGATGGATGGGCTGAAGGAAGGATGGCAGCTGAGGAAAGAGTGATATTGGCTGGCAGCTCTGATGTGCCTTATGCAGGGGTGGGCAATTCCGGCCCTTGTGCACCACAATCCAGCCTAGTTTTCATGATTTCCCTAATGAATATTCATGGACTTATTTCCATACAATGGAAGGCAGTGGATGCAAATCGATCTCATGAATATTCATTAGGGACATCATGTGGGGCACGAGAACCGGAAATACCCACCCCTGGCCTTATGTACTATCCCCAACATATTTGTACTGTGCATGAAAATGTGCGTCAGTGCCACTAGGAAGGCCTGATACCAGACATGTGGGACTCACACCTGTTCTAGCCACATAGCCACAATACAACACTTCAGATAAATGTGCAGATAACAACTGCACAAGTGTCATCCAAACTGGGCAAATGGGGCACATATGAACAGGAGGTGATACCTGTACAGTAGGTGGCTATCCGAGGGGTAGGATGAGTCCGCATATACTACAGAGATGTAATGGAGCCAAAACTGTTCAGTCACAGTCATGATGTCACACATGGCTCATATTGGCCTAGTAGGTTTTAGCTGTATGGATGTAACTGTTTGTTAGCATACTGCTGTATCAGTGCAGTCACATTGGGGTATATCTTACCATCAATTGGTAATGTCTGATGATAACCAGGGACTCTATGGACCTGTAGTCAGCTGAGCAATTGGGTTAAGTGATTTTCTCAAGGTCACAAGGATCATGAAGGCTGTAGCAGACATAAAATGCAACAGTAACACAGTCTGAAATGTCACATAAGGAGTGGCAGTAGGCCTGAAACCCTGGTATCTTGGCTCCCAAGCCCATTACAATGACCATCACACCATACCTCCAAGTGGGGTCCTCATATCTGCAGGGTGAACAAGTCTGACTTGCTGTAATGGGCAGCAGCAGAGCCAATAAAGCCATGTTCTCAGAAGGCCAGGATGGGGAATAGCACGTTTGCCAACTCAAAGTGTGGTCAGAACGCATAAAAAAGTAGAAGGATGAGTGTCTGCAAGTCACAGCAGAGCCAGGACTGTTACAGGCACACAATGAAGAAGTGGGAATCAAACCCTTGACTCCTGCTTATGGAATCATTTTATGAAGTAGTAGGCTGCACCTCCACACCTCTCCACATAGCAATGTCTGGCTTAGAAGGGCCTGCAGGTCTCTTCCTAAACTGTCTGCTGTGTGTGCCGGTATAGGTTAGCCCCTCCAGTACCCATGAGGCACTGCACACACTGAGCAGCAGTTTGCAGCTGATCAACAAATGAAGAATACACTGATCGATCACATCAGCACAGTAAGACACACTGACAGCGTGTACTACATGCATATAACAGCTACAAACGGTGCTACTGAGCAGTTTTAGCAGTCACCCTGAGGGTGAGGATTGGCACCCAGCACCTGGTCCTCAGAACTTACACTGCTAGAGATGGTCTTTGCTGGCCATGCTGCAGGTCCATATCACTGTCAGTGTGTAGCAGGTATTGTCTGCAGTGTGCTATGCTAGTCACACTGTTTTCTCCACAATTGCAGCATGCTGTAGGACCAGTCACGGCTGGGTTCTGTGTCCTGCCCCTGTTGGACATGGTCGCTCCTATTACAGTGCATGTTAGGCCCCAGTGTTAAAAAGCTGATGCCATGGGCACCAATCTCAGTGGAGGAGGGGGTACTTCTAGGCTGGCATGGGACTGCTGCTACCATTTTGTCATGACTACAGTGATTAGGCCAGGAACAACTGCTGTCCCAACATTGAGGGCTAACAATGCACCACTGGGCTGTTGCAGCCATGCACATACCAACTGTAGGTGGTTAGCATACAATGCATGGGCACAGAGTCACCATGGACACCCAACAATTGTGATTAAGCTCTCCAGACAGAGATTGCACCACATCACTGGAGCCAAACATTATGTGGATACATAGCCATGCCATAGTCACTGCTTGGTCAGAGTGAGAGTACCCTCTCAGCTTGACATGCTGTTGCCACCCAGGGCATGCAAGTGGCAGATGGGCACAATGAAGTCTCAGCCATTGCTCCTACCGCCAAGGCAGACACATCCTTGCCAACCTGCTCTGTTTCAGGACATACCCATAGTCCTCTGCTCCTCGTCATGCACATTTGCAGACTAATGCTGGGAACAGCTTAGGCAATGCGAGGCACAAGGAAATGCAGAAAGCTATAAAACAATGGGGACACACACACACACTGGCAAAAGTGGGGATAGCTGGAATTCCTGCCTGCCACTTTGGTCTCTGTATCAGCTCAAGCAATCTTAACATGAGCTCATTGTGCAAGTGCTAGTAGCGTGCTCTGACTTTAATGCACATTGTTAGCACCTGCTTCTCCATCCAGCTATAGATGGTGGAGCCTGTCTGTGTGGGTGATGGGTGTTTGTATCATTGCTGGCCAATTCATTGGGGCTGCATATGCTGGTGCTGTACCTGCACTGTAGGCTAAGGTTTAGCCACAGGGACATACAATACATGATCCACAGCCATGAACCTGTGACCTTCTGCTCAAATACACACTGACTGTGTATGTTGTGCCACAGTACTTCCACATGGAAACAACAGTCCCTGGGGCCGACATGCTCCCCATGCTGTAATGCACATGGCACACAGGAGATGGACATGGCTTTGATCTGCTGCAGGCAGGTACTGCTGCCCCCGCCATCACCCCCCCCCCCCACACCATGCTGACATGGCCGCATGCTGTCAGTGGTGGTGATGCCCAGTCTCAGCATGTCCAACATGTGGGTTTGGTGGGTGCCTAGGGCCATGGTCCAGATGGGAGGGACAGAGACACACATGGACAGCCACACAGTGTCATCCCCCCCCCCCCCAACTATCTGCCTCTGCAGGGTCCCCATCACTGCATGCCAGTGATACATCTTGGGGGGAAGATGACAGCCACTGCTGTGATAGCTCCCCAGGCACCTGTATTTTGCAGCTACCTGGAAGGCTACAGCTGCTGTCACTATTGGCCTCTTTCTCCACAGCTGGGTGCACTGGGGGGGGGGGGGGGACTAGCCAGGATGTCTCCTAGGGTACCAGGTTCCTTGGACTGCCTCATGTGGAACATCACCTTTCCACATCAACAGTATGTCTGTATGCCGCCACTGTCACTGTGGGATCATGACGGACATCACAGATGGAAATGTGGATGGAAGGATACCCCTATGAGGAGAGGCTAAAAAGGTTAGGGCTATTCAACTTGGAGAAGAGATAGCCGAGGGGAGATATGATAGAGGTCTATAAATTGCTGAATAGAGTAGAAGAGGTAAATGTAGCTCGAATGTCTATGCCATCAAAATGTGGGAAGACTAGAGGACAGGCAATGAAGCTACAGTGTAATCTATTTAAGACTAATAAGAGAATGTAGTTTGTCACTCAACACATAAGCAAACTCTGGAATTCATTACCAGAGGATGTAGTAAAATCTGTTAGTGTCACTGGGTTTTAAAAATGTTTTGGACAGGTTCCTGGAGGAAATGTAAATAAACCATCATTCAAGAGGACCTGGAAAATCCACTGCTTACCACAATACAGGCATTATGGAACCTGTGTGTCCTTTGGGGAAACTGCTAGGTTCTTGTGACCTAGATTGGCCACTGTTGGACACAGGACACTGGGCTTGATGGATCTTGGTCTGACCCAGTATGGCATATCTTAGGATCTTATGTGCCACCTGGGCAGCTGTCTGGTCCGCCCTGTACACCAGCAACCCCCACTGCATGACCCACATGCCACATTTGCCCCGTTTACATCATCAACATAGTGCTCTTTCATACTTGGGCACCATGCTGTTGCTACTAATGGAGTACTACTATCACTGTTTGGGGCTCCCCTGTCAGTGCATCACACTGCAGGCATTTAATAAGCTCTCTCTCCTTTAAATACATCCTTTATAGGAGGTTTTAGTTGGCATTAGGGTTCCCAGCCTTAAAGGGCTTTTAAGCACATTGTGCAAAAGGCATTAAGGGAGCACATGCTGTTAACGCTCACTCTCCACCTATTGTGCCCTTAATGCTGCTGGAGCCTTTAACACCCATTAAAGCACACTGACTTCCTTAACGCCCTTTAATAAACATACCCCTAAGTTTTGCAGTCATATTCCAGTGTGAGAAAAGTTACTTTTATAGTTACTAGTTATTCTAAAATTGAAACTAGTTACTTAGGGGTCCATATGCAAAAGCACTTATCAGACTGGTAGCACCTGTTAAACAGATACAGTAAGTGCTGTGCAGCAAGATATTCATCGCACTACCCACATAATGACACTGAATATTTCCTCGGACTGCCTCAGCACCGGGGTGATCCATGGGCAGCGCTCAGATGGAGTTCTGAGTTATCTGGTTAGCTGAGTTATCCGGATAAAGTTAGGATAGCCAAAAGATTGCCATAACTTTATTCAGTTAGCTATACAGATAGTGGGCTCAATATCACCGCTGTCCAGATACTGCCAGTGAACATTTGGATTTCTTCAGCCATGAGTGTTTTAATAAAATGACAATCGCCAAGGCTGAATATTGGCCCACTGATTTTTTTTAAATAACTATTAAACATAACAGCTTCTCTTTTAGTTGCTTTGTGTGGAGGTGTGCTTTGGACACACTGGATATGAAGATATATCACCTCTTTGAGTAGTTATCCTACCGCTAACTTAAAAGCAATGAGAATATCTTATGAGCACTTTCTTTATAAAATAAGAGTGTTTCATGAACATTCTTTATGGAGATGCTGTATGGCTCAGGGGATGTGTACAATTAAAGCTGTCCAGCTCAAATCCAGCCCAGGCCAAAAGTGCAGAACTGCCAAGCAATGTTCCCTCTAATTTTCTGTAGGCTGTGTGCGCATAAAATATCAGCTGTGTGCAGCATTTGAAGGAAGGTTAAATTTTTGTGCGCCACATAACAACACTCGGAGTTATATACTTTAAAATTTGACTACACGTCAGAATACAGTATGTACACCACATTGATTTTAATCAAATTAAATGAAAATAGACGATTACTAAATGAAGCAGGAAATTTCTAGTAATTACAATCATAACTTTTACATTTTAAGACGTCTGTGTTGCTTTCTATCAGAATCAGAGCCGTAATTTTTGTGCGCTCTGTTGTAAAGTATGTGCGCTCGCTCGGTGAGGTGTGTGCGCGCGCACACGCGCACAGCTTAGAGGGAACAGTGCTGCCAAGTCATCCAGCTTCAGAATGGAGAATTCAGTCCAGTCCTAGATTTTTGGCAATCTCCTCCTCGGAGTCAGCCTGAATATTAGGCAATAGTAGGCGGTTTCCTAGGGCTGCAGCTTCTGAGATACAGCAAAGAGCAGCAGCAGCAGCCTAATCAAAATAATAGACCTTGACAGTTCCAATAACTCAAAGAACCAATAGCACATACAGGGAGAGTGGGCACATGCATACATACAAAGCAAAGTTTAATATTTAAAATGATTGATGAATTTAAGTGTCAAATCTAGGGGGGTGGGGGGGGGGACGTGTAAAGCTGAAGTCTTGCCTAGGAAACCCTGCATCCTTGCACCACCATTACCCTGCCCATTCTGAAACATGATGGGCAGGGCACCACTGATTTCAAAGGGTATAACCAGGGGCTACATATACCACACTGCTTTGGGCTGGGCAACATGTCTCATGCCTGGAACTGGGTAACTTGGTAATTTTAATAGAGACTAAAAAGATTCAGCATCTGAAAGTTATTATGTAGTGTCTGTGACATGCGTAGTCTGAGTGTTGTTGCCAGTAGAAAGGTCTCTGCATTGTAGAAACCATTGTGTTAGCATCAGTTTTGTGAATCTGTCAATGATTACATAAACATGGAGACTGCATTACCCTCCTAACCCCCTTCCCTAAAGGTGATTGCTCCAGAGCAGAGTTGAGGCACATTAGCAGAGCAATGTGCATGCTAGAAACCTGCCCTGGCATTGACCACACTATATTTACTCCATGCATAAACGGAAAATGTGGGTTTCCAGTGCTTTCAGACTGTTACATTTTGTGAGTGTGTGTGTGTGTGTGTGTGTAACATAATAAAATTTAATTTTCTGTGCACTGTGTGAATTACTTTTAAACTGGCTGCAAAATAACAGGTACTTTTTCTCTGCAGACTTGGCGTTACATTTAAAAAGTATGTACTTGCACCTCCTTTCTGGGTGGATGTTTTTTCAACTAAAAATGTGCTAATCTTAGAAATGCAAAGGTATGCACAGTTCTTCAGCTGCTCCCCAAACCTTTCACTCAGGAATGCCTACCCCTCCAAATGCTGTCAAAAATATGTGTGTTGTAGTATCAGGCAAAGTTTCTCCATAGAGAAGTAGGATGCATCAGCCCAGGGCCAGCTCTAGAGTTGGTCCAAAGTGTTGGAGCCCTAGGTGGACCTCAAGCTTTACATCCTTCTCTGGCTGTCAAAATCTATTATTAGCTTTGAATGGCCTACTTTTGCTGTCCTCCAGAGATTGCTGCCCTAGGTGACTGCCTAGTTTGCTTAGTGGTTGGGCTGGCCCTGCGTCAGCCACACCTGGTGATGTCATCTGACAGCACCATATACATGGAAGAGCTCTCCTAAGCTCAGAAAGGAAAAGCCTTTCTGAGCATGTGCCAAGGTGCCCCTACGCACCCCCTCCCCCCCCCCCCCCCCGCCCACCGCTGGCCCGCCCCTACCTGGCTCAGTCTTGTTTCTTTCACCAAGCCAGAAGGACGGAACACCAGCTGTCCTATTATCCTACCTCTGCTACAAGAATGACCAAGGAAAAAGGACAAAAGATCAAGGACAGAAAAGAAAAGCTCAAACCTGGATTTAAGAAATGAACTCCACCAATTCCCACAATCGCTGTCTGAGATGCCTTGGGGAATCTCATTGAGATGAAAATTGCCTCACTGCAAAATTGTCACCCAGGGTCTGTTGATCACAAAGTCATGCCCTACAAGACTTCCTGGGTTCCACTACAGGCCTTACCTAAAGAGCACACCACTTCCAATTGCCATCTGGAGAAAGAAACCTGCCAGGGAGACCACCACATACAGGCAACCGCATAGCCACTGCCATCTTGGCCATCACTAAGACAACAAATACTACAGCAGCTCCTGCACAAAATGTGCCCTCTGGGTCCTCCATCTCCAGCAGGGCACAGTCTCTGGAACTGCCACCTGCTGCTGCAGTGGACTGAAGACAGGATCATCGCCCTTCTGTGCTCCCCATGCCTTCACCGGCAGACTCAGCCATCCCTCTGGCTTCAACAACACTAGTTCTGCCCACATCTGACCACATTAGATGGTGCCATGATGCTGAATGGCATTATTGCGACGATGAAGGGAGCTCTGACCCATCGCCACGCCACATAGGGGAAGGCAGAGATCATAGCACCAAGGGAAGCCCTCCACCATCCCATGTGGCCTGGACCTCAAAGCGGAAACACCGGCTTAGCAGCAGCAGCAGCTAGACTGGCTGCTACAGCACCTAATGGTGGAGGAGGAGAAATTGGCTCAGGGGTTGCAGCTCAAGAAGGGACAGGAGCACCTCCTTCAATTGGAGCGGTCTACGCTCCCTGAACACTCCATGCAGGCACCAACACAACATGGCCTGCAAGAGCAACAGTAAGTCTGCCTTCCGATCACAGCAAAGCCATCCTCCCTACCCCAACACTCAGCTATAATGGACATGCTGACTAAGCAACTGGCACAGCACACCTCGCAGCCACCCTAGCCTGCATCACGTGACCCAGCTATGCCACTGCAAATGGAGCAAACACCATCGCCCAGGATACCCTCCCCTTGAATATCCCTTTCACCCACTGGGTTCTCAACGGTGTCTTCAGACAGTGAAGTGGAGGAGGCAGCCATCATGGGCTCCTCATCAAGCTATGGCCACCCCTCAAACTCTGGAGGCTATCTGTCAAACCTTCCCCATGCCTCCATCTCCACCCTTGCCTGCGGAGGACTTAATATACCTGAAGTTCCTCCAGAAGCTATCCACCCACCTAGCGCTCTCACCAGCCAACACCCCAGACACCAGGAGAGAAGTCTGGGCCTCTTGAAATATCTGGACACGCCGAAGTCTGTCATCACCATCCCAGTTCACAAACTGCTGCTGGACGATCTCACACAGATATGGCAGGCACCGTCATCCACGCCTGCCACTTCCAGGAGGGCATATGTGAAGTCTGAAGTGCAAGCCACCTCTGGATTCCAAAAAATGCAACTCCTCTATCAATTCATCATGGTGAAATTGGCCCTGAAACAGGCAAAAGCATCCCCTATACATGCCAATGCACCACCTAGCAAAGACAACAAGATTCTGGATAACTTCGGGAAGAAGGCATACCAAATGGCAATGCTCGGTGCAAGAATCACTTCCCACCAGTTCCAACACATGTTACACCAAGATGCACTGCTCAAATGCCTCATGGGCACCATAAACACATTGCCTACAGAATACAGGTCTGCCTTCACCCCTCCTCCTGGGGGACATGGGCGAATGCAGAAAGCGCCTGATTCTCTCAGCCTTCAATGTTTTCGACTCTACCTCACGGTTGGCAGCCATGACCATCATGGCCAGGCATACTGCCTGGCTGAGGGCCTCTGGGAGGATATGCATGAGCATTTAGTCAATGCTCCCTGCTCAGGAGACAACCTCCTCATAGAGAAAATAAAAGAAACCATGAACGGCATGAAGGATCACTTCACTACTCTCCAGACCCTCTCTTCGGATGGCCTTAAGTGCAACTCCAACTACAGGAAGACACACAGTACCTAAAACAGAAAGTCTTACTCCACATTGTAACACTATCAACCATACCATAAGTGGCCATCTCAATGCCCCAAACAAGAACCCTACTGCCAGTACCAGCAGAAACCCAGTCATAGGGATCGTGAGCAACAGAAATAACCCGTGATGCCCTTGGGGAGAAGCAATCCCTACTTTTGACGCCATGGAGTAGAGAGACGTACCAGTGGGGGTCATCTCTCCCTTTTTCAGGAAAGCGTGGGCATCAATAACAACTGACAAGTGGGTCCTCGAGACCATCATCCAGGGATACTGCATCAGGTTCACCAAAATTCCCCACCAGAGCAGAATAACTCGCAGTCATACCCCGGCATACCTACTCATTACAATGGAGTCAGAGATTTGGGACCTGCTAGAAGTATTGACCACCAAGATCAACTCCGGCTTCTACTCCAGATACTTCCTCATTCCAAAGAAGTCCGTGGGCGTACGCCCCATCCTCAACCTCAACAAATTCATCCTGCCATCCCTGCAGCCCAATGAATGGCTAGCGGTGCTACACCTTCAAGATGCCTATACCCATATTCCCTTCCATCCAGCCCATCATCAGTACTTGGGGGTTCTGCGTCATGGATCTCCACTACCAATACAGAATATTCCCCTTCGGACTCTCACCAGCCCCATGGGTCTTCATGAAGTGTGTGACAGTCGCAACCACACTTCTATGGAAATCCAGCATCTGTGTGTTTCTATATCTAGATGACTGGCTCTTCTCAGCCACCTCGTAATGGGAAGTGGAGAGATCAGTCCAATGCAAGCTTGCTACACTGTCATTGCTGGGATTCCTAGTCAACTACAAGTCCTACCTCCAATCCATGCAGTCACTAGAATTCATCAGGGCAGTACTACATATGCCCCAAGCGAGGGCCTTTCTATCACAACACTGAGCAGACACCACCATTGCCCTGATATGATCCATGTTGACCTCATCCAGTATCTCAGCCTGAACACTACTGCGACTCCTGGGCCACATGGAAGTGACCACACAGGTCCTCCCACTTACAAAGCTGCACATGCAACACCTCCAATGGCACCTCCACTGCAATTAGAACCAGCACTCCCAGGCCCTGTCCCACAGGGTCAGCATGGATCAAGACAGACATTTGGCACTGGACTGGTGGATGCAGCACAACCACCTGGTCCAGGGATGACTCTTCCAACTGCCCCAGCATGACCTAATCATCACCATGGATGTCTCCATGACAGGCTGGGGAGTACATCCCCAGCAGATATGCATGCAAAGGACCTGGACATCAATCTGCTGGAACTACGGGCAATGAGGTACGAGTCCTGGATCTCCAGCAAAGTGGCACTAATCCAAATGGACAACCAAATGGCAGTGTTCTATATCAAAAAGCACGAAGGCATGGGGTCCGTCTCCCTATGACAGGAGGCCCATTGAACCTGGACACTCTCCATGTCCAAGGGTTGCTTCCTTCAAGCCTCATATCTGCCGGGCAAACTCAACCAACTGGCAGATAGCCTGAGTCACGAGCTACAGTCACACAATTGGTCCCTAAAATCCCAAATGGTCAAGTCCTTCTTCAAACAGTAGGACCAGACCAGAATCAACCTCTTTGTCCACCCATCCAACATGAAGTGCCCACAGTTTTGCTGCAGATACACAGCCTGGCGACAGTTGCATTTGACCTCCATTGGGACAACCTAGGCTTCCTGTATGCCTACCCCCCCCCCCCCACCCCACTATTCACTCTGGACTACCCCAATAAAAGTTGATATGCCTACAATCAGTCCAAAATACTGTCATCTGTCTCTTTCATCACTCCTCTTGATTCTGGCTATACTTTATTCAGAAAGGACAGGGTAGGAAGAAGGGGAGGAGGAGTGGCACTATATGTAAAAACTACTATTAAAGCTTTGGAATTACAGAGCTTAAAAGGGAGAGAGGAGGCATTGTGGCTTAAACTAGAAAGAGGGAAAGAGAAATCTATTTGCATTGGTGTGATATACAGACCTCCCTCACAAGAGGAAGAGGTGGACAGAGAGTTAATTGAAGACATACGCAGCATTGCTAGGAAAGGGGAAGTGCTACTGATAGGAGATTTCAATATGCCAGATGTTGATTGGCACATTCCTGCTGCAGTATCATCTAGAAGTAAGGAGATCCTGGATTCTCTACAGGGAGAACTATTCAGGCAATTGGTAACAGACCCCACACGTGAAGGGGCCATACTGGACTTGGTGCTTACCAATGGTGAAAGTGTTTCTGATGTTGTAGTGGGAGATCATTTTGCATCCAGTGATCACCAGATGGTGTGGTTCAGTATTAGGACTAGGGCTGTTAGAATCCATTCCAAGGTGAGGATCTTAGACTTTAGGAAGACTAACTTTGCGAAGATGGGCCAATACCTCAGGGAGTCGTTAGTGGGATGGGAACAGCTGGGAGGTGTAGAAAAACAGTGGGCAAAACTGAAAGGGGGTATTTTAAAGGCAACCAACCTTTTTGTTAAAATGGTAAATAAAGGCAAATGGAACAGGAGACCGCTATGGTTTTCGAAGGAAGTAGCTGAATAAGTGAAGAAAAAGAGGGAGGCCTTCATGAAATACAAGAGATCACAGAGAGAGGAAGACAGGCATCTGTATTTGGAAAAACTTAGAGAAGCTAGCAAAGTAGTCAAGAAGGCAAAGATTCAAAAGGAGGAGGAAATAGCCAATGCAATAAAATGGGGGGATAAGACATTTTTCAGATATATTAGTGAGAAGAGGAAGGGCAAAAGTGGTATTGTCAGACTCAAGGGTGCAGGGGGGGACTATGTAGAAGCTGATAAGGATAAAGCGGAATTGCTTAACAAATATTTTTGTTCTGTGTTCACAGATGAAGAACCAGGAGCAGGACCTTAGAAAACACCCACAAATAAGAACAGAAGCGAGGGACATCTTGAACAATTTTCAGAAGACTGTGTTCGTGAGAAACTAGCTCAACTTAAAGTAGACAAAGCGATGGGACTGGATGGGATACACCCTAAAATACTGAGGGAACTTGGGGACGTTCTAGCAACTCCACTGACTGACCTTTTCAATGCCTCGTTGGAGTCGGGAATGGTGCCAAAGGACTGGAGAGAGGCTCATGTGGTGCCTTTACACAAAAGCGGAAGTAAGGATGTGGTTGAAAACTACAGGCCAGTTAGTTTAACTTCGGTGGTGAGTAAATTATTGGAAACGCTGCTGAAAGAGAAAATAGTGAGGTTTCTGGAGTCCAGCGGATTACAGGATCCGAGGCAGCATGGATTCACCAGAGGCAGGTCTTGTCAGACAAATCTGATTGATTTCTTTGACTGAGTGACCAGGGAGTTGGGATAGAGGTGATATGATTGAGATGTTTAATACCTCCGTGGCATAAATGTTCAGGGAGAGAGCCTCTTTCAATTGAAAGCAAGTTCTGCTACGAGGGGACATGGGATGAGGGTGAAGGGGGATAGATTCAGGAGTGATATGCGGAAATATTTCTTTACAGAAAGAGTAGTGGATCCATGGAATAGTCTCCCAGTGGAGGTGGTAGAGATGAGGACAGTAACTGAATTCAAAAAAGCATGGGACCAACACAGAGGATCTCTAAAGGTAAAAAGTGGACTGTTGTAGTTGTTGTTATGGAAGGACAGACTAGATAGGCCATGTGGTCTTTTTCTGTCATCATGTTTCTATGTTTCTATGTTTCTATCATCACTTTTGATCCCAACAGGCAGGGTTCCCCATCATGAAGAGGACACTTTTGCAATAAATCGCCTCTTACATTACCTTCTGCTACTTCCGGTCTGGCATGCCACCCTGGCAAACCTGTGAACTGTACCAGTGCAGCACATATGCAGGGCTTCCATCTGGTTCTCCATTCTCACCTTCCAGCAGCACTATTGCCTAGTTAGCTCATGCTGTCCGACAGCTCTTTTGGCGCACCATCCTCAACATGGCCACCCAGCTGGATCAAGTCCAAATGACCCAGAACCAGGAAGGTGGGCAAGGCCCCCTGGGGCCAGAATTGGACTGCACCAAAACATAACCTGTGACTCTGAACTTGATTTTTGAGAACTCTGCCAATGGCTAGCAGCTGTCAAAAGTTACCAATGCCTTGCTTGTACTCGGGCTACGTTAGTCCTATGCTTTATGGTTGAGATGCATGTTGATCTCTGCCCTATTGTGGGTAGATGCCCATTGATTAATAATGTGCTCATGCCTGGGCTACGTTAGCCCTATGTACCAATGACAGTTATGTTGTGTTACAAACCAAGTTATGTTTCAAGTTCAGTTCCACTTGTTCTAGTTCTGTTTTATGCTTGTTAGATCTTTGTAGGTCCACTGTTGCTATGTTGTTATCACTCATTCATAGTACCTATAGTTACGTTAATAAAACCTTTGATGCAACACGCTGTATCGACTGTCTAACCCACTGGCTTCGTCCCACCACAGCTAAAATGGGCCACAAGCCACAGCTAGGGAGTCACCAGGTGTGGCTGATGCATCTGGCTTGTCCATGTAGAAAACGGGGTTACTTACCTGTAAAGGGATTCTCCATGAACAACAGGATAAGTCAGTCACATGTACTCACCCGCTTCCCCTGCGGATAAAGCCACAGTGCACCAAGTGCTGGACACAGTACTGGGCCATGCCCCTACCTGGCAGGTGTCTTGGCACATGCTCAGAAAGGTTTTGTCTTTTCTGAGCTATAGGAGAGCACTTCCTTGTTCATGGCACTATCAGATAATGTCACTAGGTGTGGCTGATTTATCCTGCTGTCCACGGAGAACTCCTGTTACAGGTAAGTAATCCTGTTTTCACCTACATGCGGGGCAGGTAATTTTCAGACAGTCAGATTAGGAAAGTAACCTTTTCTTTGTCTGCAGAATTTGCTAGGAGGTAATTTTATAAGGGTCTTGAGTTTGTAGAACATTTAAATGCTCGAGAGGACTCATGAAACTGCTTGGGATATGTATGCAGGAAAGTAGGCACACAGACATATAGGAATTAATTTTTGTGAAGCATTTTCATGGTTAAAACACAGTTTTAGGTGCATATTAAGATTTTGTGCTTTTCTCATGAGATTTTCTTTTCCTCTCTTGTTATCCCTCATACTTCTACCTGTTCCTTTTTGGGGTTTTAAGTGCCTTCAAGTCAATACTGACTCCTGGCAACCCACCTTTTCTACCTGTTTAGCTACTTTAAGATCATCAGACATAATCAGGCCTAGGTCCTGTTTTTCTTTTGTGGACAGAAGTACTTCACCCCCTATACTATATTGCTCCCTTGGATTGCTGCAGCCCAAATGCATGACCTTGCACTTTTTAACATTAAATCTCAGCTGCCAAATTCTAGACCATTCTTCAAGCCTATTTAGATCCCTCCTCATGTTATCTACACCTTCCTGGGTGTCTACTCTATTGTAGATTTTGGTATCATTCGCAAAGAGGCAAACCTTCCGCAATATCACTAACAAAGATGTTAAAAAGAATCGGGCCAAGGACAGATCCCTGGGGCACACCTCTGGTAACCTCCTTCTCCTCAGAGTGAGCTCTGTTTACCTGTATCCTTTGTTGCCTCCCACTCAACTAGTTTGTAACCCAAGCAGTAACTTTAAGGTCCATACCTAGGGTGTTCAGTGTGTTTATAAGTCGCCTGTGCGGAATAGTGTCAAAGGCTATACTAAAATCTAAATGCACCACATCTAGGGCTCTCTCTCTGTCCAACTCCCTGGTCACTCAGTCAAAGAAATCAATCTGATTTCTCTGACAAGACCTGCCTCTGGTGAATCCATGCTGCTTCGTATCCAGTAATCCATTGGATTCCAGAAACCTCACTATTTTCTCTTTCAGCAGCGCTTCCTATAATTTACTCACCACCGAGGTTAAACTAACCAGCCTGTAGTTTTCAACTACATCCTTACTTCCACTTTTGTGTAAAGGCACCATATGAGCCTCTCTCCAGTCCTTTGGCATCACTCCCGACTCCAACGAAGCATTGAAAAGGTCAGTCAGTGGAGCTGCTAGAATGTCCCCAAGTTCCCTCAGTATTCTCAGGTTATCTCATCCAGTCCCATTGCTTTTCCTACTTTAAAATTAGCTAGCTTCTCACGAACACAGTTTTCTGAAAATTGTTCAAAATGACCCTTGTTACTATTCCTGTTTGTGGGTGTTTTCTGAGGTTTTGCTCCTGGTTCTTCATCTGTGAACACAGAAGAGAAATATTTGTTAAGCAATTCCACTTTATCCTCATCAGCTTCTACATATTCCTCCCCTTCACCATTGAGTCTGACAATACCACTTTTGCCCTTCCTCTTCTCACTAACATATCTGAAGAATGTATTATTCCCCCCTCCCCCATTTTATTGCATGGCTATTTCCTCCTCTTTCTAAATCTTTGCTTTCCTGATTACCTTGCTAGCATCTCTAAGTTTTTACATATATAGATGCCTATCTTCCTCTCTCTTTGATCTCTTGTATTTCATGAAGGCCTCCCTCTTTTTCTTCACCTTTTCAGCTTCTCCTTTCGAAAACCATAGCGGTTTCCTTTTACCTTTATTTACCATTTTAACAAAAGGGTTGGTTGCCCTTTCAGTTCTGCACACTGTTTTTCTACATCCCCCAGCAGTTCCCATCCCACTAACAACTCCCTGAGGTATTGGCCCATCTTGGCAAAGTTAGTTTTCCTAAAGTGTAAGACCATTATTTTTGAATGGATATTATCAGCTCAAGTCCTAATACTGAACCACACCATCTAGTAGATCACTGGATGCAAAATGATCTGCTACTATAATATCAGAAACACTTTCACCATTGGTAAGCACCAAGTCCAGTATGGCCCCTTCACTTGTGGGTTCTGTTACTAGCTGCCTGAATAGTTCTCCTTGTAGAGAATCCAGGATCTCCTTACTTCTAGATGATATTGCAGCAGGGATGTGCCAGTCAACATCTGGCATATTGAAATTCCCTATCAGTAGCACTTCCCCTTTCCTTGCAATGCTGCGCATGTTTTCAGTTAATTCTCTGCACCTCTTCAACCTGTGAGGGAGGTTTGTATATCATGCCAATGCAAATAGATTTCTCTTTCCCTCTTTCTAGCTTAACCCACAGTGCCTCCTCTCTCCCTTTTAAGCCCTGTATTTCCATAGCTTTAATATTATTTTTTACATACAGTGCCACTCCTTCTCCCCTTCTTTCTACCCTGTCCTTTCTGAATAAAGTGTAGCCTGGTATTTTTACATCCCAGTCATGGTTGTCTGTGAACCATGTCTCTGTTACTGCCACTAAATTCAAGTCAGCCTCTCCCATTAAAGCCTCAACATCTTGGATCTTATTTCCCATGCTACGAGCATTTATAGACACTGTCTTCTAGATGTTGCCCCATTTACCTATTAGTTTCACTTATGTGGGGGCTTTATTTACCCATCCCGAAAGAATTTAGTTTAAAGCACCCTTCAGTAGATTAGCCAGTCTGCTACTGAAGACACGTCAACCCTTCTTGGACAGATGGATGCCATCTCTTCTCTGCAACCCTTGGAACAACACCCCATGGTCCAGGAAACCAAAACACTCTCGATGACACCATCCACGCAGCCATGCATGCAAGCTTCTTGGCCTTGGCCTTTATCCTCTATGGGAAGAATTGAAGAAAACACCACCTGCACCCCTATCTGCTTCACCCTCTGTCCTAGAGCCATGAAGTCACTTTTTATGTGCTCAGAGGGATACCTTGCAGTATCATTTGTGCCGACATGGATGAGCAACATTGGGTAATAGTCAGTGAGCTTGATGAGTCTCGGCAAAATCTCCATAACATCTTGGATTTTGGCACCTGGCAGACAGCAAACCTCTCTGGACATCAAGTCTGGTCGGCAGATGGACGGCTCAGTACCCCTCAGAAGAGAGTCACCTATCACCACTACCCTTCGCTTGCTTGTAGTCACTGATTCTGCAAATTTGGGATGCTTGAGCTCTGGTTCTTCCCTTTCCAGGGGTGCTTTCACCTCCTCCACTTCCAGGGCTGCATAATGGTTCTTCAATTCAAGGGCTGGAGAAGTTGGATTAGTAATTCTGCAGGCACTGATGACTTGTGTCCAACCTTTGTTATTCTGTAGGCTCCCATCTTCTCCTCTGCTGGAGAGCTTGGATGGTATAAGAAGCATCTCATTAATGTATTTCTCATTGTCTTGAATGCTCCTCAGCCTCACCACCTCTTCTCTGAGCTCCTCCACTTGTTCCCTGAGAGCTTCTGTATGCAGGCATCCTGCACATGGAACCAGTCCTTCAACTGGCAATGCGATCTCTATTTGGGCAGAGGCAGAAGCTCTAATGGGGGCAACAGCTTTGGCGATACAATTTTTCCCAGCCATTGTTCAGTTGGTGGATTTTAGGTGTCTGTTGAAGCCAAAGAAAGAGAGACCTACCAAAGTACCAGCCTGTTTCCCAGCTGTCCTTTCAAAGAAAAAGCAGATAACCCCTTTTAAGTGTGTTCAAAATGTGCTGATTCCAAGCCCCTGTGTGCAGCTAACTGGGGAAGGTGTCCTAAAAAACAAGACAGCACACATGGGATGGGTGGGTGGGAATTGGGGGGGGGGGTGTAGGGAGGGAACTAACACCTTATTTATTTATTTATCCAGATTTGTATACCACCTTTTCCTTCATGAGGTGTCAGTAGCTTTAAAGAGCTGAGAAAGATATTAAAAGCATTGTTTAAACCTACACTACTAAAGACAATATTTCCCCTTTTGAACTAAAGTACCAAAAAGAATATAACTTTGTTTTAAAAATGTACCAAAACCCTTTAAGAGTTCTCAGGCAGAAAGCTAGTAATTTAAAAGCCACACACTCTTACTTTGACTTGAAATGCAGAGCACCTGTTAGGAATGCCTCAACAGTGCAAGGCTCTGAAGACTTTTATACTGCTCTCAGCTGCTCTCAGTTCTTTCTCAGGCTAATCAGGCCCACTAACTCCTGATGAGGTGTTAGTAGCTTCAAAGTGCTGAGAAAGATACTAAAAGCAGTGTTTTAAAGATACAGACTAAAGACAATATTTACCCTTTTGAACTAAAGTACCAAAAAAAGAATATAACTTTGTTTTAAAAATGTACCAAAACCCTTTAAGAGCTCTCAGAGAGCTAGTAATTTAAAAGCCACACACTCTTACCTTGGCTTGAAATGCAAAGCCTCTGTTAGGAATGTCACATTGGACCAACATCTCAGCATGACTAACTACATCAACAGTACTGTCAGAGCAATATACTCAAAATTGAAGATGCTTCAACATCTGCGACCACTCCTATCAATGAGCAATTTCCAAACAACAGTACAAGCAATGATCTTCCCACTCGTAGATTTTTGCAACAGTATTATAATAGGTCTACCAAAGCAGGCCATACAACGTCCTCAAATGGCTCAAAACACCGCAGCGAGAATCATCACCCAAGCACCAATTCGGGAACAAATCACTCCAATATTAAAACAACTTCATTGGTTACCAATAGAAGGCAAGATAAAGTTCAAAATACTACACAGAGCATTCAAAACTCTACAAAATGAACACACTACATACTTGGGATCACTCATCCAAACCATCCCAGAAACCAGAACCTGCAGAATTGGCGGGGAAAACACATTGGTCGTACTGCTAGAATACAGAAAAAGAAACTCAACTTCCAAAAGAGCATTCTCACTATACATTCTGACTATTTGGAACTTTATTCCAGAAAATTCCAGAAAAGATCTACCACGGACGCAAATGCATTCTACAAAATTCTAAAAACCTTCCTCTTTAAAGAACACTTTAGGGATTCGGTAACTTGACAGAAGAGTGGTGTTCACAGGGAAGGGGGAAGAAGGGATAAGATGGCAATGGTAGTGAAGAGCAGCAGAATGAGTGCACTTCTAGGTCAGAGGCAAGGAAAGGGCATACATTTGTTGCTCAGCAATATCGCATCCTTTGGGGACCTGCAAGGTTAGATTGGGGTTTTGTGGACTTGGTGAGGGTACATCCCTAGCAGTTTAAAGCATGTTTGTAGAGATGACCAGGGCAGAACTCACTGGAACAGGTTCCTAAAGTCACGTAACATTTGATGCAAGGTATATCCTGACATAAATGTTCATATTTACATTCTTGTATACCATATTGGGTTGCACTGGGCTTACCTAGCACTTTTCAGTGCATGAGGGGGACTGGCATATGGTCTAGGTTGCAGCAGTTGTCATTGGTATTTATGTCTAGTGTGCATCAGCACACTACTGTCTGTGATGAGCAGCTTAGGAGATGCATGTTTTTCCCGTGAGGTGTGACATCCGCAGCTATACAATGGGGACAGACAGGATCCAAAACATGTAACATTTTAGAATACGGTGGGCACAGAGACATCCAAACTGTTTACCCGCATCCAAGGCATGGGGGTCGACTGGATAGCACTTGCACGTGCCCGCCAAACATGTCTATCTCCCTGATTCTGTCCCCATGGGCACATGCAGACCTGCAGATGTGGAATTAGGTTCAAAGGGGGCCCGTTTTTGATTTAGACATGTCTACAGGCCAGACGTGCATGTTATGGAATTAGGCTCCATGTGACAGTCATAGCTTGAACTTGGTGCTTGAAGATACTCCAAAGTCTCCTAACTGAGCAAAAACATTCTTTGGTGTGCTTCAGCAAATTTATGTAATACAGTATTTACTGTGTCTCCAACCAGATGGCAAATTTTGAAGGACAAAATCACCTCTCTGACTGTCAAACCTCTATTAGAAACAGAGTTAGACTCAGAGTTGTTTGAACGTACTGGCACCCTGGATTCCGGTTTGGTCAGTACGGAGAGAAGTGTGAAGTGGCTTCCGCTGCCCCGCACTGCAGGTTGCTTCTGAGCCAGATAATTTTGTGGTCATAGCCATACAAACTGCCCCAACACAATGCTGAAAACAGTCTGAGTAAAAGCCACCAAAACAATTTAAGATTTATATGTGTTGAAGGCGCGAGCCATGGAGCTCTTGTCAGCATCAGTGTCATAGCTGCCGTTGCCGGCCTCCTCCCTAGCTAGTGAGTTTGAGGGCCCTGGTCAATAAAAGGACTCTATATCACTTACAGTTCTTTGAGAAATCTGAGAATCAAAAAAAAGGAGATTGTGGAAAAAGTCCTCAGGAAAATTGAGGAGAAATGTGCGGCGGTAGGAGCCAGGCTCAATGGCTTGGAGACTCCCATTGGTAGAATGGAAGATATTCAGCAGAGTTTCCAAAGCGAAGTGGCTTGGTTACAAAAACAAGTGGGATGGCTACAAGAGAAGAATGAAGACCAAAAAAAACATATCAAACATTCATATTTTTGGGAAACTGGGAGGAAAAGAAGGAACGAACTCAAAAGCGGCTGTACTTTGCTGGAGGCCTGGTTTCCAAATTGTCCTTCTCCGGTGATGTACGAGATAGACAGGGCCAATCAAGAATTGTGGGCATGCCCAGAGGCCAATACCCACTTAACCACGGTTAAATTACTGCATTTCCAAGACACAGAGGGCCTGATTCTGTCCCAGACATAGATCCCCTCTGTACGTCCTGTCTGAAAAGGACATACAGAGGGGATCACAATTCTGATCCCATGGGGCACGTCTAGCCCCATGGGATCAGAATCATGAACAATCCTGCATGTGCAGGACAGGACTGCAATTCAGTCCAGCCTGCACATGCAGGACTGTCCCCAGCTAACTCATTCAAGGCTCTTCAATAAAGCCGTGGCGCCATGGCGTCATGTTGCCATGGCACTGCGGTTCCATTGAAGAGCCGTGATGCCGATTGCCTGTAAAAAGTGTCTATTCCCCTGCGACCTCATGCCCGATATGGCCTCCTAAGGCCAGGGTCGGGCTGCAGGGAAAGTCCCCTGGCCCCCCTGCCCCATCCGTGCCCCAGCATGGTAAAAGAAACACGTCCAGGAATAAGTTGCTGGCTCTGGACATACAGGGCTGAATTAGAATCGGCTCTGTACGTCCAGGGATGGCAACTGCCCGCCCAGACTCCGCCCCCAGGCTGCCCATTCCCTGCCACCATCTAACTTCCCTGCACTACTGGCGGGGAAGTTATTTGGGGGGGGGGGGGGCAGCAGAAGCAACGAATAGCTGGGACATCCATCCCTGCTATTCGTGGCTCAGAATAACCCCCAGAGTGTATTATATGGGAAACATGGAAAATGGTCCATGTCCTTTATAAAAATTGGAAGGTGGACATCTTCCCGGACTTGGCAGCAGAGACAGTATGGCACCACGAAGAGTTGTTAAAATACCAGGAGTCGCTCCAAAGTAGGAGAGTTAAGACTGCTGTTTGGTACCCCACCAGACTTACTCTGGTTGATAATGGAGTGAGACTTTTTGCAATCACCGAAGGCAGTGTAAAGGTTTCATAAATCATCACACTTTCTCAATGGCGCTCTCCCACAGTGAGGGGCTCGGAACTCATGGGACTTGCATACCGAGAGCAATAATGGGCCAGCTGAGGGGCCATGCCTGGGGTCATCCAAGGAGCAGTCACCGGAAGGGAAAAAAGCTGATTCAAGCCCTACGGAACCAGCTATGCAGGATGCGGAAGAAGACATCTTTGGGAGTGCCAAAACAACATCCCCGGTGGGTGACTGAGGATGTTAGTAGGACATATGATGGCACTAAATGTCTATATCATCTGGCAGATGAAATTTAATATGGACAAGTGCAAAGTTATGCACCTAGGGAAGAACAACCCAAACTATGGTTACATGATGCAAGGTTCCACATTAGGAACCACCACCCAGGAAAAAGATTTAGGTGTCATTGTGGATAACATGTTAAAACCCTTGGCCCAGTGTGCAGCGGCAGCCAAGAGAGCAAATAGAATGCTAGGTATCATAAGGAAAGGAATGGAAAATAAAACAAAAGATATTATAATGCCTCTATATTGTTCCATGGTGAGACCGCACCTTGAAATGTGTGTGCAATTCTGGTCGCCGTATCTTAAAAAAGATATAGCGTTATTAGAAAAGGTTCAGAGAAGAGCCACCAAAATGGTAAAGGGGATGGAAGGATACTCCTATGAAGAAAGGCTAAAAAGGTTAGGGCTCTTTAACCTGGAAAAGAGACGGCTGAGGGGAGATATGATAGTCTATAAATTAATGAACGGATTGGAACGGTTAAACGTAGATCAATTGTTTACGTTATCAGAATATAGAAAGACTAGGGGACATGCAATGAAGCTACAGGGTAAACTATTTAAGACTGATAAAAGAAAATATTTTTTCACTCAACGTGTAATCAAACTCTGGAATTTGTTACCGGAGGATGTAGTAAAGGCTGTTAGTGTAGCTGGGTTTAAAAAAGGTTTAGACAAGTTCCTGGAGGAAAGATCCATAAACAATTATTAAGAAGGGACCCAGGATATCAATGCTTGACCCAGTACAAGCATTGTGGAACCTGTGTCTTTTGGGGAAACTGCTAGGTATGTATGACCTAGATTGGCCACTGTTGGAAAACAGGATACTGGGCTTGATGGACCTTGGTCTGACCCAGTATGGCATATCTTATGTTCTTATGGCAGTAAGGCCTGGTTGTTGCTGGCCTTGAAAGTGCTGGGACGGTTGTGAGGTTGTGGCTGCAACTAGTGGGTTTATTGGCCCCCTCCCTCAGACCTCCCTTGGTTGAATGTAGCAGTGAAGGGACATCTCCAGGACTTGGTGGGGAGATTCCTGTTCCTTTTTAATTTTGTTTTTGGTGGTTGCGTTTCAAGGAATTGGGGAGGGTGGAATCCAGGTGAGGGTATTAGTGGAGGCAGTGCAGGCAGGAGGATGGGGAGTGGTGTGAATGGTTCGTGCCTTTGGAAGTCAAAAAGTAGGAAAATGTGAGGTTAAGGTGGTCATGTATTAGGATTATCTGAAGTGGACTTGTTGGGTTATATTTGTTTTATTTTGACATGCTCTGTGTGGTTTGTGGTGCAGGAATGGGTGTGGGTGGGGATTGCTGTGGAGATGGGATGTCTGGTGCGAGATGGTAGGTCAAGTTGATATGAGTGGGTAAATGGGAAGTTGTAAGATTGCCTCCCTGAATGTCAGGGGGTTGCACAGTCCAATAAAATAAAAGCAGGTTCTTACTTACTTATCCAAGGCTCATGTGGATATAGCTCTTCTACAGGAAACCCATTTAACCAGGGAAGAGCATCGAAAATTGTGCTCACAGGGCTTCCAACAGATGTTTGCTCAGTCCATAACTCAAAAAAGAGAGGGGTGATAATATTGATTCATAAATGGATCCCTTTTGTTTTGTATGAGAAAAGGGGAGATGCCCAGGGGAGGGTGGTATGGGTGACCATGAGGGTGAATCAGGATGAAATCTCCCTGCTTAATCTATGCCCTTAATGGACCAAAAGGCACTTTCTATAAGAACTGAGTTGGGTACATTTGAAAAAGTGGTGAAAGGGGACTGGGTGATAGTAGGGGACATGAATTGTTTCATAGGGGTGGAGGACTAGTCTAACTACTCTGTAAAATTAGATCAATGGGAGAGCAAAGAACTTAGGGGTTGTATGCGACAGTGGGACTTGGTAGATCTATGGAGGTCACAAAATAAAGGAGGTAGAAAATACTTTTGCTACTCGGGATGAACTAACGCATATTCACATATAAGACTATTTGCTGGTTAAATGCGTTCAGGATAGGGTTTTTGTGGACCTGGAAATTCATCCAGTAGTGACCACAGGATGATCACAGAGAGGTGGTGTGTGAGAGGACAGGGGAGGGCCAGAACAACAGCGGTTTGGAGGAAAAAACATTTCATTTTTTTAAAAGAAGGTGGTCATTCGTAAAATGAAACAGGAATGGAAAGGGTACATGAATGTTAATGACATGGGGACGTGACTAATGTTTGTTTATGGGATGCTGGGAAAGCCTACATGAGGGGGGTGTTATTTCAGCACGCAACAGCAGGAAGCTGAAATGCAGTGACTTACAGAGCTGGTTGCTTCCCTTCAGAAGGAGCAGAGTATTTTTTTTTTTTATGTGAACTTAGATACCGCCTTTCTAGAATCAAAGCGGTTTACATGAGACTCAGAAAAAATAAATATCATTACATGGAACAAGGCTAACAGGGTGCATAAATATAATATTAAGCACATTGTTTACAGTTAGATTCCTTGAACTTAATTACATGCATTATGTACTGTCAAGCAGAGCATCTGCTAGATCTAGTTAACTTTTTACACAATCACCTTGATTTACAGAGTGATTTCATAAACATATTTACATGAGTTATCAGTCATATCTGTTTGGTTTCTTGTTGACAGTAGTACACTGGGAACTAGGAATGGTCCGTACAAATGTGCACATTCATAGGGAGGGCTGATGGTGTCTCTGTGTGGTGCTTGGGTAGGTCCCTATGGGGGGCCTGTTCTGCTGGAATCATGTCCGTAGCATTATACAGTCATGTTCCTGAGCCGTTCACAACGTGCATACCTCGGGAGGGCATCTACTGCCATGTCTGTAGTGCTGCACTGCCTCTTGTGCCAGTAGGTTCACTCTCTACCCATTTTCCTGCTACAGTACTGTACACTGCGGGGCTTTGTAGTGGTCTGGGCATGCCACGGACTGGTTTCTGTTGTCTGATTTGCATCCACCTGTGAGTCTCTCCATCTTATATTGACATTCAGCCTCAGCTGACAGTTTTAAGGGGGTGTAACCGTTCACGGGTATATCACGGAGACAGCAGGGTCGCAGACGTACATCTTTTCGGAATATGGTGAATGCGGGGACGTCCAATGCCATTGTCGGCATATACTCATCTTCGTACAATGTAGCACTGTGTGTGGGCCACACCTAGCACGTCTATGTGGGTGATTCTGTGTCTATCCCCGCATATGGGGAATTGGGTTCTATTTCTGCACATTTCCATTTGGACATGCCGCTGCCCGGATGTGCACATTTTCGGAATTTGCCTCTACATGTTTGCTCACTTTGTGGTCTGTCAGTACTTCCCTTTGCTGTATAATATGTAGAATATCCGTAGCCTCATCTTCTACTACATTTTGATCTTTTTTCATGTATTTTTCCAAAGTTCCTTTCTATGTTTCTAAGAACTCTTGCTCATGTTTTCTTTTTCTTGCTTTCTCTGCACTACAGGGATATTTTTGAAATCTGTCTCTGCTGGTCATTGTTTACTCTCGCACTAGTCTTTTGCAAAGAGTAAGCCTCAAACCAGCTGCAACCAATAGAGATTAATCAGGTATGGTATATTAGGGATATCCCAATTCACGTTTTTCAGTTTACCTCCCTTCCCCCCAACCCCATCAGTTCTCTCACTTTAAAAGGTCTTTGGACTTCTCTTGTCTATACTTGTCTAACACGGAGATGGACTATTAACTAAAGTGGCATAGGCATAAACCACTCGTTATCCCAAAAGTATAGAAATTACAGATTTAGGGGATACATATCTTAGAAATAAAGGAAGCTGCTTGCCATATACTTAGGGCAGTGGAATGCCTTTTTAGTTGAATGAGCTAAACAAATCAACTAATCCCTGACCCTCCTACCATACTTCTCTTACATATCACACAGATGCTCAGCACCTATGTAGCAACCCTGCTATGCCAAAACTCTCACAGTAATAATCCTACCTATGACAAGGCAGTAATGTAAATATTATACCAGGCCCTAGATCACCACTACATCTTCTATTAGAAAAATAGAGCAAACTACATTAGCACAGGTCTCGACAAATTTGCCTTAAATCTAGATGGCAGTCCAAAAAGGGGATGGAAGGATACCTCTATAAGGTTAGGGCTCTTCAGCTTGGAAAAGAAGCTGCTGAGGGCAGATATGATAGAAGACTATAATATGAGTGGAGTGGAATGGGTAAATGTACATCTGTTATTTACTCCTGCAAAAGTAGAAAGACTAGGGGACATGCAATGAAGCTACAATGTAGCACATTTAAGACTAATTAGCGCATAATCAAACTCTGGAATTTGTTGCTGGATGATGTATTAAAAGCTGCTAGTATAGCTGGGTTTTAAAAAGGTATGGAAAATTCCCGGAGGAAGAATCTATAAACCATCATTAAAGTTTTTGTTGTTAAGTGTCATTGAGTCGGAGTCGACTCATGGCGACCCTCTGGATAGCTATCCTAAATTGTGTTCGGTCTTCAGTCAGGCGGCTCATTGTTGACAGACTGGTACCCATAGTTGCTGTTATTGTATCGATCCATCTCATTGCTGGCCTTCCTCTTTTGCGTTGACCTTCTATCTTGCCAAGCATGATGTCTTTCTCTAATGATCTCTCTCTCCGCATAATGTGTCCAAAGTATGAAAGTCGAAGTCTTGTCATCTGAGCTTCTAAAGAAAGCTTAGGTTTGATCTCCTCTAGTACCGACTGGTTTGTCCTTCGGGCAGTCCATGGTATACACAGTATTTGCCGCCAGCACCATAATTCAAAGGCATCAATTTTCTTCCTGTTTATCTTTTTCACTGTCCAGCTTTCACATCCATATGATGTTATTGAAAATACCATGGCTTGAACAAGTCAAATCTTGGTATGGAGAGAGAGGTCTCTGCTCTTGAGAATCTCATCTAGGTCTTTCATAGCCATTCTGCCAAGAGCAATGCGTTGTCTGATTTCTTGACTGCTTGTTGCTTCTTTATTGATAGCTGATCCAAGTAGGTTAAAGTTGTTCACGATTTCAATTTCTTCTCCTTCAACGATGAACCTGTTGATTATGCCAGTTGTCATGATCTTTGTCTTCTTTACATTAAGGTGCAGGTCCATTTCGAGACTATGTTCTTTGATTGTGAGAAGCAAATGTTTCAGATCATCTTCACTTTCAGCCAGTAATGTGGTATCATCAGCATAGCGAAGGTTGTTGATGAGTCTTCCACCAATCTTCACACCTCTGTTGTCTTCATACAATCCTGCTTCTCTGATGATTTGTTCTGCATATAAATTAAACAGGTAGGGGGAAAGTATGCAGCCTTGTCTTACACCTTTGCTTATTTTAAACCATTCTTTTTCTCCTTGTTCCGTTCGAACTGTTGCTTCTTGATCAATGTACAGATTGTGCAAGAGTACGATCAGGTGTTCTGGTATACCCATGCTTCTTAATGTGGCCCAGAGTTTCTCATGGTTTACACAGTCAAAAGCTTTGCTATAGTCAATAAAGCACAAATAGATATCCTTTTGGTATTCTTTAGTCTTTTCAAGGATCCATCTCACATCTGCAATGATGCCTCTCGTTCCTCGCCCTTTCCTGAACCCTTCTTGCACTTCAGGTAGTTCTTGTTCCAGGTATGGTTGTAGTCTCTTTTGAATAATCTTCAGTAGAATCTTGCTGGCATGTGGGATCAGAGCGATTGTGTGATAATTTCCACAGTCAGTTGGCCATGACGTTGTCTTCCATATTTCTTGGTAGAGCCTTGTAAGTACGGTAACAGCTGCATCAGATTGCTGTAATACTTCTATGGGAATGCTATCGATGCCTGGTGCTTTGTTCTTTGATAAGGCTTTCAATGCTGCTTCAACTTCTTCTTTCATCACCAATGGTTCCCGATCATAAGGTACAGGTTGAAACGGCTGTTGGTCCACTTGATCTTTATCATATAAAAACTCTGTATATTCCTTCCATCTTTTCTTGATCTTCTCAGCATCATTCAACATAGAACCTTGAGCATCTTGTAGCATTAAAGTGGACATTTAATGTAACATTAAAGTGGACCAGGGAAATTCACTGCTTACCTCTGGCATAAACAGCATGGAATCTGTCTACCTTTTGGGAACCTCACAGGTACTTGTGCTCTGGATTGTCAACAGTTGGAAACAGGATACTGGGCTTGATGTATCTTTGGTCTGACCCAGTATGGTATATCTCATTTTCTTAACGTAGGTGCCAGTGACTGAGACTTCTCTCGCTTCTCCGAACATTGCCGCCACTGCAGTTCAATTTGGTGGGGAGAGAATATGCTCTAAGATCCAAAGCATCTCCTTGAGTAACTGATTTACTAAGGCTCTTTTCCTATTCTGTGTATATAGGCAAAGAAAGTTTAGTAAATCAATACCTTGAGCTGCCTCTGCAGATCACTGTTATATCCAACACCCCCAGGCAACTAACGGCTTGGGAGCTTCTCACCTATTTTCCTTGTCTTGCTATTTGCAGACCTGTCAAATAAACTGTATCTCCTACCTCCCTACCTCTATTCATCTCTCTGTAAGCTATAGCCACATGGTACAGGAAGATTAGGGAGTCTCACACTGTTTCTTCAATAGCTCTACAAAACATGTGGGGGCATAAAATCATGGCTGTCATGATCTATTGTTTTGCTTGGACTCCAGTCACTGTTTCTCACCCCTCGGAAGCTGTTGCCCTGGGCAAGTGCTTAGTCTTGCCTACTGGTTGAGTCACGCCTGAATATACTGCACCACGATCACAACCATTAACATGAAAAGTCCTTGATCAAATGCAGAATACGGGATACAAATAAGTGTCCCTTATAATTTGGGCCAACAGCAATTTAATCATTTATTTGAACACCATTTATCACTTAGGGGCCCTTTTACTGAAGTACGCTAAGCAATTAGAGGGAGAATTAGCATAAGCTGTGTATACACTACCACAGTAACTGTTACCATGTTAGTATGGGTATATAAAACATAAAGCCCTTTAAAGGACAAAGAATGCTTCTTAAAGAAAGCTTGAACAGCCATTCTCAATCCAAGGCAAAGCCAAAGTTATAAATAGTGTAGCAGGAGCAATGGCTTCCATTAGTAGATTGAAGGATATTAGAGATATTAAGTATATCCATGTCCTGCGTCTCTGCAAGGGATGAATCCTGACTCCCAGCAGATACCTTCTTGCGATTTGAACAAATTAAACCTTAGATAAGGGAGGCTGAGACTCAGAGGGAATGCCAAGGACTTCTACTAGATATTGCTTAAACATATCCCTAGACGAAGTTTGGGATGACAGCGAAAAGTTAACTAATCAAAGATTTGTAGCCCTTGGTTTTCCAACAGCTCAGCTTTAAATTTGATAGTGGAAAAATCCTTAACCAAGGCAAAGTGATAACTCTCTTGCTTTTGAACTTTAAGCTTTAAATTCCCCAAAGTGTCCTTTACCATAAACCAACTCCTTTACATTTGTCTAATTCATTAAGGTGTTATCTTGAACCTGAGTAGCAATCTTGTTGGACTGTAGAACTTGAACCAGCAAGTTTTGAAAATGCACTCCAGATCGATTCAGCTGTTAAAGTCTTGGGTCGTTCTAAAGCAAACAAAAAGGAAAAGCCAGGATTTGAATTATCTGCTTCACCAGAAGAAGGCAAACCTTCTGTCACGCCAAGCTGTGGACCTGACATTCTCTCGCTTTCCAGAGTCACCCAACATTGTTCCCTTTCTGCCACTGAACAAGAGATCTCAGATGTCGGCGCCAACATCAGTCCTGACCTGGATGCACTCCCTCCTACCAGGACAGCCTTGCAGCCCTCTGTGGGATCGGCCAACCCAGAAGCACCAGGGTGAAGGAAACCAACTGGCAATGCAGGAGGCAGACACAATCCCGACAGCCGTTCACATCCCGAGGAAAATGCCGAATTCTCCTGTCACAGCATCGATGCAATTGGGGTAATGCCGGTATTTTCCTGCTGACGCCCCAGAGGGGCCACAAAAGCATCCATAGGACCAAAAGCAGTCAAGGTAAGCTTAACAGAAGGGGTCTTCATGAACTTGGGAGGTTTCTTGCCTAGTTTCCCTTTTGTTTTCAGCATCCCAGTTAAGGCACATCCGATGACATGGCTGACTAAGTACTAAGAGTCATATTTTATTCATCAAAAAAAAGACACATTTATTATTATTGACCCAGTTCAATGAATTGATTCTTACATAAGATCTCCTGTTCTGAGGATTCAGGAACTAGGAATCCACATGTTTCAGTCTCTTTTGGACAAGCGGTTCGTGATGAGGGTTTGAAATAAACAGCTGCTCTGTTTGCCCCTATTTTCTGCATGTTTGGTTTATGGTTTATTAATTAATTTCTTAATATACTGCTTCTTGGGTTAGACTGCAAGGCAGTTTACAATAAAATAATGAAAATCAAAAGAAATGAACTACAAATCAGAGGAAAGTGCAAGTGTTATCATATGAGTCAGTACTTCATACAGAGCGTCATACAGCCCCCAGCTGATCCCTAAAAGCTGGTTTGAATAGGTGGGTCTTAAGACCCATCTTAAAGGTCTTGTATGATGGCTCAATGTGTAGGTCAGGGGCAAATCATTCCGCAAGGTGGGAGACACAAAGAAAAAAGCTGAGCGTCTTGTGCTCTCCAATCTTGCTCTAGAGCAGGGGTTCTCAACCCTGTCCTCGGGACCCACCTAGCCAGTTGGGGTTTCAGGATAACCACAATAAATAATTATGAGAGAGATTTGCATACACTGCCTCCATTATATGCAAATGTCTCCCATGCATATTCATTGTGGTTATCCTGAAAACCCGACTGGCTAGGTGGGTCCCGAGGACAGGGTTGAGAACCCCTGCTCGAGAGACTGGGGGATGCTCAGACATTTACAATGAAGAGATTGAAGAACTCTGGCAGATGTGTGAGGCAAAATAATCAATGCTAGATATGGTGGAGAGCCAGAGTATAGGGCTTTGTGTGTTAGTGCAAGAACTTTGAATTTAATATGATAAAGAACCGGGAGCCAATGTTGTTGGAACAATAAGGAAGTGATGTGATCAAATTTTAATGCATGACATAAGATGCGCACCGTAGTATTTTGAATTGATTGAAGATGTTTTAGTTCCAACTGAAAAAGACAAGTATAGATGGAATTACAATAATCAATGCATGAGATGATATGGCTAAGGGCAAGAGCGTGCAGAATCTACAAAATTATGAACAGCCCAAAATTGGCGGAATGCTAAAAAAAGAGGTTTTAACAACTGAGCTGACCTGTTTTGCAAATGATAAACTCAAAGGTATTTAAAGTAGAGGTGAATTTGAACTGAGTGACCGTCCAAGGTTGGGGTGAGGGCAGGAGCAATTTCTCCTCCAGTGAGCCAGGTAGCAGACGTTTTGGCTGTATTCAACTTTAGATGCTTATTGGGAGTTTCCCCTGTGATGGGACACATATCCCAACACACCGTTTCTTTCCTCCACCTTTGCTCCACCCCGGAACGCCCCTAACACACCTCAATGCTACCTGCATAGCATCTGGGTGCGATAGGGACTTATCCAGGATTTTCGAAAGACACTACCCATGTAGGAGCCCTTCAATAATCCCGGATAAGGCCTTTACACGGGTAACTAGGGAAGTTACTGATGTAAAGGCCTTCGAAAATAAGGTCCATAGTTTCTCCAGCAGTGTCAGTCTGAAATAAACCTTCAGCAGTCAGATGGAAGAAAAGAAACCAAAGGAGATGAATAAAATGAAAAGAAGAGCAGGTCCAAGGTAATGGGTGTTGCATATTGCCTCAGGGAGCAACTCATGCTCTTTGGGCATGCACCTCTGCGGCGTGAAATGCTGCCAGTATCCTGAATTAACCATTCTGCATTCTGATGTCATCTTGCCACGTCCGATCATGTGACACATGTCTGGGGTGGATCAGGGCTTCAGGACTTCTGGGAGTTGTAATCAGCTATACTGAGTGCTACAATACAGCAATATTTATATCTTCACGTGTTGGATCACATGACCTGCATCTGGGGTGGATTGGGACTTCAGGGTTTCTGGGAACTGTAGTCAGTTTGGGAATATGTGTTGACTTGAATATACATATGAATTTGTATATTTCTTTATTTGTGTAGAAGTATTTTTCTTTTGATTTTTCTGAATAGGATTTATTTTCCTTGATTAGTTTTATACTTTTTTTTTTTTTTTAGTGCCATCAAGTTAGTGTTGACTCTTGGCGACCCAGCTACCTCTGGGTTTTCTTGGCAATGTATCACCAGAGGTAGATTGCCAGCCTTTTCTTCCGAGGCAATGGAGGGTAAAGTGACTTGCCTAAGGTCACAAGTAGTGCCAATGGGAATCAAACCCTTGATCCTCTGGGTACTAGGCTATTCCTCCACTACAATTACTACAAATTGGAATAAATACTACAAATTGGAATAAAACAATAAAAAAAACTAAATCTGCTTACCTAGTGCTGGTGCTGAAAAAGAGTGCACACTACTGATGACAATGCTCCCAAACAAAAACAAAAACAAAAAAGAAAGAAAGAAAAATCTTATATAAAAACACTGGCCTGGCCTGAAATTACAGTCCAAACATACAAAAGCTAGCTCTCACCACAAACGCAATCAATATATAAAATAGAAGAGAGTAAACCTAGTTTCAAGTCAACACATTTGGATGGCTCAACATGTGTTGCTACTTAGGAATGCAAAACTTGTTAAGGTTGGTGAACAAGATCTTGCGTCTTATTCCCTGAGGCAGGAGAATCAAAACGCTTAGCATTGGAGTGGAGACATGTAGAGCTTAATGCCAAGTTAAGTAGTCTGTTTGCCTTATTTTATTTATTTATTTTATTTTATTTAATGACTCTTCTATACCACTGAGGTCTTTTTTCTCCTTTTACCTGTATGCCAACAATTTTTTGAGATTTTTACTCTCTTCTATTGCACATATTGATTGTGTTTGTGATGAGAGCTAGTTTTTCTATATTTCAACTTTGTTTTATTAGCCTCTGAGGTTTCGTTTTTGAGTGGATTTTTATCCCTAGAAATTAGCCACATATTTTCTTTGGTCCTTCTTTTAGTCATTTGGTTATTTTAGTCCCTTAGTTACTTCTACATATGCAGAACAACAGGTTGTTTTCCAAAAAACACTCTTTAATTGACAATAACATGTCTTATCTGCAGGGGGCGACTCTATAATGATGCAGAGTGAGGTGGCCGCCTCAGGCGGCAGTTTTGTGGGGCGGCAAAAAATGCCCCCAAAAAGGTTGCCTCACTCTGCCTTCAAATGTTTAAAAAAAATTTTGAGTGGCCAGCTGCTGCCACTTCTCAGCAGTGGCAGAATCCACTCCCCCTCACTGCCATTGCCCCAGATCCGAGGACACTGGGGTAGCAGCTAAGAGCTTAAAAGAAAGTAACTTCAAAGTGTGGGATTTTTAAGCCTCCGCCAGCTTGGAAGTTCCTGCTGGTTCTGCCCTTCACCCCAATGTGAAAAGCATCTTCTGAGGGAACAGGACCCATCATGGCCTTAAAAGCAGCTGATGCCACAAGATCCCGTGATTTTGCTTTCCGGGGGTTTTTTCTCATTAACTTTGAAATTTAAAAAAAAAATTCCAAAAAGCAAAATCATGGGATCTTATGGCACCAACTTGCCACATGGGGAGGGGGGGGGAACAGGAGGATGAATGCTGGACAATGGGGAGGGGGGGCAGGAAGACAAATGCTGGACAGTAGGGGGGAAGCAAGGGGACAAATGCTGGGCAAGAGAGGAGGAGGGCAGGAAGACAAATGCTGGACAACAGGGGAGGGACAGGAGGCCAAATGCTGGACAACAAGGGGGAAGAAGGAAGACAAATGCTGGACAACAGGGGGGGATCAGGAAGACAAATGCTGGACAACAGGGGGGGATCAGGAAGACAAATGCTGGACAACAGGGGGGGATCAGGAAGACAAATGCTGGACCAGAGCCAGCCCTATGCAGTAAGCTGGGTAAGTGCAGCAGGGAGGCACCAACATCAGGAGAGTGCAGTTGCTAGCCGCCTGCCACCCACTTGCCATTCAGGATGGCCTGCAGAGTGCCAGTGGCTTAGTGGAGAGCCTATCTGCAGGACATGCTGCTCCTGCGGGCAGAAGGCTGTGAGAGGCTGCAATTGCTACACACAGGGCCGGCCCGTCCATTGAGCAAGAATGTTTTTTGCACAGGGCCCCGCGTTTCAGGGGGCCCCACGCAAAGAACATTCTGCTTGCAAAGTAAATTTTAAAATTTAAAAAAAAAAGCTGTCTGTTGCTGCTGCCACCATGGCGGCAACGGCAGAATCGCATATCTCGCGGGCCCCCCCCCCCCGACAGAGCCTGCTCTCCCTGCATCAGCTCCATCGGCTTTCAGAGCTCGAAGGGAGACTAGTTTCCCTTCCGTGGCTCTGTTAAGCCCGCAGGGGCTGATGGGACTTTCCCATCAGCCCCCGCGGGTTTAACAGAGCCGCGCAGCAGAAACTCTCCTTTCATGCTCTGAAAGCCGACGGAGCTGATGCAGGGAGAGCAGGCTCTGTCGGGGGGGACGGGACCCGCGGGATATGCGATTCTGCCGTTGCCGCTGCGGTGGCAGCGGCAGCAGACAGCTTTTTTTTTTTAATTTTTAAATTTCCCTGGGCTGTTGGGGTGGGAGTTAGGACTGGAAATGGGCTAATGGGGTTAGGACTGGAAGAGGGCTGATAGGGGGTTAGGACTGGGGCTATGGGGAGCTAAGTCTGGAAATAGGGTGATGGGGGTTAGGACTGGAAGTGAGCTGATGGGGGTTTAGGACTAGTAATGGGCTATGGGGGGGGGCTTAAACTGAAAATTGGGTGATGGGGGTTAGGACTGGAAATGGGCTGATGAGGTTAGGACTGGGAGTGGGCTGATGGGGGGTTAGGACTGGTAATGGGCTATGGGGGGCTTAAACTGAAAATTGGGTGATGGGGGTTAGGACTGGAAATGGGCTGATGAGGTTAGGACTGAGAGTGGGCTGATGGGGACTTAGGACTGGTAATAGGCTATGGGGGGGCTAGGACTGGTAATGGGTTGGGGAGGTTCCTAGGACTGGAAATGGACTGAGGGGAAGGGGGGGGCTTGAACTGCAAATAGCTGATGGGGAGGGGGGCTTGGAATGGAAATGGGTTGTGAGGGGAGGGAGCTAGGACAGGAAATGGGCTGATGAAGGGGGCTAGGATAGGACTGGGAATTGGGTGTTGGGGGGAGCTAAGATTGGAAATGGGCTGTGGTGAGGGCTTGGATTGAAATAGACTTATGGAGGGGCTAGAACTGGAAGTAGGCTCATGGGGGGCTTGGATTGGAAATGGGCTGAGTGAAAGGGAGCTAGGATTTGACATGGGCTGATGGTGGGGCTAGGAAAGGACTAGAAATGGGCTGATGGGAGGTTGGTATTGGAAATGAGCTGATGGAGGGACTTGGATAGGTCTGGAAATGGATGGGGGAGCTAGGACTGGAAATGGGCTGATGCGGGGACTAGAAGGGAGCGGATGCTGGGTGGCGCTGGAACTAGAAGGGAGCTGATGTTGGGGGAGATTAGAATGGGATGGAGCTGGGAGAGTGAAATGGAGAGGGGAAAAAATATTTTGTGTGGGACGGAAGAAAAATCTACAATTGGCTGGGTATTGGGAGAGTAAGTGGGGATTGAGGATGGAGGGGTAAAATTTGAATGGATGAAATAGGAATGAGGAAAGAGCAAAAGGAGAAAGATTAGTATGTTAAAGCAGATGTAGAGAGAGAATGGAAAAAAATTAGAAGAGAGAAGAAAGGACAAATGGACAGCAGACGATGGAGAGTTAGCAGAAGACACAAAGAAACCAGAAGAAAGTGGCTGGAGCAATTGCAACTGAAAAAAAATGCACAAAAGGTAGAAAGATATCTCTTTATTTTGAATTTATTAACTGGAATATGCCAGCTCTGGGAAATGTGCATCATTAACGTCTGCGCTTTGTTTAGTACAAGAGGAAATTAATTTATAGTTCTATTTCTACAGTGTTGTTGTACATTCCAAGTTTGGCTTTTGGGGTTCCCAGTTTAATTATTGTCTTCTTGTTTCTAAATTGTGATTCCTTGTTTGGTGATGGTCTGTGTTCTGCATGTGTAACTGAGCTGAGGTATTCTGTTTATGTAATTCCTATTTGACATTGCTACTTGTTCCCTTTCCCCAGTAGGTCATGTATTGTTATTCTCTGAAATGTATTGGTTTAATATTTGCAGTGTTGCCTTTTGATAGGTAGGGTATGGTGCTTTGTGAGTCCTGGTAGTGCTGTTAGGATATGGCGGGTTTGCTATGGGTTCTAAATGGGCAGTGTTTGTAGTAGTTCCTAATGTGCCTGGCGATTGGCACTGGATTATAGTAATGTAGAAATCTTTTAGTCTTTCTTTATCCATATACTCATTAAGAGGCGTGCTTACTAAACGTTAGTGTATGGTAACATTATGCAAATATGTATGCAAATGAGGCCCTTATGCAAATGAGGCCCCGCACCCCCCTTGGGCCACCCCTGGCTACACACAAGCTTCTGCCTGTGCGCAGGTTCTCCACTAGGCTTCCAGCACTCCGCAGGTCACCCTGACTGGGGAGTGGTGGTGGGCATACAGCAACAGTGCCCTCCTGATGTTGGCTCCTGCAGGCTTTGTTTCTCAGGGCCACAATCACAGCTTGCACAGAAAGGTGCAGGAGGCAGCAATTGAACCCAGAGATCAGAACCTTCCTGCGGGAGCTGTGCAAGGCCAACTGTACCCTGCCTCTCTGGGATGGGATCACTGCCTATACAGCCCCTGTCCATGGGACATGCTGCTCCGCAGGCAGGCTCTGCCCTTTGTACATACAAGGGGTGGGCGTGGATGGGCACAGTGAGTCAGAAGGGAGAGGCTGTGTGCGGGTTGGGGGAGAATAGGGAGGTAGCGAGGATAAGATTGAGGTGGGAGGGCTAGGGAAATAAAGGGAGATACTGGACATGGAAAGGGGCAAAGGGAGAAGCAAGGAGGGGAGATGGAGTTGTTGAGGAAGAGGTTTCTGTGGATGCAGAATATATATTTTCAAAAAGAAAGAGTGAAAACCATAATGTACGTAGTTTATAACAAAATAAAATTAGTTATAATTTGGTGTTATAAACTGTGCTGTGGTTCTCACTTTTTCTTTTAGTTCCTTGGTGTGCGAGCATCTTCCATTTCCTTTTATGGGATATATATTTACATTAGCACCATGCTGGTCATTGCACAGTTTCAGGAGTTATGTTGGGGTTGCCAAGTCCTTCTTGGTGTTTATGTTGGAATGGGAGGTGTTGTGTTGATCACAAAGTTGCTCTTGTTTTTCAGAGGATGGGAAGTGCTGTGTAGGGGCCACTGAGCCTTTCCTTTTTTTTTCAAGAGGGTGGAAAGTGCTGTCTTGGGGCACCAAGTCACTCTTAATTTTTGTAGAAGTGGGAAGTGCTGCATGGGTGCTGTTGAACCCCTCTTGTTTAGCATATTTAGCATCATATTTCCTAAGCTCTGCACTGGTAACATAAGAACATAAGAAATGCCATACTGGGTCAGGCAAAGGCCCATCAACATCCTGTTTCCAACAATGGCCAATCCAGGTCACAAGTACCTGGCAGGTTCTTATAAAGGCACACAGATTCCACAATGCTTGTCCCAGGGCAAGCAGTGGATTTCCCAGGTCCTATTTAATAATAGTTTATGGATCTTTCCTCCAGGAATTTGTCCAAACCTTTTTTAAACACAGCTACACTAACAGCTTTTACTACAACCTCTGGTAACGAATTCCAGAGTTTGATTACACGGGGCTGTAGGTTAACTGCAGGGAGGCAGATACATCCCCCTGCAGTTTCTGCATTTCAGGGTTGCAAAATGGCTGTTGATGCATCTATGGTCATCCACTGAGCCATGATGTTAGTTTCTGCAGACAATGCAGATGCCTGGATGTGAGAGTTCTTTCTCTCAGCTCACTCTGGAGTAAAGTATAATTTTGGGAAAGAAATCCTGTAAACCTAAGAGTAAAGGGCAAAAGCATTTTTTGCTTACATATGTCTGTTTTTAGTTTGTATTGACATATTCTCTACTTGGTGAAGATATATCTCTGTTCAGCATATGTGATTGAGCCTACATGTTCTGTTAGCATGGAGTTTCTATGTAGGGATCTTTAATAATACAGCTTGTTCAGTTTTCTGAATAGGAATATGGATGTTCTAGGGCAGAGGTACTCAAATCCAGTCCTGGAGGGCCGCAAACCAGTCAGGTTTTCGGGATATCCCTAATGAATATACATGAGAGAGATTCAAATACAATGGAGGCAGTGCATGCAAATATATCTGATGCATATTCATTAGGGATATCCCGAAAACCTGACTGGTTTGCGGCCCTCCAGGACTGGATTTGAGTACCTCTGTTCTAGGGCCTACTGCAATATTTATGGTACTGCCCCTTTCTGGATATGCTCCATGTTGTGTGCTGGAAGTTATTGCTGTTATGGAATAGTAGATTTGCTCTATGGATCCTGTATTCTCGGTTCTTGATGTAGTCAACTGTAGGTGTCGGTTGGGGAGCTCCTGGAATATGTATAGTCTTTGCGATTTGCAGTTTTGCATTCTTTACGCTGCAAGACAGAAATTTAAATTATTTTGTCAGTTCAGATTAAAGGAAATTTCAAAATTTAAGGGAATGTCTCAGTTTAATTTTGTTTAGTAGCCTGATAGCTTCACCACTGCTGAGTTCCAGACTTTTCCAGCTCTAACACAATCCAATCCAGCTATTTAATTCATGGCTGCCAGGATTAGTTTATCCCATTTTATATCTGCCCTCCTCATCAATGATCTGGTCATAGCAAAATAAATCAGATGTGCAGATATTTATAATGGTTTGATTTGGGGGCGGAACCAGCGGGGCTAGAAGATGGCTGCTTAAGAGCGTAGCTCTAGTGATCCCCGACAAGAATCCTGCGAATTACCCTTTACTGCTTTAGATATTTTTATCCTGAACCTATCGCCAAGGATCCATTGAGAAAAGAGGCATGACTAGTGGCAAGCCCACGAAGCTGGACTTTATGGCAGGCATGAATTCGGGCTCTAAAAGAGCAAAGTCGGATCCTCTTTCGCCCCATAAGATGGCGGTGCCACAGGAGGCTGATGAGTTGACAAGAGAGCTGCTGGGGGAAATTAGAGCGGTTAAAGAGTTAGTAGTGGTGAACGGTGACGCCCTGGTGCAGGTTCAAGCAGAAATGCATAATTTAAGAGCACAAATGGAGGCCCTTACAATCAGATTGGACAATGTCGGTGCGACTGTTGCTGCGCACGAGGAGAGGTTTGTAACTGTGAACAAGTCCCTGAAAAAGATGGTGCGCTTGGAGCTAAGTTCGGAGGTCTTAAATAATAGAAGTAGAAGAAATGATGTCAGATTGGTCGGATTACCGGAGGGTGTGGAGGGTCCGGATATGATTGCCTTTCTTGAGAAAACCCTACCGGCGACGCTGCGGCTGAAGCTGTCGGGACCGATCGAGATAGAAAGGGTGCATAGGGTTCCAGCATAGCCAAATTTGCATTCGCGGAGCCTGAGGCCGATAATATTTTGTCTGTTACGGTATCAACAGGCTGTGCAGATCTTGGCAGCTGCAAGAGCTCACAGGGCACTTACATTTGAAGGACATAATATCTCCTTTTTCCCCGACTTTTGTAAGGCTACGGTAGAAAGAAGGAAGCAGTTCCTGTTATGGGCTGTTTTTTCCCGCTCGGTTCAGAATAACTCTGAATAATCTCACCAAGTCATTTGAGGATCCTGGCGCAGCAGCGAAATATATCGAGGAGCAGGAAGCTCTGAAAATGCAATGACTCTCCTCTGTCAGGCTGCAGATTATTGCTCGACAGGCGAAAGAGATCTAAAACAAAGATTCGGCCTCTATGCTTTCTTGAGTAGAAAGTTCTTGGGAGAGCCAGTGAAACTGATGACTGTTGCTGTGAAAACGGCAATTTGGAAGCAGTTATGTGTGTCTGTTCTGTTTGTTTTTAACAGAGTACCTATATAGTTGACGTTTCGGCTCTGTTACTTTGATAAAGGGCTAGAAAATAGCTGTGGGTGGGATAGTGTTGTGAATGTAACATTGCTGTCTTATAGTACATAAGCGGGTTGGGGCTATCCTTGTAGTTGGGGTGGGAGTAGTTTACATATGAAGAGCTATAGGATATGAAGGCTGTGGGTAAGAGGACTTATTTCAAATCCCATTCCCAGCTTTATTTATTTTATTTATTTATTTATGTATTTCTTCTATACCGCCCCTTCCAGAGATCAGGGGCGGTTTACATGGAACAAGTTAACAGTTTTGTATACTACTGTATACATTACATGGAACAGAGATTTCTAACTTTATACAGATAATAGATAGTATATTACATGGAACAGAGATTTCTAACTTTATACAGATAATAGTGCATTAAACTGTCGGAACTATTTACATTTTGTATACTTTTATAAATTTCTGTATTATAATATTGAACAGAATTTTCTAACTTTTTACAGGTAGTGAGGCGAGGAACTGCCGAAACTATTTACAATGGTTATTTACCAAAAGGTTATATACAATGAATTACAGGGTGAAGCATTCGTTAGTCATGTGTGAGTGAGTGTGAGTTTGTTTTTGAATGATCATATTTTAGTCATTAATGTACCCATTAATCAAGAAAGAGATTGATGCTGTTTATTTGTGGGCTGATTACTTTGTTTGACCTGTTTGTTCATAAGGGCAAGCCTCATGCACTCTATAGCTGTTTTTCCTGCTCCCTACAAGACGACAGGTTGCTCCTGTTCAGTAAAACAGTAGCAGTGCATGAGGGGAATCCTTTGATGTGTCACGCTGCTGGGAGGGTGTGGCGGGTAGGAGGGAATATTGTTGCTGGTTTGGTAGTATGAGCTAGTTTTAATGCTGAATGTTAAGGCAGTACAACTTGTTTAGGTAGGCAGGGTTTTCGAGGGGCTGCAGACAGTAATGTTCAATATGTATGCGCCCAACTGTGATGATCCTAAGTTTTTTCAGTCCTTTGCAAATATACTTCAAGAATATGCTGCCCATCCCATTGTAGTAGGGGGAATCTTTAATATGGCATTGGATCCGCTAATAGATCGTAAACCTTGTAGACTGAATAGGAGAGATAAAGCCTTGGAGGTGCTGATTTCCATTATGGAGAACTTAGGTTTAGTAGATATATGGAGAATACTGCACCCGGCTGAAGCAGATTTTACCTTTTTCTCGCATCCGCATGGGTCTTACTCTAGGACTGATTTTTTTCTAGTGACTCGTGCACTTGTGAAGGGAGTGAAATCATCTGACATCCTCAGTACTCACATTTCAGATCATGCAGCGATAACATTAGAGCTTGTCCCTACAGAGGAGCATACTAGTAGTGGTGCCTGTTTTTTTCCAAGATATTTATTAGCTGATGAGATGTTTAAGAAATATTTGCAGCGGGCCGTAAAGGATTATTTTGAGAGTAATAAATTTGGAGACACCTCTACTTGGGCCTGGAGCGAAGCCTTTAAGGCTTCATTGAGAGCTAAGATAACCAGTTATGTTATTGCAATGAAAAAGGACTCCAGTAACAAATTGGTGGCCCTAGATCAACAGATAAGGGTGGGTGAAAGAATTTTACAAAGACAATTTAACACTAAGATAGTATCTTACCTGCAAAAGTTACGGTATTCCTACAACGCGGTGCTTAGTAAGGAAGTGGAGCAAGAGGCGTTTGCCCAACAAGCTTGATATCATATGGAAGTGAATAAAGCTGGTAAACTGTTGGCTGCTAAGTTGAGACCGCAGTCTATGGGGGATGTTTACTAAAAACCGCAAAGGTGCGCGCCGCACAATAGCGCACGGAAACGCGGCACCTAAATGCTCTTAAACGCCCCGGACATGTGCGATGAAGCCCCGTGCATGTGCGCGACACACTAACGGGCCCCGCACAAGTACGGGCCCGCAAATGTCCGATAGAGGCGTGGAAAGGCTAACTGAGGGCGGAGGAAGGCCCCCGAGGGGCGGAGAGACGGGGTTAATGGGCGGGGAAGGGGAGGGGAGAGGCCCCTCGCACAGTTGCGGGGCCGAATTTACAAGTAAAAAATAGCGCGAGTGAAACACTCGCGGTAGAGGGCATTTAAAGGGAAGAGAAACCATTTCCGTCAGCAATGTAGAGCAAAACCGGGGAAACCTGTAAAACGTGAGCAGTGTGATACATGTGCATAGCACAAAAGTGCTATTAAAAATAGAAAATGACCAGCACAAAAATATTAAAAACAGTAAGTCAGCTGGGGAACAGTGATAGCCATGGGCAAATATAACAAATACACCCAGGAAGGTTCCAGAAACAGGAAATGAATGTCGGAAGGGTCAACGGAGCGGAGACCTTTCCAAAAAACATGTCCGTTGTTTGGAGTTGTCCTGGGAGTGTTTTATATGGTTGGCCATTAATATCACTGTCGCCCAGCATGGTTATATGTCATCCCCCTCTCTTGTGGTCAATTCCGGGGTTTATTTGCACGTGTGTCACCAGACAGGGTGAATGAGCCCACAGTCAAAATGTGCAGAGCAGGGATTGAGACTCCATCCTGCAAGGTTAACTATCTCCAGGGACTGCACAGTCTCCGTGGCCACAGTGTGGTGCAGCAGACAGAGCCAGTACCTCTAGGACCAGAGGGCAGAGGTTCAAATCCCAGCTGGGGCACCTGCCAGCCCAGTCCCTATATTTTACCCACCACCAAGCAGAGATAGCACAGACACTCCTGTATTGCAGGGAACATAAGCATAGTGCAAACACCCACATTTTGCCCTACACTGCACACCCCCCATAACAATGAGCCATACCTACAGCCCAGTCCCACTAATGCAGTCCCGGAGTGCCACAACGCAAGCAGGTCATATGCTGTCCCTGAGAGAAGGACATGCCAGCATGTTGGCGGACGAGGACAGGTGGTGGAGGGGGTAGTGGGTGCTAGCCACAGAAGACAGTGGCCTAGCCATGTGCAGGCTGACACTGTCCACTGCAACAAACAGGCCCTGTGGGATGTACAGTCATGGTCTGCCCAGGGAATACAGCCTATCCATGGCAACACAGTGGTGCAGTGCACACAGACAGTGTATGCAAGAACAGAACGTCACCGGTTCAATGCCCAGCTGGAGTAACCGACAATCCTCTCCACATATTTATCACACACCCACACCGTGGTAGTGAGGACATATGCTACGCATTGGTAATACCCCTCTATTTTACCCCCCTGAGCACAGACACCATGAACTGGTGCATTACCCAGAGCAGAGTCTCCCAAATGCAGTCCTGGAGGGCCACACACCATTCTGGTTCCATGCTGCCCCTAATACAAATGCCAGTGCTGCATATCTATGAAACACCCCCATGGCATGTAGATGTAGCTCATACATATTCATGAGGGACAGCACTAAAATACGAATAGTGTGTGGCATACCAGGACTGGAGTTGGGAACCCCTGCTGTAAAGCAGCAACCAACAGGGGCAGACACACCCACACCCACACCCACAGGCCACATTGGCCAATGCCTCCTGGAGAGGCAGGACATTGGGCCCTGCGTGCATCTCACAATACTAGCATGTGCATTCCTTAGCAATGTCACCCTACACCAGGGTATACGGTACACAGCTGTCAAATGCTTGCTATGAGTACTGGCAGATAGATAACCCTACGTTACGCAAATTATGCTCTGTGAGCTCCATCATGACAATCATTCTGTTGTCTGCAGTGGGTGCATCAGGTCTGGTCTCAGACAGTGTTTACCACCCTGGGGAGTGACTCCCAACGGTATTGCGTACCATATCCATGCCTGTACTGTGCCCAGGACTGGTGTGGTGGCCAATGTTGACAAACGCCTCTATAGTAGCACAATGCTGGCATACGTGTGTGAGTGTGTGTCTGTCTATACAGTGTGTGTTGGCTGCAAACACCTTCCACAGCCCACACTGCCAGCACTGTTGCCAGTATTGGCCTGCCAATGTGCATAATGAGCAGCAAGGTACCATGGGTATAGATCAGACAGGGTGGGATGGCCAGGATGCATCTGCACAGGGCAGAGGGCACTGGCTGGGACACTGTAGTGGCTGGCCACCACCCACACAGACAGGGTGGCCTCTGTATGTGCTGCTGGGGTTGTACAACACCCTGACTGTGCAGTGACGACAGCATGGCTAGGCACCCCCATAGTGATAGATAGTATCTCTATCATGTGATATATATGGGTTGTGGTTTGGGGCCCAGTCACTGACCTATCTGCTGGTGTGCACGGCCATCCTAGTTCTGGGTGCATGCATTTCCAACAGGACCAACTAGCAGACTGTCCTCAGTTGGTTTGTGTCCTGATGGAGTGCTGTGCAGCGGGTGATGGCTTGCTGCGGGAGAATATCAGATAGTGGTGGGGTGCAACCGAGCACATACAGGCCTAATGTCTGTCAGATATTGTGTTATGGATGTGTATACAGCTGCCATGACTGGCCTGTAGGGTGTCTCTTTCACAGTAGGACTGGGGTTGATGGTCTACTCTGCTGCCACCATTGCAGGGAGGTAGCATTTAGAGAGGAGACCCTGTGCTGCAAACGGGGGGGGAGGAGGGGGACAAATGGTGGTACCTAACCCACCTAGGTATCCATAAGGGGTTCCCCAGACTCAGACCGACAGAGATATCCAAGTTGTTTCTGCAGAAAGAACCTATCTCACAGAGTAATAGTGCATTGGAGCTCTGCCATGGCCTAAATTTGCCGTGGAGGGTGTTGTGGACCTGGTCCTGGGTGCCTCATCGCACCCTTAGGGTGAGCACAGTACCCGCACAATGTGACGGTGTGTAGCTACTCTGTGCCAGTACAACACCCACTCAGTACACCCTACCAGGCTGAGTTGATGTGTGGGTGCACACGGGCACATCCCCATACCAGGCCTGGAGCTGTCGGGTTGCAGTCCCCATCCTGTGTGCATCTGTGGACTGGTGATTTGCATGTGCAGTGCATCATGGGCACGGGTGGCCAAACCCTATCCACCTCACAACAGCAGACTGTCTGTGAGGTGACGTGCAGGCTTTCTGCAGCCAGCCATGGCTTTTGCATACAGCTATAGTGCTGTAGTCCAAAGGTTATGTCACTGCCTGTGTAGCCAGAGGATATGGGTTCAAAACCACAGTGTGGTAATGTGATAGGGTTGTCCACAGCATTATCCATCTCAAATCCACCTATTTTTATGCATGATAAAACACCCGCGGCATACTGTACCCATAAGGTGTGTCTGAGGGTGCTTTATAGGGTGCCCTACAGGCCACCTTATGGATGCCATCCATATAGTGTGCACTATACATTATCCTGTGTGGCAACATATATGGTGCCCTATAGGGGACATTCTAGGGTGCGTTGGCGGACAGTGCACTGTAACATGTGCCCTATGGGCCGCCTTATGTTAACATGCTGTGAGAGTGCGTTTGCTAGTAGTGATACAAAAAGAAAAAAGCCACCTACACCACAACACAACATAATACATACTGTTTTAGCCAGCCGTGTTCACTGGGCTCTGTGAGGTATTGAACCGCTGATCCCTGCACCAGTGGTCACTGTTTCAAACATTGTGCTGTGGCTCTGTTCCTGTGCGTGGATATCAGCGAGACCCCTTATGCCGCACAAAACACCCATAATTAACAGTACGCCGCCCAATGACGCCCATAATAACAGTGCGCCGTCCAAAACGCACAAAATGTACAGTGCGCTGCCCTATGTCGTCCAAATGCTAATATGTCTCGTAAAACATATACCCATCAAAGGTGTTGGTTCAGCTGGGCATTTCCGTTGCACACAATGGGGGATCGAACCCATGGCCCCTGGACCATTGCTCAGTGTCATCACCGTTGTACCATGGCTCTGTTGTTTTGCATGGCCAGCAGCGTGCCACCTAGCCTTTCCACGCGCTAATGTCGGGCCCGCAAATGTGCGCGCCGCGCACACGTACAGTCGGCTTTTTTCCTTTTTCTGCCTGACCCGCCCACTCCTTTTATGGCACAGGCACACTACCGCGGACCCGCACGATACGAATGTTTAGTAAACATCCCCCTAAGTCTCACATAGTAAAGTTAAGAGATGAACGGGCCGGGCCACTCTTTGGCGATAGTGCAATATCGGATGCTTTTCGTAAATTCTATGCACAGTTGTATACCTCTAAGGTGATTGGTGAGGGGTCAGCTTTGAGAGATTTTTTGGAGCAAATAGACCATCCCAAGCTGGATCAAGATCAGACAGTATCGCTCTGTCAAGACATAACTTTTGATGAACTGGAATCTGCCCTCTCAGGTATGAAAAGTGGGAAAGCGACAGGACCTGATGGAATACCGATAGAGTTCTATCAGATGTTCATTAAAGATTTGTGTCCGTATCTAGTGACTTACTACCAGCAGCTTCAAGAACAAGTTCAGAGCACTGGAGCCTTTGCTGATGCTACCATAGTAGTAATAGGCAAGCCTGGTAAAGATCCTGAGCTAGTAGGTAATTATAGGCCTATTTCCCTTTTGAATGCTGATTATAAGCTATACTCCACGATTTTGGCCAATCGTCTTAGAAGAATTCTTCATCAGCTGATACATCCAGACCAATGTGGATTTGTTTCAGGGCGTTCTACAGCAGATAATGCTCGCCTGTTATGTAATCTGTTGGGAATTGCAGAGCATCTTGACTCTCCGTATATTGGCCTTTCGCTGGACGCTGAAAAGGCTTTTGATAGGCTGGAATGGCCTTTCCTATTTCAGGTGCTGGAGTGGTTTAGTTTTCATAAAAAATTTATTAATATGATTCAGGTGTTATACTCCAACCCCATGGCCAAAATTCTAGTTAATATGACGTTGTCCCAGCCTTTCTCCTTGCAAAGAGGAACGTGTCAAGGCTGTCCAATGTCACCTTTATTATTTAATCTGGCACTGGAGCCATTACTGCTGCTTATTCGACAAACTGCAGAGGTTGAGGGAATTGAAGTGAAGGATATGCAGATTAAAGTGTCTGCTTATACGGATGATTTGCTGTTTTTTCTTCAGCCGGATGCGCTTTCTCCTTTAATGTAACAAATAGGAAAATACTATTGTTTTTCCGGATACAAAGTTAATTGGACGAAATTCGTGGCGTTTCCTCACAATAAATATGCTAATAGGGCCATGATGCAACAATTCTCGTTCCAATGGGAGTCTTCTGCAATAAAGCACTTGGGAGTATACTACGGTGTCTCGTTAGGGGAAACAATATGTATAAATAGTGAAAAGTTAAAGGAGACTGCTCGTTCCTTTATTCTTAAATGGTCTCCCTTGCACCTGACATGGTGGGGACGAATGGAATCCATTAAGATGGTCTTGATGCCAAAGTTGAACTATATACTGGAAATAGTTCCCATCTTGTTTCAGTTGTCTCTGTACAAAGAAATCGAGCGTATACTGAGTAATTTTCTATGGAATGGGAAAACTTCCAGGATAGCTTTGAAGAAGCTAAAAGCTTGCAAGGAGGGTGGAGGGGTCCATTTTCCGGATTTCCACTGGTACCACCTTGCGGCTTTACTAAGACAGGGGGCAATATGGGCATCAGATCCGGTGCTCCAACAGAAACCAGTTTGGCTAGAAGTAGAGGAACATCTGGTTTCCCCGTGACCAGTTAATTTAGTTATGGGTATGTTGTGGCCGGAAACCGCTAAGGTAGGTCGGGTGGTTACCTCGACACAAAGAGCGTTTCAGAGCCTTCTGCCTCTCATAGAAAGAGACAACCCTGTGTCGCGGTGAATACCTATCTGGAATAACCCCTCCTTTAGAATAAATAGAGTGTCTGTTGCTTGGAGAAGCTGGCAAAAACGTAATATCTGGATGGTGGGGCAGTTGGTGGAGGATGGCAAGTGGAAGTCGTTTCAAGCCCTGTAAAGTGAATATAATTTGCCATACTCATGTTTTTTCCAATGGCTTCAGCTCAAACATTGTGTAGGGCAATTAATTAGGAACCCAAACGCACTTTTGGATGCCTGGGGGTTGGAAAGAATTGTGGGTTTAACCTCGGGGAGGGGAGGTATGTCAAATATATATGCATACTTTAGAAATAACATGCCAAGTCAGACCAAGGACTTGAGAAGGAAATGGGAGGAAGATCTTGGCAGTACGCTGACTCAAGAAGACTGGAAATACCTGTGGGGTCCTCGAATACGGTCATCAAGATAGGCAGCTCTCACGCAATCTATGTTTTTCTTGGCGCACAGGGCGTTTATTACCCCGGTCAAATTGGCCAGATGGAACAGAGAGGTGTCCCGGTTATGCTGGGCGTGTCAAAAGGACACTGGCACTTTGAGACACCTGCTTTTAGAATGCCCTGTCATTCAAGTTTTTTGGAAACATGTTTGGGCAAAGATACAGCACATACTGGGTTTCTCATGGCCTCTGTCATGGGGCATAGTCGTTCTGGGATCTTGGGCAGCAATTCCTATGGTGGCAACAGAGGATTTCTTTATACTAAATTTTATGCTAATGATTGCCATCAAAGTGATCCTAATGAGATGGAAGGATCCTGAGAAACTCAGCTGGCATCACTAGTGGAATCTAGTGTGCTTATATGGCAGGTATGAGAAATCATATGATAATTCTTATTTATCTAGGGGAAATGTAGTAAAGCTGAGTAAATGGGCTGCATTAGATAAATATGCGATTGTGGATGTGAACTGAGGGTGGGGGGTTGTAGAGCTTGCAAGATGCCGGGTTGGGTAGGAGGGGGTGTTATTCGGGCTGTTTGTTACTCTAGTGTGTTTGCTGATAGTACTTAATGTTATTAACAAAAATTATGTCTATGTTGGATGTTTGTGCTGTTGTAAAATTTAAAATAAAAATATAAAAAAATAATAAAAAAATAATGGTTTGATTTGGGGTAGGGGAGCTATGTAAGTGGGTTTTCATTAATCAAATTTAATGTTTTATTATTATGTTTGTTTTATTCTAACATCTGTTTTATTGAATTGCATGTATGTTTGGAAGCCAATTAGGATTTTAGACGTGTAGCATATACATTTTAAAATAAAGTATACTAAATTAATGCAAATGATGCTGCAATGAATCTCTGCACATGGCCCTGTATCACCTTCATGCCGCCCCTGGGGGGGAAGTAGGAGGGGAGGGGCACTGGGAGGTGGAGGAAAGCAGAAACCCTAGATTGGGACCAGCATGAATAAGATGGTCAGACAACAAAGATAGAAGAGAATTTTATTTTCAAATTAATGATTGAACTTGGTGTATACAGTACATGAAATGCATCTCTTTCTTTTGCATTGTAAGTAGAATCTAACTTCTTGGGATCACAGTTTAATTTTTATCTACAAAGGTTTATTTCTAGATTGTGGTCACTTATTCTCTACTTGGTGAGGGTCTGTGTTCTGAATGTGTGACCAAGGCCAGATGTTCTGTTAACATGGAGTTTGTATGTACAGATTTGTACTATAATAATCTGAATTGTTCAGCTTTTCAAATAGGTGTTGGATGTTCCATGACCTACAGCAATATCTATAGTGATGCTTTTTTTGGGTGGGCTCCTTATGTGAGTTTTGGAAGTTGGTGCTGGCATGGTATGGTAGATTTGCTCCATAGATCCTCAGTGACTTTGTAGGGTTTTGTATTAGTTCACAATATACAGTGTGATCAAAATCTCTCTGTACTGAGCGCCCGAACTTGCAGGAAAGGCAGACCTACCCGACTATTTGTAAATGCTCCCAGTTGCACAATTTGTCCCACCACCGTAGTTGCAGACCAAGTACTGCTCCCCTGAACACCTCTGGCATTGTCGATTTCCCATACACCTCTCTTTGCCATCCAAGTAAGTCGGCACCGTGGAAAAAAAATGAATCCCCTTCAGGTACCTTTGTTACAGGTTGAATCCATCTTGTGCTAACGTCTATAGCTCAGGCCTAAGAAACAGCTTGCTCTGACTTTTTCACACTGAAACTGCAAATTCAGCAAAATCAGCAAAGATTGAGCTACGAAATGAGCTAATATCCTGTCCCAGATAGCTTACACAATGAGAGTCTACAGCTAATGAAAAGGCCTTTTAGATGAACAAAGGAGAACATAAAGAAAGAAGACGAACATCAGTATCTACAGTTTATCTGCAGGAAACATGACTCGCAGAAGGCAAGTGAGAATGATGAGACAGGATGCTACAGAGAACACAGAGAAAAAGGGTTAAAGGTTAAGAAGCAGATTTGCTTAAGAAAATGGGGAAGAAGAAACAGAAAGGAAATCTATGTATCAGCAAATTTAAGCCTGAAAATGAATATAAATATGAGAGAGAAATTTTGATAAATAGACAGACGGTAGCTGATCTCACTGGAGTAAGGCTCTCTGTCCCAGGACCTTTTTTCACTTAAATCAGGTGCTCTGCTTGATATAGATGTATTGATGCTATGGATTGATATTGAAATTTGTACCTTATAAATCAAAAGTAGAGCTTGTGATGTTACAAACCTGATAAGATAAATAAAACTTTTTACATGCTTTTATGGTGGCATGAGCAATTTGTTTAAGGTCCTGTATGTATGTTGGGGTTGAACACAAGCAGTCAAATAAAAAATAGAAAATCCCCAAATAATCTTAAGGGAAGCCCAGAAAACCCCCAACATTTTGGTGACCCCGACGTGATTTTGGTGACTCACAGCGCAGTGACGTCACCGGGAAGTGTTCTCCCGTGTTCGCCGGATGAAGCACAGGTCAAGAAGGAGGTAAGCGTGATTTGGATTCCTGCAGAAGAAGCATCGTCATGAGGGTAAGAGATGCTTTTACTTTTTATATGTTTAAGGTAACTTTTATTTAGATATTCTAGTTAATAGTAGGATGTTTTTATATAGGTTCAAGATAGCATAGGAATGAGTAGGATGTTTAAGAAAAAGAGTGATGAAACTGAGAAACACTAAAAAAGAACTATTATAGAACAGGATAAATATAAAGAACAGGAACAAAAGAAATTAGAAGAGTCACGAATTAAAGAATGGGAGGAGCGGAAGTCAGCACTGGAAAAGTGGGACGAGCATAACAGAAAAAGGCAGATAGAATGAAAGAGGAGTGGGATACATTAAACACAGCTCAAGAAAGACTGAACTCTTTGAGATCCAGCTGTGAAAACAAGGAAAGTAATACAAAGCACATTGGGATTGCAAGAAATAACTGTCAGGCTGGAGCCTCACTAATGCCTAAGGAAACAGTAGCGGAGGGTGAGGGAAATCGTTACTTCATCGACCGATGGAGTGACAATATGTATGGCTGGACGTTAAAGAACCAGCCACAAATGTTGCAATGGCCTCCTGAGGGAGCACTTGACACTGCACATTTGAATACTGCTAGATTTTGCATTTATGGGGGAGCGGGAGACCCACAATGGGATTTAGATTACATGAAGACAGGATTAGAAATATGGGAAAATATGAAGAAAAACTGTGCTTAACCCTCTTGCATTCAAGAGGAGGAACTATTCGATATGTCCCTTGGAATTTTACTGATATGGATAATATAGCTAGTGCCTTACCTCCTCTTAGTAGAGGGGGGCTTCCTGGATTCAAAAGTTTGAGCAGACTATGGCAGGGTATACTTTAGGGCTAGGGGATGTTAAAGCACTGTTAGCAAAACTCCTGGGAACTCATGCAACAAATCAGGTTTTTGCCAGAGCTAATTTACCCCAAGTTACTGTAGCAGAAACACAATACGATGGGTCTGAGTTTAATGAGAACCGACCCAGAGTTTGGAATTCTATAAAAGAACTATACCCCACCCAGAAGAATTTAGGGCCACTACTGAAAATGCGTTTTAAGATAGGAGAAGATATTAGTGCATATATTGCCCGATTTCAAGTTTGTGGGAAACCCAGACTGGGATGGTTTATTCTGACCCAGGTTTCCTGCCCATATTTTTCCAAACACTTATCAATACTTTGCCTAAATCAGTTCAATCAAGACTTGACACGATTGTGGGGTTAGAAGATGAGTCCTAGGCAAGACAGCAGTCACATATACACCATTTTGTAAAATTAGCTGAAGAACAGATAAAACCTGAGGAGGATATGAAAAGTTTGCAGACAAAATTAATGGCATTACAACTGAGAGAGTTGCAGGAGGATTTTTGTAAAGTTAAAGAGAAGGACAAGGAAAAGGACGATGAGAAGGAAAAAGAAAGAGAAGGTTTAAATAAAACAGAGAAGCAGCATGAGGCAGAAAAGCAAAAACTTAGGGCCATTATAAAACAGAAAAAATGAAATTATTAGAGATTTGGAACAGTATGACATTGAAGAAGACGACCCCTGGGAGAATTTCGGCATATATGCTCAGGCTTGGAACTAGGCAGGACCAAACAGCGGGGGTACTTGGAAAGGGGGATGGGCAGGACCAGTTCAGTCACAGCGTTTTCAGAGAAGCTCCCTTAGTTGCTGGAACTGTGGCAGAAAAAGAAATTGCCATGGTCCAAAAATTAGCTCAATGAGAAAGATTTGTTTGCATATACAAAAGCAGATACTTTTCTGTAACTTGTCCTTTCAGACTGAGGTTGAAAGATAAGATTTAAAACTTTTAGGTTTAAATGCAATTTGTCCAAACTATTTTCAAATGCCTGAAGTATTTTTCAAATGCAAGAGGGGAAAAAAAACAAAAAAACGTGTTCATGATTAATCAATCATATTTTTCCTTCCTTGCTCATAGGTTCCCGAGAAGAAATTCCTTTGTTAAAAGACTAACATATTGTCGTGGGGAGCCCCGTCTACGCCATTAGAAATATGGGGCTGCTCCACAGCAAAGATTATTTTAGGTAGCCAAAGGGAATGTAAGGTTCATCTGACGTAGTAAAGATGTTCTTACTTATTCCAGCTTCCTAAGAGCACTCATTAACGAAACCAAGTGTAGAGAAATTAAGGCTTTTATTCCCCGTCAGTGCAAGGGTTCAAAATAAGACATTTAGAATCAACAGAAAGTCCTTTGTTTCAAAAGGTACCAGCATTCAAATCATATGCTTAATTGTTAAACTTCACAATTAATGCAAGGCTTGATTAAATGAATTCAGCTCATTCCCATAGCATAGGAATTCTACAAACTTCTTCTAGGTTACACGGTGGCTACAGACTCCTGGCACGAGGCTATGCACAACTCACATTCCATCTGTTCAGGTTGAGACATGGGAACAGTATTTATGCATTCTATCTCCATGGATTCTTCATCAGGGGAATAATCACTGTCCCTGTCTGACACCGGTCTGTGTGCAATGTCTTTAGGGTCTTGTCTCCAGTACCACTGTGTTCTAAGTGCTTTAGGGATTTTATGAAACCAATCTGGCTTCTCCTTCTTTACAGAGTGAGCACGTGTTTCAACAGGGCCTTTAGGACTCAAGCATTTTATATCATTAATAAATCTTTCATACCTGGAGTCTGGCTCATTTGAATCCGCGGAGTTTTCCCTTTCAGAAACTTTCTTCCTGTAACAGGTTCTCTGCCTGTAAGCTTTAGGCAATGCTCTGCTTTCTGGCAGCCTGGTAAAACCTGATGTGGATTCCCTTTTCTCCTTTGGTAAGAACTCAGCCTTTTCACAAAGTGCTTTTCCTTTCTTGCCTGTTAACACTTGGTTAGCATTTCTCAGAGATTGCAAGCTTTTCTCTAAACCATTCTCTCTGGTTCTTTGCTTCTGTCTCTCTGCTCTTGAGTCAGGAACACTGTGAGAACAGGGCGTGGCATACACTCTAACTTCAGAGCTGGCTCTAACAAACTTCCCTTGAACAGCAGTCCGCTTAGCCTGGCCCTTCTGAACTTCACCCTTGTGAACTTTGTTCCTTTGGGCTTGCTCACATAGGATTCTTTCACTTACTCCTTCTCTTGGAGCTGATCCTCTTAATAGAGCTGCTCCTCCTTGTGAAGACGTGCCTCCTTTCTCTGCTTGCTCTCTCTCCTTCTCTCCTTGCTCCTCTGCCTTCTCTTCTGCCTTGCTGGCATTCAGCTCTGGCTTATAAAGGAATCTTTCCTTCAAGACTTCCGGGGTCATTCCCAGGTGCAAATCATTAGCCCTCTTAGGCTCATTATCTCCTGTATGGTCATTCCTGTTCCCTCTAGCTGTGCCTGGAGGTAACTGCACATCTAGATTCCTAAAAGAAACAGGGTTTCTTTTCAAGTTCTCATCTTTATTGATACCCACATCATGACAATATATTGTTTTATCTGTTTGTGAATATAAGTACTTATTTGTGCTCGTAGTCTGAAATAAAATAAGAAAGTTTATTTCCAGATCTTAATGCAAGATTTTACTCAATCTATTGACTTAAACACCAAGCACATGTAAATTTGCTCAGTTCAAATAATTAAAAAACAAAGAGAGGAAATGTTCTCTGGTATTGCTGTGGCTGCATTGTAAATGCTCAGTGCTATAAAAAGAGAAGTATGTGGCATCCTGTTTCCTCTCATGATTGTGAATTGATAAACAGAACAGCAGCACCTTGTTTGCTGTGTGTGTGAGAAGTTTGGCAAAGAACACAGGTGGCGAGAGAAAGCTATAGTCATTTAGTGGTTTTCATGTTATGCTTAATAAAGTTTTTTAAAGGACTGTTTTAAAGAAACAATGTTAGGCTTAAATGAGTGTTTGGTATGTTAGAACAGCCTTATCAAATAAAGATACTTTAGTATGTCATAAAAACAAGGAGTTTGATGGAATGATGAGCACTTGACTCTGCAATCCTAGCCCAGACATAAGCTTAATAATTGGAATTGACACTTGGAGACAGGCTAGATGTACTTGCATCCTGATGGGCTTTGGAAACACCTACACTAGCCATGTGGTATTTCCAAATGCTTATCTACTTTTTGCCTCTGTGTGCCCTGGCCAGACACATGAAGGCAAAAGGAGGAAAGATATCCACACAAATTTTTACAAGATTGGTACAATCTTAAATTTGAAAAATTGAGGAAGTGTGGGCATCTTGTCTGCAACTTTTCTGATCTGTAAAAGAAAAAAAAATCCATTAGCTAATTGAGTTGCTTAGGATTGACTGCTGTATGTAAGCAGCAATCCAAGAGGGGGAACCTCCAAAACCTTAAAACCTTGTAAAACACGAAACTGTCTTGCCTTTGACTCTGTACAATATGAAATATGTTCCAACTGAGGTCATTATTTGCAACCTGGAGACTGGATCCTGGCAAAAGCATACCACCAGCACATTCTACAACTGCTATGTGAGGGACCGTTCAAAGTACTTCTGACAATACCAGAGCAGCCAAGGCCCTAGCAGCTGGAGAGGGAGAAGAGAAGACTCCCGAACAGGATACACAAATGACTGTGCACTATTATCCCTTTGGCAAACCTGCTGATGTAGAATCCCCTTCGTTAATTGGAAAACTGAGAAGCCTAGAGTGGACTGCATTTATAGTTCTATATTTAATTTCTGTTATCATTGTAATCTTGTTATTATTATTTACTTAAGATGTTGTTCTTTTTCCATTTTGTTGTGCTTTAGTAAGACTACTCCAGTTATCTGAATAAGACTACTCCAGTTATCCTTGAATATAACAAGAAAAACAGTGTAATTTCTTTTTTACTGAAATTTACAAAGGGGTATGTTTACTAAACTGCGGGAATGTCATTTGCGTTAGGTTCCGCGGTAAAGGTACAGATGCCCATATAAAGGCGTGGGAGTTGCATCGTTACAGCAAGCTGTAGCAGCTAACGCGCGTTACAAGGCACCTTAGACTAACGAGCGTTACAAGGTGCCTTAGACTAACGAGCGTTACAAGGTGCCTTAGACTAACGAGCGTTACAAGGTGCCCTGTAAGGCGCCTCATAAGGCGCCCTATAGGGTCTCCTATGCTAAGCGCCATATTAGGCACCCTTGGACAAGGCACCACAGAAGGCACCCTGGGCTATGGAACCATAGGTTAAGGTGGCCTAACAAGGTTATGGTGTCCTAGGTTAGTGTGCCCTAGGGACTGCAAGGTGCCTCAGGATGACATGCATGACCTGTGCGAAACAGAGACAGATGTAGCCCTAACACTAGATAGAGCACTTAGGAAAGGCAATGAACAGGTGAGTGAAGGAGGGAGAAGTGGGAGCCGCTGGACCTGCCATATCTGCGGGCATCCCATGTGCCTGCCAGTACTGATGACAAACATGGTGGAGCAGCTGTACCACAGCACAGGGTGTTGGCAATGTAAATTACCAGAAAAACAGTTGGTGGCAGACGATGGGAATACGTGTCCCCCAGTGGAGGTGGAGGTGGCAGGATAGTTACAATGATGGGTGGACAGAGGAGTGGTGGTGCCATGCAGATCAGGCACAGGCGAGGCAAGCATGAAGAGGCACAATGCAGGAAAGGGTAGCAGTGCAGGGCATGGGGTGGCAGCCTGCACTGGCAGACAGGACTCTACACAGCTGACAGACGCAGATGGACCGAGGGAATGTTGGCAACTGTGGCGAGGATATTATGGGCTGGAAGCACAGATCTGCAAAAATATGACCTCTACAGGCATGCACACTATTTGAGTAGGACAGGCATGAGAGGAGGGAACAATGAGGAACTGAACCCATGAATACTGCCAAGAATGGCATTGTATTAACCAGTAGGCTATACCTCCATGGTGTATGTCACAGCAATGTCTGGGTACAGAAGGACTGCAGGTCACCGCACAAACTGTCTGCTCTGAGTGCCAGGATAGGGTAACCCCACCAGTACTCATGATGCAATGCACATGCTGAATAGCAGTCTACAGCTGATCGCCAAATGGGGTCTGCACCTCTCCGGTACCTCAGCTTGGAAAGACGAACTGACAATGCATGATACTGGCACAGAGTAGCTACAGACCATGCCATTGTGCAGGTTCTGTGCTCACCCTGAGGGATAGGATGGGTGCCGAGCACTAGGTCCGCAGTACATGTGGTGCTAGAGATAAGTCCTGCTGTACATCCCCATCACTAGCAGTGTGTGACAGGTGTTCCTTGCAGTGCAGCCAAAGGTAATTTGGTGTCCATCTGTAATCCTGTAGTCACATGTGGCCCTGTGGGACCAGACACCAGCCAGATTGGTGTGTACCCTGTGTTAGGGTCTGGCTGATCTGGGCAACTGTTATCAGGGCAGAGGGGTTCCTAGAATTGCATGAGGTGTGTGTACACTACATACCCCAAAGGGCCCACTTCACCCTTTTTGTAGGTAAAGAACAGTTGTCCCAGCCCCAGGGAAGCAACCTCCATCCTGTTTGTATGAGACAGCTCTCCAGGGTTGATGGGCCAGAGCCATACCTTTGAATGGGGCAGTGGCAGACCAGAAGTAATGCTGGGGTTACGTCTGGGAAACCCCAAATGCCTCCCACCACTGTCTGCCAGTCACAGCAGGCAGCACAGTCAGACTGCACCTTAAAGGTGTTCTGAACATGCGCAGTCTAACTACAGACAGTCCACCAGCCTGCTCACAGAGAAACCATGTGCAGCAAGCAGGCAACTCAGTGATTGGGATCCCAGGACTGGGGAACACAAATATATCACTGGAGGCAGATAGTGTAGAGCGCTATGTGGGAACCTAGACCTGGCATGGTCACTGCTTGGTCAGAGTGAGTTTCCTCCCAGCATGCCATGCTGTGGCCACCCTGTCCATGCAGGTGGTGGTCAGGCACTACTTTGTCCCAGCCATTGCCCCACAACCTGTGAAGATGCATCCTGGCCAATCTGCCCTGTCAGGGCCATACCCAAAATACCTTGCTCCTCATTATGCACCTATTCAGGCTAACGCTGGTAACAGTGGGACATTTTGGGCCCAGTGAAGGGTGGGCAGCCACAGAACAATGGATAGACACACACACACGCTCACTCCTATTGCAGCATGGTACAAAGATAGGGGTGGTTGGCAACCCTGCCCGCCACACTGGTCCTGATCACAGTGCCAACATTGCTAAACTGTGCAGGGGGCAGTAGTAGTGCTCTGGTGATAACTTCAGCTCAATGCTGGGGCCCACAGCCTGACTCTCCATGCATCTTTGGATTGTGGAGCCTATGTGAGTGGGTGTTTGTACCCCTGTTTGCCGCTGCTTTGGGCTTTGCACATGTTGCTGTTGTATCTGCATTGTAGGGTAAAACATAGGGACATGCTCTGCAGGAACCACAGCAGGGGCTTGAACCTGTGACCCTCTGCTTCTGGACACACTGGCTGGGTGTACTGCACCACACTGTTGCCACAGATGCACAATAGTCCCTGGGGCTACCTGTACTTTTCCTCAGCCAGACTTTGTATGTTGCACTGCACACCTCGTACTGATACAGGGCATGGCCTAGGTCCACTGCAGGGAGGTGGCACTGCCCCCTCCAGCACGGGCACACCCCCCCCCTGCCAAGATGACATGGCCATTTGCTGTCAGTGGTGGTAGTGCGCAGTCCCAGGCCATCGATTGTGTAGATAGGCACCCGCCTAGGGAGCAGATCCCGGGGTGGAGGGCATACATGGACATCCTCACATCCCCCTACCCATCACTGCCTACCAATATTATGTCCCTTCCACATGGGGGTGGGATGCCTGGAGGGATGTCAGGTCAGTGCCCTAGCAACTATTGGCTAGGGTGAACCAGGTAGATATAGGTGGATTGTGTTTGGCCTTGGTCAGCTGCTGTCTTGCTGATTTCCAGTTTCTATGTTACTATGTGCCACCTAGGCGCCCGCCTGGTCCACCCTGTGCCCCAGCTGCCCATGCTACATGTCCCTCCTGCGGCCCCCTATGTCCCATTTGCACCATCGCCATAGTGGCCATTCATACTCTGGCACTATGGTGTTGCTGAAAATGGAGCACTACTATCACATTTCTTGGGCTCCCTGCCTAGGCTGTACATTGCTGACACTTAAATGGTTTCTCTCTCCTGCAAATGTGCATCTAACGGGAGGTTTTCATTCGCGGTAGGATTCAGCCCTTCAGTTCAGCGCGTTAGTGTGAAAGGGGCCTCTCCCCGCCCACTCTCCGCCCATTGACCCCTTATCTCCGCCCTCTCTCCACCTTCTGCAGTGTTTACCGCGGCCGGGGATGTTAACGTTACATAACGCGCGGTATGTAACGTTACCGCAGTTTAGTAATCATACCCCTAAATGTCCTTCCAATTTGGCAACAGCAACATTACTTCCCCCTTCCAGCTCTTGTGAATATACTACCCTAGCCTGTAGACCTAGAGTTACTAATTTAAATGGTAACCTGTCTGATGCCCATCCTCTTATTCCAGAGGGGTTCCACTTGGTAGCGGTCCAATATTCAGGTAACAAGTAACCCTATATAGATTTCCTCTCTTTTCAAGTTCCCTATGTTAGGTATTGTGGTGATGAACGCCCTTTGGAAAGCATGAAACTGGATGAAAATCCTGAATTTCCCATAGAAGTGAATGGTAGTGCACATGTGCAGGGGAATTACAGCCCAGGTCAGAAGCAAAGTCAGCTCCCTGCAAGAGTCAGACCATGCCCTAGCTCAGGGGTGCAGACAGGATTCCCTGCTGATTGGTCACATGGGGGCAGAGAGCAGGGAAAGCCCAGCAGGCAGCAGTGGTTAAAAACACGTGCAAAGCAAAGCAAGGGAGAACCACCCAGAGAAGCACGGGAGACAGACAAGGAGAACCACCCAGGGGAGCGTGGAGAGAAGCACCCGGGGAAGGAAACAGAGAGGCATTGGCAGTCTCAGGCTGGAGCCCGGACACAGATACAGACCGGGAGGAAGAAGAGACAGAGCCAGCAACTGAAAGCAGAGGCACGAGTGAATGGAGGAGAGCTGGACGTCAGGCAAGGAACAGGAACAGCTGTGAGAGCTGGAAAGGTCTGAGAGAAAAGAAAGAAGGCACTTACCTCAGAGGGACTGGCGTAGGAGAGAAGGAGCCTGCATTTAAAAGCCTGGAGAGACCCAGGAGGAAAGAAAGCAGTGCTTATGTGAAGAAACAGCCTCAAGGTAAAGGCAACACTTTCATTTCTGATAAAATAGCAGAAAGACAATTAGCTAGCTTTAAAGGGCAGGAAGCTGAGCCCTCACCTACCACGATTAAGAAGTGGATAGAAAGCTTATCTGATGTTAAAGGCCATAGCTCTGAGGACACTGAAGCCTGTGAGACCTCTAAGCTAGAGGCATTAAGGAAACTATTCTCTGAAGAGAAGTTTCACTCCCCAAAGTTAAAAGTGCCAACAAGGGCTGAGTTGCTGTGGGGCCATTTTCTGGAGTTCCTAAAAGAAAGGAAGTTTGAGGAAGCTCCTAATTGTGAGAGAGACTCTGTTTACCCCAACGATAGCGAGGGAATGCAAATAGATGCATCTGAGCCTTGCTCTGAATATTTGCCTATGCCCATGGATTGTTCTTTGGCACAAAGAAAGAATTTTATAGCTGTGAACAAGAACAGAGAGTCTGAAAACCCTATAGGAAAATAGGGGCAGTTCTTACCTTGTTTGAAGAAAGCTAATTCTGTGTATTGTATCACTGGCTGAAGTAAAGAAGCAGTGAGGAACTGTGTGTTTGAAAAGGAAACCCAGCTGTGACAAAGTTTGTTGAAACTCTGCTAATTGACCACACGGGGCAGTCCCCGGTGAATGTATAGGAAAGCAGAACAGCTGAGAAGTGAAAACGTTTTTGTTTGTTATTCTCCTGGTTTAAATCCTGATTTCATCTTTTTCCTTTGGGGATGTATCCTACTGCCTTAGTTGTGTATGAGCCCTAGCGTGTTTTGGAAATCCCCACAAATAAATTTTCTTGCATGCCTTACCACCGACTCAACTACATTATTTCCCTCGAGGAGTAAAGAGTACTACAAGACCCAGAATCCTCTGGTGTTTTTAAAAGAACTTTATTCCAAAAGGACATACAAGGCCGTCTTCCAAGCTGTAAGCCCCTGGGCCCAGCTGGAGGCGTCGCAGTATAGAATTAATGGGATTCAGATCTCATGTGGCTACCTGGTCTCGTCATGTCTCCATCTCTTCAGCGAGTGTCACTTGATGTTCCGGATAGCCGAGTGTAGAAGGGTACACTATGGGAACAGCAGGAGGGACCTGAAGTGGGATTCAAGAGGGGAATGTGGAAAAAAAATGAATCCCCTTCAGGTACCTTTGTTACAGGTTGCTCTGACTTTGTCACACTGAAACTGCAAATTCAGCAAAATCAGCAAAGATTGAGCTACGAAATGAGCTAATATCCTGTCCCAGATAGCTTACACAATGAGAGTCTACAGCTAATGAAAAGGCCTCTTGGATGAACAAAGAAGAACGTAAACAAAGAAGACGAACATCAGTATCTACAGTTTATCTGCAGGAAACATGACTCGCAGAAGGCAAGTGAGAATGGTGAGACAGGATGCTACAGAGAACACAGAGAAAAAGGGTTAAAGGTTAAGAAGCAGATTTGCTTAAGAAAATGGGGAAGAAGAAACAGAAAGGAAATCTATGTATCAGCAAATTTGAGCCTGAAAATCAATATAAATATGAGAGAGAAATTTTGATAAATAGACAGACGGTAGCTGATCTCACTGGAGTAAGGCTCTCTCTGTCCCAGGACCTTTTTTCACTTAAATCAGGTGCTCTGCTTGATATAGATGTATTGATGCTATGTATTGATATTGAAATTTGTACCTTATAAATCAAAAGTAAAGCTTGTGATGTTACAGACCTGATAAGATAAATAAAACTGTTTACATGCTTTTATGGTGGCACGAGCAATTTGTTTAAGGTCCTGTATGTATGTTGGGGTTGAACACAAGCAGCCAAACAAAAAATAGAAAATCCCCAAATAATCTTAAGGGAAGCCCAGAAAAACCCCAACAGCACGGGTCCTGAGACAAAGCAGCAAACGTTTCTGCCAAAACCGGCGCAGCTCAACTGTGTGATTATGTTTGATTGAGCTGCTCCAGTTCTAGCGGGAAGTACACTGCTGTGGGTGCCCCAGTAGAATGTTTGTTGTTAGTGAGATGATCAGAAGCAGCTTTTTTTTAAGATATTGAATTATCTGGGTGAATGTCCTAGTTCTGCTCTGCACCCATTGTTGAGGGAGGGGGTTCTGTGAATGCAAAATATATGTTCAAAAATAAAAAGCAAGAACCATAGCACAGTTTTTAACAACAAAATAAAAATGAGTTATAGTTTTGGTTTTATAAACTGTGATGTGGTTCTCTCTCTTTTTAGTTCCTTCGTGTGCAAACATCTTGCATTTCCTCCATATTAATCGGCTTTTTGGTTTGCTTCAGTCCCTTACTGGAGTTTTGAGAAAGCCCCCCCCCCCCCCCACCTCTCGGGAGGGGGGGCGGGCATCATCTCATCCCTCACCTCAGGCAGCAGATTGCCTTGAGCCGCCCCTACTTATTTGTTCTTAACATAGAATTTTTTTTTTATCTCACTGGTAAAACCTTAGGCCACTTTGACACCATTACCTCACTGAGATTTCTTAAAACAGAGAGGGAGCTGGGATCTGACCAGTAAGTTTAAAATTCTATTAGGGAAAGCAGTGAGGTTCCAGAGCAGGAAGAAGCAACCTCCAGACTACACCCCTATTCAGGGTAAGTAATACTTTACTAAGGAGAAGTTGATGACATTGCAAGGCAGTAGAGGTTTTAGATGCTGGCAGAAAAGAACTTTTTTTTCCTTGAACTTACTTACTGACTGCTGGTCTATCAAGGAGAAAGTACTTTTGTGTCTAAGAGGTATTTATTTTATTTATTTATTTAACATCTCTTATATACCGCACTATTGTCATCAGCGCGGTTTACATGGAACAAATATATACATACAGAGAACTGTAATGCATTTTACAGATAACAGGGGTTTTTGAACTTGGGATTAAAGGTAAACTATATAGACTAAGTAACTATTTACAAAAAACTCTATACACATTAGTCATATTTGGTTATCATTTGGGGGCATTAAGGGAGCAAGTGTGCTGTTAATGCCTGTTATCAGCACTCTTGTGCCCTTAACACTGCAAAAAAGCTGCATTAACGGGTGTTAAAGGCTCCTGCAGCGTTAAGGATTCAGTAGGCAGAGAGTGGGCATTAACAGGATGGAGAGTGGGTATTAACAATGGGTGTTACCTTCACACGCCTGTTGTGCTAATGTGTTAAAGCCCTTTAACGCTGGGAACCCGAAAGCCAAGTAAAACCTCATGGAAAGGGTGTATTCTGAGGGAGAGAACATATTTCAACATCTGTAATGTGATGCACAGACAGGGAAGCCCAAGTTAATAATAGTAGTGCTTCATTAGCCGCAATAGCATAGTGCCTACGTATGAAAGGGCACCTTGTTGATGGTGCAAATAGGGCAAAGGAGGTGGCATAGCGGTCATGCAGCGAGGTTTTTTGGGGCACAAGGCAGACCAGTCAACTGCCCAGATGCCACATCTGGAATGTCTGTCATGATCCCACATCAACATTGGCGGCACACAGACATGCTGCTGCTTTGGAAAGGTGATGCGCCACATGGGGTGGGCGAAGGTTTCCTGGCATTTGGGCAGGGACCCTAGGCAGGGACTCCAGCCAGCCCCCCCCCCCTACTGCCACTGAAGCCAGCTCCAGAGGAAGAGGATGATAGCATCAACAACTGCCAAATAAGCTATTATTTCCTAGGTAAAACATTGCATTAAAAACTGTATTAAAGAGCTACTGATTTTAATGCAGAATTTGTACTTGCTGGTTGTGTCAGAAGTGGTGCAGGAAACATTTCAAATTCATTTCCAGAATCTCAAAGTACTAACATCCAGGCTGATGCTTTCCCAGATATGGATCTTTGCTTCTTACAGATCTTTATACAGCAGACTCTTAAGATGAGCAGGTCCTTCTCATCTGCACTGTTGCTGACACAGATATGTGGCTCCAAGGGAACTTGTGTGCCTTCCTGCCGGAGGAAATTAGAGGTGATTGTTATACTCAGGGAGTGGAGGAGTAGCTTAGTGGTTAGAACACTGGCTTGGTAACCAAGCAACCAGGGTTCGATTCCCACTAGCACTCCTTGTGGCCTTGGGCAAGTCACTTAACCCTCCATTGCCTCGGAAGAAAGGCCTGGCAGTCTACTTCCGATGACACTGCCAAGAAAACCCAGGAGCTTCTGGGTCACCAGGAGGCAGGACTGACTCGAAGGCACACATTGCATTTTTGTTATACTCAGTCTTATGATAGCAGGAGTAAGTTAGGTGTATCTGACTCAGGTGCAAAATTATGTGGAAAGGCAATATGGTAGAACATTTCATATAACATAAGTAGGATACTCACAATGTTATAAAACATCTAAATAGACAGAAAATTAAAACAACTGAGGTGTGAAGACGGAGAAGACTTGTCAACCTTCGCTATGCTGATAATACCATATTACTGTGGTTGAAAGCGAAGATGATCTAAAACATTTGCTTATCAAGATCAAGGAACATAATCTTAAAATGGGTCTGCACCTTAACATGAAGAAGATAAAGATCCTGACAACTGGCAAAATCAATAATTTCATCCTTGATGGAGAAGAAATAGAAATAGTAAATAACTTCAGTCTGCTTGGATCCATAATCAATATGAAACAACGAGCAGTCAAGCAATATGATGGCACGTTGCTCATAGCAGACAGGCTATGAAGTACCTAGACAAGCTTCTGAAGTGCAATGTTCTCTGCATACAAAAATCCGACTTGTCCAAGCCCTGGTATTTTCAATAATGTCATATAGATTTGAATGTTGGACAGTGAAAAAGAAAGAGGAAGAATATTGATGCTTTTGAATTATGATGCTAGCAAAGAATACTGGGCCCGATTTTCGAAGGCTTTTACATGGGTAACTTTCCTAGCTAACCATGAAAAGGCCTTATCCGGGATTTTTGAAGGGCACCTACATGGGTAATGCCCTTCGAAAATCCCGGGTAAGTCCAAAAATGTGCCCAAATACTATTCGCATAGCACTGAGGCATGTTAGGGGCGTTCCAGGGCGGAGCAGGGGCAGAGAAAAGGGCTAAATGGGTAGCAGTGATTTTCAATGCTAAACGCTTAGCCCTCTGTGCCTTAAAGATAGGCGAGGAAAAACCTTGCCTATTTTTAAGGCGCAGAGGTCTAAGCGGTTAGCATCGAAAATCGCTGCTACCCATTTAACCTTGACAGCTGCTGGTACATCCACACAAACCTGGATTTTCACTTCCGCCACCATGGAAGTGAAAATCCAGGTTAAGGGGGTCAGCGGGCAGGCTGTGTGCTGCTGCAGCGCAAAGCCTGCCTAATTGAAAATCTTTATCTTTATTTGCAAGGCTTGATATACTGCCCATGACTGAGCATCAGGGCGGTGTACAATAAAATATAGGCTGCCATAAGAGGAAAAGAGAGAAAGGAACACCATTAACTTATAGGAAAGAGAGGATGAAGAGCAAAAAACGAAAGAGGAGAGAGACGAAAGAGGACATTAAACATAATGGAGGAGTGGCCTAGTGGTTGGGGCAAGGTACTTCAGGCCGGAAGGTCGGGGGTTCAAATCCCACTAGAGGATAGCAACCTTGGGCCGGAAGGACTGGGGTTTCTAGTCCCACAGGTGCTCCTTGTGGTCTTGGGCAAGCCACTTAACCCTCCATAGCCCATTTTCCCTGTAAAATAGTTATCTCCAAGTTATAATGCCCTGTTCAATGTAATTTCAGTTTGTTCAATGTAAACCGCACTGATGCAGAATAGCGCGGTATATAAGAGAATGAAAATAAATAAATAATTTGCAAAATGAAGTAGGGAGGAGGGGAAAGGCAATGATTTATGAAGGGGGTAAAATATCAATGGAAGAACCCATGGCTGGGGGAGCCCGGGTGATCTGAAGAGGGGGGGAGGTCAAAGGCCTGGTGGAAGAGATGAGTCTTAAGAAGGGCTTTGAAGAGGGGAAAGGATGCTTCTGTGTGGAGGGAGTGCAGGAGTGAGTTCCAGAGGGCAGGGCTGAGGAAAAAGAAAGCTGATCGGCGAGTGAGTTCAAGGTGAGCCTGGGATGGAGATGGAAGGAAGAGGCAGTTACCATGTGCAGAACGGAGGAGACGAGGAGCGGGCTGGAGGTGGATGAGATCAGAAAGGTACTGGGGTGTACCAGTGTAGAGGACTCTGTGGGTGATAATGAGTAGCTTATAAATGAACCGGACTTTGATAGGGAGCAAGTGAAGGTTGAGGAGGAGAGGGGTGACATGATCAAATGGGGAGGAGTGGGTGATAAGACGGGCGGCAGTGTTCTGGATAAATCAAAGGCATTGTAGCTGGTATTGTGGGAGACCTGCAAGGGCTGAATTACAATAGTCTAAGTGGGAAATTACGAGGGAGAGAACGGGTGGTGAAGGAGGAAGGAGGGAGAGGGGAACAAATGGCACAGATTTTGCGGAGGTGAAAAAAGGAACTGTGGGTGAGTGCAGAGATATGGTGGTGGAAGGAAAGCGAGGGATCCAGGGTAACACCGAGATAGCGGAGAGTGGAGATGAGAGGGATGGGAGAAGTGGACAGAGTAGGAGATATGGAGGGGGAGGGAGCATCAAAGAAAAACCAGAGAGCAGCAGACTTGGAAGGATTCACATGAAGAGAGTTGCTGGTAAACCAGGTAGTGATATCAGCAAGACAGGTATCAAGGGCAGTGAGGTCAGGGGACTAGTGTAATACAAAAGCAGGATGTCGTCCGCATAATAATAAGCAGAGATTCCAGCCTGCTGGATGAGTAAGGCCAATGGTGCGAGAAAAACATTGAAGAGAATCGGGCCCATTGTGTATACTATGGACTGCCCAAAGAACAAACCAGTCAGTAATGTAGGAGATCAAATCTAAACTTTCTTCAGAAGGTCAGATGATAAGACTTTGACTTTCATACTTTGGACATATCGTGCAGAGAAAGCGATCATTAGAGAAAGCCATCATGCTTTGCAAAGTTGAAGGTCAATGCAAAAGAGGAAAGCTACAGTAGCAATGTGATGGATCGATGTAAGAGCAGCTATGGATGCCATATGGAGTGGAGGAGTGGCCTAGTGGTTGGGGCAAGGTACTTCAGGCCGGAAGGTCGGGGGTTCAAATCCCACTAGAGGACAGCAACCTTGGGCTGGAAGGACTGGGGTTTCTAGTCCCACAGGTGCTCCTTGTGGTCTTGGGCAAGCCACTTAACCCTCCATAGCCCATGTTCCCTGTAAAATAGTTATCTCCAAGTTATAATGCCCTGTTCAATGTAATTTCAGTTTGTTCAATGTAAACCACACTGATGCAGAATAGCACGGTATCTAAGAGAATATAAATAAATTCTATCAACAATTAGTTACCTGACTGAAGACTGAACACAGTTTAGAACTACCATCCAGAAGGTCACCATGAGTCGGCGTCAGCACTTAATAACAATTTTATTGGGAGACCTTTTGCAAGTCCCGACTCTTGACCTTGTATCCCAATGCATTTTGATATTAATATCGATCCTTATAAATATCACAGGAAAGGACATGAAAAAGCAGGCCATACAAGATCTAAAAATTCCCTCCAAAAGCTGTTTCCCTTGATCATCACTACCCTGGCTTATGAAGTATTTTCTAAAATAACTGCCCCATGCCAATTTGAGCTTGCTATGAAATCTCTAAAACTGACCAGAGCTGAGATTTAGATAGAAAAGAATACAGAAAAGTTCCATAGATAATAATGTTAAGGCTTTAACAGACAACATTATTGCCTGTTTATAAATTAAGATTAGGGTTTCTATTCTTGTGGTTTATCGTTTAAAAATTTAGATGGGAAAAAACCCAGTTTGCAGCAGTCAGCATTTTTAAACATCACTGCCACAGACAAAAGTAAAACCAGATATTCCGTGAAAGTGCCTGGGTAGTTAGCTTACACTGAATATTCAGTTTCAGCAATAGCCACCACTAGCTATCTAGATAGCGGTGACATTCAGCTGCTGTCCAGATAGCCAGACCAGTCCAGCCCAAGAGCGGAAAAACACACCACACCAGAATTATCTTCACAAACCAAAAAGAAATCCAATTTGGCCCGGTTTCGATGCTGAGGCCTGCATCAGGGGTCTATAGTATAAAAACACATACAAACATAAAAAAAAAATTATAATAAGAATTAAAAACATCCCAAATCAAATATCCATATATTAAAAAGATAAAGATTAAAGAATAAAAAGTAAATAAGCTAGACATTATTACAAGAACAATTGTATAAAATATAAGATATAAAGTGTAAAGGGCATACTAACAGACAGAAATGATAACAGTAAAAGCAAAAATGTGCACAGTCATAAAATAGTGCACAACCATAAGAGAACATAACTGTAAAAAGAGGGAGAGGTGAGGTTACCAGTTGCAAATGTGGTCAGTTTGACTTTGACAATAAAAACTAAGGGGTATGTTTACTAAACTGCGGTAATGTCATTCGCAGTAGGTAACGCGGTAAAGGTAGAGATGCCTATATAAAGGCATGGGAGGTGCATCGTTACAGCAAGCTGACAGCTAACGCGCGTTACAAGGCGCCTTAGAATAACGAGTGTTACAAGGCGCCTTGTAAAGCGCCTTGCAAGGCGCCCTGTAAGGTGCCTTATAAGGTGCCCTGTAAGGTGCCTTATAAGGTGCCCTGTAAGGTGCCTTATAAGGTGCCCTGTAAGGTGCCTTATAAGGTGCCCTGTAAGGTGCCCTGTAAGGTGCCCTGTAAGGTGCCTCAGAATGACATGCATGACCTGTCTCCAGGATGCAAATAATGACTTCAGTTGGAACATATTTCATATTGTACAGAGTCAAAGGCAATCTACAGCTGATCACCAAATGGGGTCGGCACCTCTCTGGTACCTCAGCTTTGAAAGACGAACTGACAGTGCGTGATACTGGCACAGAGTAGCTACAGACCATGTCATTGTGCAGGTTCTGTGTTTACCCTGAGGGATAGGATGGATGCCCAGCACTAGGTCCGCAGTACATGTGGAGCTAGAGATAGTGCCTGCTGTACATCCCCATCACTACCAGTGTGTGACAGGTGTTCCTTGCAGTGCAGCCGAAGGTAATTTTGTGTCCATCTGTATCCTGCAGTCATATGTGGCCCTGTGGGAACAGACACCAGCCAGATTGGTGTGTACCCCATGTTAGGGTCTGGCTGACATGGGCAGCTGTTATCAGGGCAGAGGGGTTCCTAGAATTGCATGAGGTATGTGTAGCAGTGCCTTTACAGGTCACAGTGGTATACACTACATATCCCAAATGGCTCACATCACCCTTTTTGTAGGTAAAGAACAGGTGCCCCCGCCGCAGGGAAGCAACCTCCATCCTGTTTGTATGAGACAGCCCTCCAGGGTTGGTGGGCCAGAACCATACCTATGCCTGGGGCAGTGGCAGACCAGCAGCAATGCTAGGGTTAGGTCTGGAAAACCCCAACTGCCTCCCACCACTGTCTACCTGTCACCAGCAGACAGCACAGTCAGACTGTACCTTAAATGTGTTCTGACCATGCACAGTCTAATTGCACACAGTCCATCAGGAACTATGTGCAGAAAGCAGGCATCTCAGTGACTGGGACCCCAACACTGGGGAACACAAATATATCACTAGAAACAAATAGTGTAGAGCGTTATGTGGGAACCTAGACCTGCCATGTAGGTGGTGGTCAGGCACTACAGTGTCCTAGCCATTGCCCCACACCCTGTGAAGATGCATCCTGGCCAATCTGCCCTGTCCGGGCCTTACCCAGAATACCTTGCTCCTCATTATACATCTAATCAGGGTAACGCTGGTAACAGTGGGACATTTTGGGCCCAGTGAAGGGTGGGCAGCCACAGAACAATGGATAGACATACAAACACGCTCACTCCTTTTGCAGCATTATACAAAGATAGGGGTGGTTGGCAGCCCTGCTCGCCACACTAGTCCTGATCACAGTGCCGACATTGCTAAACTGTGCAGGGGGTAGTAGTAGTGGTCTGGTGATAATATCATCCCAATGCTGGGGCCAACAGCCTGCCGCTCCATGCATCATTGGATTGTGGAGCCTGTGTGAGTGGGTGTTTGCACCCCTGTTTGCCGCTGCTTTGGGCTTTGCACATGTTGCTGTTGTATCTGTATTGTAGGGTAAAATATAGGGACATGCTCTGCAGGAACCACAGCTGTGACTTGCACCTCTGACCCTCTGCTCCTGGACACACTAGCTGGGTGTACTGCACCACACTGTTGCCACAGATGCATGGTAGTCCCTGGGGCTACCTGCACTTTTCCTCAGCCAGACCTTTTATGTTGCACTGCACACCACGTACTGATGCAGAGCATGGCCTAGGTCCACTTGAGGGAGGTGGCACTGCCCCCTCCAGTAAGGGCACACGCCCCCCCTGCCAAACTGATGTGGCCATTTGCTGTCGGTGCTGGTAGTGCGCAGTCCCAGGCCATCCACTGTGTAGGTAGGTGCCCGCCTAGGGAGCGGGTTCCAGGGTGGGGGGGGGGCATACATGGACATCCTCACATCCCCCCATCACTGCCTACCACTATTATGTCCCCTCCACATGGGGGCGGGATGGCTGGGGGGATGTCAGGTCTGTGCCCTAGTGACTATTGGCTAGGGTGGACCAGGTACATATTGGTAGATTGTGTTTGGCCTTGGTTAACTGCTGTCTTGCTGATCTCCGGTGTCTATGTTCCTATGTGCCACCTAGGCGCCCGCCTGGTCCACCCTGTGCCCCAGCTGCCCATGCTACATGTCCCACCTGCGGCCCCCTATGCCCCATTTGCACCATCGCCATAGTGGCCATTCATACTATGGTACTATGGTATTGCTGTACATTGAACACTACTATCACAGTTTTTGGGCTCCCTGTCTGGGCTGTACATTGCTGACACGTAAATGGTTTCTCTCTCCTGCATATGTGCATCTAACGGCAGGTTTTCAATCGCGTTAGGATTCAGCTCTTCAGATCAGCGCATTAGTGTGAATGGAGCCTCTCCCCGCCCACACTCCGCCCATTGACCCCTTCTCTCCGCCCTCTCTGCACCTTCTGCGGTGTTTACCGTGCCGCTGAACATCAACGATCATTAACGTTACATAACACGCGTTATGTAACGTTACCGCAGTTTAGTAAACATACCCCTAAGTGGTGGAGTATGTGGAGTATATAATAACATAAGAAGCAATAAAAAATAATCATTCATACCTCAAAAATTTATACCTCAAAAATTTCCTGTCATGATTTGACAATTTCGAATCTGTAATCAAACCGCTGCTGATCGCTGGAAGTAGCGGTATACAAATGTATACTAAATAAATAAATAAATTCACATTACAATAACAAGGGCAGAATACAGAGTATATAATATAATAAAAAAATACCATGTGAAATAGACTAAAAATGGAAAAAATGTATAAAAACATATGAAGAAAACTTAAACAGATGCCCTACTAGAGAGAAGACTGGTCATAATACAGAAATGAAATCAATTCCAAAAAATCTAACAATAGAATACAAGACTGTTTTGTGCACAGAACACCAAAATATGGGCGTAAAGATCTAACATCCTTCAAAGATGTAAACTTAAACAAACAATCTAATATGCATGATAATGAAAAAATAGAATTATGACAATAAATAAGGAACAATAAAAATGAAGGGTCCGATTGACCCTTAAAAACAAGGGCCCCTTAACCTGGATTTTCATGTCTGTGGCGACGGAAGTGAAAATCCGGGTTATACTGGATGCGCCGGCAGCTGCCGAGGCTATGCGGTTAGCAGCGATTTTTGATGCTACCCGCTTAGCCCCTGCGCCTTAAAGATAGGCAAGGAAAAACCTTGCCTATCTTTAAGGCAGAGAGGGCAGCATCAAAAATCGCTGCTACCCACTTAGCCCTTTCCTCCGCCACCGCTCCGCCATGAAACGCCCCAATACACCCTGATGCTAACTGCATTACATCTGGGCACATTAGGTATTTATCTGGGATTTTTGAAAGGCACTACTCATGTAAGTGCCTTTCGAAAAGGCAAAGATAAGAATCCCAGAGGTACAAAATGTATAAACCAATGTAGGGAACATAAAAATGAATTTAAAAAAAAGATAAAATGAATAAGAGAACTTCACACCAAATCAAAAAGAAAGAAAATGAAAAGCATGATGCCCCAGACAATAGTCAAGACAATATTGTGACCAACCTTTGCTCTGGTGGTAGGACATCTGTTTCAGTTTTCTTCATATGTTTTTATACATTGTTTCCATTTTTAGTGTCATTACAATCTGTTTCACATGGTATTTTGTTATTATTATGATATATACTCTTTGTATTCTGCCCTTGTTATTGTACTATGAATAACAAGGTATTAGATAGCACTGGGGAGGAGTCTGCTGTCTTCATACATGTTGGTACCAATGACATAGGAAAGTGGGGGAGGGAGGTTATGGAGGCCAAATTTAGGCTTTTAGGTAGGAAGCTGAAATCCAGAACTTCCAGGGTAGTATTCTCAGAAATGCTTCCTGTTCGACGCACAGGATCCAAAAGGCAGGCAGAACTCAAGAGTCTCAATGCATGGATGAGACAATGGTGCAAGGAAGAGGGTTTTGGATTTGTTAGGAACTGGGAAATATTCTAGGAAAGGAGGGGCTTTTCTGAAGGGATGGATGCCACCTTAACCGGGATGAAACCAGGCTGCTATCATTAACTTCAAAAAGGAGATAGAGCAACTTTTAAACTGGATGATAGGGGAAAGCAGACAGTCGCCCAACAGAACATGGTTCAGAAGGATGTATCCTTAAAGGATACTATCAAAAGACTGAAGTTAGAACATATTGACAGAGAGGAACAATAAAGACAAAAGTAACCCAAATGCCCTTAAGTACAGAGCAGACAGAGCTTAAAGATTCCAAATTACCCCGCCTACCGATAAGCAGATAATTATGAATAAAATACCCCCTCTAAAATGCTTGCATGCAAATGCTAGAAGTCTAAAAACTAAGATGGGAGAGTTAGAATATATAGCACTAAATGAGAGGTTAGATATGATTGGCATCTCCAAGACCTAGTGGAAGGAGGACAACAAATGGGACACTGTGAAACCTGAGTACAAATTATATTCTAATGATAGAGTAGATAAAATTGGTGGAGGGGTTGCACTCTTATGTTAGAGAGGGCATTGAGTCACACAGGATTAAAGTTTCACAGGAAACAAAATACACTGTAGAATCTCTATGGATTGAAATGCCATATAAAAAGGGGAAGGCAATAGCAGTGGGGGTATACTATCAACCTCATGACTAGAATGAACAAATGGATGAAAAAATGCTCAAAGAAATTAGGAAAGCTAACAAAAGTTACAATACAGTAATAATATGGGTGATTTCAATTACCCCGGTATCAACTGGGTCAGTGTCACGGCAGGACATGCTAAGGAGATAAACGGGTATGTTTACTAAACAGCGCTAACGTTGCAGCGGTCAGTGTCATGGCAGGACATGCTAAGGAGATAAAGGGGTATGTTTACTAAACAGTGCTAACATTGCAGCGGTGACGTTATTGCGCGATAAAGCACAGTTACTTACCTGTAACAGGTGATCTCTGGGAACAGCAGGAATTAGTCTTCACATATGGGTACATCGGTACCGACGGAGTCTGCGCGGGAACGCTCCCCAGCGTCCAATAGGAAAGCTTTTGGGAGCGTCCCACCACGCCTGCGTGCTGCCTTCCTACCTTTCCCAACTGCCTCTCCTCAGTTGAGTTTTAAAGCTGAGACAAAGAGAGAGAGAGAGAAGGGAAAGATAGAGATAGAGAGATACAACTCCTAGGGGAGGTGGGTGGGTTGTGAAGACTAATTCCTGCTGTTCCCAGAGATCACCTGTTTCAGGTAAGTAACTGTGCTATCTCCAGGAACAAGCAGGAATGAGTCTTCACATATGGGGACTCCCAAGCTAAGATGCCTGGAGGGAGTCCCAGCATGTTGCGAATCTAAGATGGGCCATGCTATTCTTCAGAATCTCAGGCATCCTGGGGATGGAGGGTAGGAGTTGAATTAAAAGAGTTGTGCTGTGGAACAGCTGGACTAAACAGGACGTCTAGATAGGAGTCCCTGTGCAGATGATATTTAGCAGTAAATATTGAATTGCAACATTCTAAGATGGACCTCACCTGGTGGTATTGTAAAATGTTTATGGAGGTTCATATGGGTCTGTTAATAAGAGCCAGTAGAATATCCTCAAGGAGTACCTCACTGTAAAGTAGAGGCAAATAAACTGTGCAAGGGACAGGTGAAGGTCAGAACCCTTAAGGGTGAGAAGTAGACCCAGAGGAAGTAGTTCAATGAGGTGGGGCTTCAGCGGAATGCCCTGTTAGATAAGGCTTAAGCTCTTTTGACCTTAGAGAAAAAATAGTCCTTGTAGGAGAAGAGGGGTATTGAATACCTCTGTATCTGATGACAAATAAGGACAGAAGTATGAGGCGTTGTAGCCTCCTATTTTCTGAAGATTCGTAATGTCTTTCCTAATTGAAGTCACTTAGGAAAAAAGATGGTACATGGAGAGCTTCAGATGTACCTAACCTGAAAGGTTATGGTAAAATAATTTTCTAATTACCACAGGGAAGTGGCTGTCTATGTAGAACCCTAAAGCATGCTGGAACAGCATTGATAGGGATAGTGACCATCTGTCAGTCATATAGAAAAAATATATATATGAGCCTAGACAGGCAGCTAGACAAGTATATAGATACATGTCTATCCATTATTATATATACCAATATATAAATATGTGGATATATACAGCAATACACACACATATCTATATATCTATCTATCTATAAATATATATGTATGTGTGTGTGTGTGTATATGGGCACACATATAGACATAGACATATAGATATATATATAAATATATACACATGTCCCTACAATGTAGATAGTGACATGTATATATAAATAAACCCACATAGGAATATGTGGAGAGAGAAAGATTCATCTAACAACAAGAAGGGTAGAACCTGCTTGAGGAGATGAATAGAGAATCTTTTCTCTCTGGTCATGAGTGGGAGAGCCAGGGGAATGCTCTCACTGACAAGGAGAAGTCTAGATTCCTTTAAGAATTCTAGCCCTTGAATAACCAGGAATAGAGGCCTACGTGAAAAAATGCAGAGGATCTATGTAGTCTGCAGGCAGCAAGTCTGGATCCTTCCATAACTCCAGTATGGCAGCTGGAGAAGAAGACGCATTGGAATGAGATACCATGTTTTCCCTTCTATGAGGGCAAGATGAGTATCATGTGTTCTTTCGCTCAACATGAGCTTCCAATGAAGTATTGGGAGTGGAAGGAAAAAACTAGACAATGACTGGCTGCTACGAAAAGAAAAAACATCCCTGGTGGAGGGGTTCACTGAAGATGTGAACCAAACCAGGGAATTGAGCAATTCTTTAGGTTTTCACGTAATCTAAAGCCTGTGTCCCTTGTTCTAAAATGAGACTTTAATGGAGATGGTAAGGGTAGGGAAAACCCCACCAGTCATGTCTGGGTAAAACCCTTCCTAACCATCTGGAATTATCTGCTAGGAAAGACTCTGATGCTCTCTAGCAAGGGCCCATAGTGAAGAGCTACTCTGTATAATTGCAGAGAGCATGTTGCAGGTTGGTTAGAAGAAAAAACTGGCTATGTAATGCCAGTATGTAACCTAAACTATTCTGCCAAAGCCCAAAGGATTGGAGATGGCTAAGAATAGAAGGTAAACCGATGTGCCTACAATGATAAAGTGTCCAAAGAAGGGTTCGCACCCTGTCTTGGACTTAGTAGTAAGGCCAAAAAGGAGTGCTAGTGGAGATCGAACCCTGGTTGCTTGGTCAGCAAGCCAGTGGTCTAACCACTAGGAGCTCCTGCATTTTTAGCTATTACTAAGGCAGCGGAAAAAAATGAGGTCCCAAGATTGGAAAAAAGGACCTACAGACATAAGTAGAAGTGGTAAGACTCCCTTATTGTCTGAGAAGCTGCCTCAAAGCAAGATTGCAAGGGGGAGACAACTCTGAAATGGAAACCCTTTACTGGAATAGGTAGAAACACTCAGGGGCTTAGGGATAAGCCCTCCAGTTAAATAGTATCAGTCTTACAGACCAAATGTCTCAGTAAGAGGGTAGGTAAAGACAGAGTTGAAGGAGACTTATGCTGTGGTAAGTCCCTGAAAAAAGTAACATGACACATGCTGGTACGGGAAAACTGTCAAAGGGAAAGGCATAGCCAACCTTATTGATAGTTGTTACTCCTCTCTTCCCATTAGCAGGAAGAGGAGAAAACCTGTTACCTGTAGGGCATGATCATCCTGAGAAGCTCTGAGAGCTAAAAGAATGGATGTGTTTTGAGAAGAGATTCCTGTGTAAAGTTTAGGATGGAATCGGTGTAGATGCTTCTAATGAGAAGAAGCAGACTACAGGTTCTAAACCTCAAACAGGAAAAAAAGATTTAATGAATAATCTAACAGAAACCCTGCGGCTGCTGGGTTTGCTGAACCTGCTGAGGTTGTGGTTTCCTTAGCCTGGTTGTATGTTTCCCCTGTTTGGAAACATCTGTATGATGGGTAGAAGATGGATAAAACTTTTTCCCCTTAGGGGAATAAAGTTTGTTAGGAGATTTCCTACCAACTGGGATAGAGGAAGGTGCTGACAATCCTCTGAAAGCAATACTGTCAGTGGTTAACTGAGCAGCTTGGAGTAAAGCCTCCTTGTTAAAGAGATTTTCTCCAGTACAAGGAGTATTTCCCAGCATTTCTTGTACCCATTTGTCCAAGTCTGAAGCTTGGAGCCAGGCCCTGCGTCATGCCCCTATGGCTATAGCAGAAGTTCTGCTGATAGACTCAAAACAATCCAGGGAAGCACGAGTAAGGAACCTAGAGATATTTTGAGCATGACTAAAAAGTAAAGAGTGGTCTGCTCTTTTGGGTTCTTGAAGAAAAGGGGTCAAAAGTAGCAAACTCTTGGAGACCTCTTCAAGAGATAATCCCATATAGAAAATATAGGAGAGAATTCTTGCTGAAAGCATGGATGCCTGGAAGCTTTGACGTCCAAAGGCATCTAAAGTTCTAGATTCACGACCTGGCGGATAAGAAGAGTGCTTTTTAGTACTCTTAACACGCCTCATTGCTGATTCTACAACAATAGAATGATGAGGAAGTTGAGTCTTTTGAAAACCTGGAGAAGGGGGCACCTTATACAGAAAATCAGTTGCCCTAGGTGGGGATATCTTTAAGGGAGTTTCCCCACATTCTAAGTAGGAGATCCTGCAAGGTCTGATGCACAGGGAGCATGATGACCTCCTCTGGATTGCAGGGGATATGAAGAGGTTCTGAATCCCCTGGTGCAGGATCTTGACCAGGTATAGAAATGGCAAGTAACTTTGCCATATCAAGCAGGAACGCTTGAAAAGAAATTTCCCCAGAGGGGGATCCTCTGCCATGAGGAGTAAAGGCTAGACCTGTTAAAGATCTAGCCTCGGTACCCATGGATTCATTCTGATCCAATGGATTAGAAAACCCTAAAGGGTGGAGCATCGGATTGTCCTTACAGGATGTTCGCCGATACTGCTCGAGGTCAGTACCGCGACAAATCGGTAGCATACCGTCCATGCTAGGGATCGATTCCAAACTCGGTACTGAAGGAAGCGAGCCCATGAAGTAAGCATGGAAGGCACCGATACCGATACTAATGTAGAGATCGGTACCGGCACTAGTATTGCAGCCAATACCAATACCGGAATACCAATACCAATACCGGAAAATACTATCTTGGAAGCCCAGACCAGCTGTATTCCACGCTTTAAGAAAAGTGGAAGGAAGTCCAAAAAACTGCCAGCATGGTTTAAAGGTGAGGTCAGAGAGGCTGTTGTTGCCAAAAAAGCATCTTTCAGGAAATGGAAAAAAGAACCAAATGACGAAACCTGGAAACAGCACAAGCACTGGCAAGTCAAATGCAAGGCATTGATAAGGCAGGCAAAGAGAGAATTTGAGAAGAAGCTTGCTGCGGAAGCAAAAACGCGAAATAAAGACCTTTTCAAGTACATTCGTAGCAAAAAACCTGTGAGAGTCAGTTGGTCCATTAGATGATAAAGGGGTTAAAGGAGCACTAAGAGGTGACAAGGCGATAGCGGAGAGACTGAATGAATTCTTTGCTTCGGTCTTTACTGAGGAAGATGTAGGAATGTTACCCATGACTGAAGTGGTATTTAAAGTTGCGGAAGAATTGAAGGAAATATTGATACATCGGGAAGATGTCTTACAACTATTAGATAAGCTGAAGAGTAGCAAATCACCTGGGCCAGATGGTATACATCCAAGGGTGTTGAAAGAACTGAAATATGAGATTGCAGACCTGCTATCAGTAATTTCTGAACTATCATTAAAATCATCTCTAATACCTGAAGATTGGAGGATCGCCAATGTAACACCAATTTTTAAAAAGGGTTCCAGGGGTGATCCGGGAAACTACAGACCGGTGAGCCTGACATCAGTACCGGGAAAAATGGTAGAAACCATCATAAAGAATAAAATTACTCAGCATGTTGATAGTCACGACCTAATGGGAGACAGCCAACATGGCTTTAGACAAGGAAGATCTTGTCTTACTAATCTGTTATTTTTTTTGAAGGAGTGAATAAACAGGTGGACAAAGGTGAGTCAGTTGATATTGTGTATCTGGACTTTCAGAAAGCCTTTGACAAGGTCCCTCATCAGAGACTTTTGGCAAAACTAAAGAGTCATGGGATAGGAGGCAGTGTACTATTGTGGATCAGGAACTGGTTAAAAGATAGATAGAAAGCAGAGGGTAGGGCTAAATGGCCAATTTTCCCAATGGAGAAAGGTGAATAGTGGTGTACCCCAGGGATCTGTGCTGGGTCCGCTGCTTTTTGACATATTCATAAATGACCTGGAAAGTGGAATAACGAGTGAGGTTATCAAATTTGCAGATGACACAAAACTATTTAAAGTTGTTAAAACCCAAGAGGATTGTGAAAAATTGCAAGAGGATCTTGATAAATTGGAAGACTGGGCATCAAAATGGCAGATGAAATTTAATGTGGACAAGTGCAAGGTTATGCACCTAGGGAAGAACAACCCAAACTGTAGTTACACAATGCAAGGTTCCACATTAGGAACCACCACCCAGGAAAAAGATTTAGGCGTCATTGTGGATACCATGTTAAAAACCTCGGCCCAGTGTGCAGCGGCGGCCAAGAGAGCAAATAGAATGCTAGGTATGATAAGGAAAGGAATGGAAAATAAAACAAAAGATATTATAATGCCTCTATATCGTTCCATGGTAAGACCGCACCTTGAATATTGTGTGCAATTCTGGTCGCCGTATCTTAAAAAGGATATAGCGATTTTAGAAAAGGTTCAGAGAAGAGCCACCAAAATGGTAAAGGGGATGGAAGGATACTCCTATGAGGAAAGGATAAAAAGGTTAGGGCTCTTTAACCTGGAAAAGAGACGACTGAGGGGAGATATGATAGAAGTCTATAAATTAATGAATGGAGTGGAACGGGTAAACGTAGATCGACTGTTTACCTTATCAGAATATAGAAAGACTAGGGGACATGCAATGAAGCTCCAGGGTAAACTATTTAAGACTAATAAAAGAAAATATTTTTTCACTCAACGTGTAATCAAACTCTGGAATTTGTTACCGGAGGATGTAGTAAAGGCTGTTAGTGTAGCTGGGTTTAAAAAAGGTTTGGACAAGTTCCTGGAGGAAAGGTCCATAAACCATTATTAAGAAGTGACCGAAGATATCAATGCTTGACCCAGTACAAGCATTGTGGAACTTGTGTCTCTTGGGGAAACTGCTAGGTACATATGACCTAGATTGGCCACTGTTGGAAACAGAATACTGGGCTTGATGGACCTTGGTCTGACCCAGTATGGCATATCTTATGTTCTTATATCAGTCTGTGGTGACTCTAGCGGTACCGAAGTTACCGAGAGCACCAGACTTTGATCACCGGAACAATGTCTTCGGTACCGACCGAGGTCGGTACCGAGACGAGTCGGTACCCAATCATCCAGGCTAGAGATCGATTCCAGACTCGGCATCGAAAGAAGCGAGTCTAATGAAGCACACCTGGAGTGTACCAACGTTGATACCAGCACCGGTACCGGGATCGATACCGATGCTGGAAGATCGGTCTGCAATGACTCTAATGGACCGAAGGAACTGAGAGCGCTAGACTGTGATCACCGGTGTGGAATATTTCATCCAACACCATTGCCGATGCCGGGGTACCGGTAATGCTCGAAGCGGATACCTCCACCGAGCATGGCTCAGGTATGTTCGTAGAGGTAAGAACCCCGGGAACAACCTGAAACCCCGTTAATTCTTTGGAGGCCGAAGACTCCCGCCGGGGCTTTATTGCCAAATTGTCCTCGAGGGCAAGGCCAGAGGCATCTCTATGCTGAGCATGAGATCTACCACCCGAGGACTGGCTAGTCTTGACAGACTTTTGTTTGGATACCTGATCCTGTGAAGAAGAAGTTTAGCTGGTACCCTCGAGTCTGATGGGGACCGCGTATCGAGTTGAGCTCAATGCTGAAGACTTCTGGATACACTGCTGCAGGAGGGACACTCCAGTGGATAGTGGTCAGGACCTAAACATGGTAGACACCAATTATGGGTGTCTAAAACTAATTTTGTACCGCCACAGTTGAAACAATTTCTTAGGGATAGTGGCTGGCATTTCCATGAAGGAAAGTGAAGAGATCTAGCGGCCCAAAAACCGTCAGGCACTAAACAGGAAAAAATATTCCCTACACAGGAAAATTTGTAGGGAGAAAGATAGAAAAAACACCGGCGGTACCGGTGGCGTCGAGGGAAGGCAGACGCGACCACAAGAAAACAAAAAATAAAAGAAGAATTTTCTGCGGTGACAGGAGTATGTCCTGCCGGCTCCGCGGAAAAACGAAAACTGAGGAGAAGCAGTTGGGAAAGGCGGGATGGCAGCATGCAGGCATGGTGGGACACTCCCAAAAGCTTTCCTATTGGACGCTGGGGAGCGTTCCCGTGCAGACTCCGTCGGTACCGACATACCCATATGTGAAGACTCATTCCTGCTTGTTCCTGGAGATAGTAACGTTATCGCGCGATAATGTCTCCGGCGGCGTTAAATCACACAGGGTGGAGTAAGGCTCTCCAGAGGGCAGAGAGAAGGGGTCAATGGGCGGTGAGAGGCTCCAGGTACACTAACGCTCTGAAATGAAGGGCAGAACATTACCGTGTTTGAAAACCACGTGTTAGAGGCACAATTGCAGGAGAGAGAAACCAGTTCAGTCAGCAATGTACAGCAAAGGCAGGGAGACCCAAAAAAGAGATAGTAGTGCTACATGTAGCAACAGCATAGTGCCCAAGTACGAAAGGGCACTATGGTGAGTCTGCAAATGGGGTACAGGGGGCTGCAGGCAGGACATGCAGTGGGGCAGCTGGGGCACAGGGTGGGCTAGGTAGATGCCTAGGTGACACATAGGAAGGCAGAATCGGAAAATCAGCAAGACAGCAACTGACCAAGGTTAAACATGTCCACGAGTGTGTGTCCCACAGTGCCCCAATGGACATTATCCAGCAGGTACCCCAAAGGGCACAAAACATTGGCAAGCAGTGCTCAGGGGAAGCGTGGATGTCTATGCAGGCACCCCTACCCCAGATTCACACCATAGGCAGCCGCCTACCGGCACACTGGATGGCCTAGGACTGCACACCACCAGCATAAGGACATGTCAGCATGGTGGCAGAGGGGTGCTGGTGGTGGAGGGGGCAGTGGCATCTGCCCACAACAGACAAAGGCCAAGCCCTGTTTAGGTGGGTGCTGTGCACTGCAACAGACAAGGTCTGTCTGATGAACAGTAATGGTATCCCTGGGATATAACCTGCCTCTGTGGCAATAGTTTGGTGCAGTACACACAGCCAGTGTGTTCAGGGGCAGAAGGTCACAGGTTCAAGTCCCAGCTGTGGCTCCTGCAGACCATGTCCCTATATTTTACCCTACAGAGCACATACACCATAACCATGTGCAGTCCCTAGAGCAGAGGTTCCCAACTGCAGTCCTGGAGGGCCAAACACCATTCAGGTTTTCATGCTGTCCCTAATAAATATGCTTGAGATGCATTTGTATGCAGATTATCTCATGCATATTCATTAGGGACATCATGAAAATCTGAATCGTGTTTGGACCACAAGGACCGGAGTTGGGAACCTCTGCCCTAGAGCATCGGCCAACATGGGCACAAACACCCACACCCACAGGCTCCACTATGCAAAGCCTCATGGAGAGTCAGGCTGTTGGGCTCTGCGCAGAGCAGCATCTACCAATACTAGCACCTACATACTATAGCAATGCGGTCATAAACATGGAAACATGTTCCATATATATCAAAAGGTTGCTATGATTAATGTCAGATAACAAATCCTAAATTAAACACAATTTGTTAACAGAGATTCATCATAGCAACCTTTCTGATATCTGTGGAGTGTGTTTCATTTTTTGTTTCTGACAGTGTTTACCACCCCGGAGAGTGACCTTAACTGTATTGAGTACCATAGCAATGCCTGCACTGTGCCCAGGACTGGTGTGGCGACCAGGGCTGCCAACCACCTTTATCTTTGCACAATGCTGAAATAGGTGTGGGAGTGTGTGTATGTCTATCCAGTGTTTTGTGGCTGCCTACACCTTACTGAGCCCACAATGCTTGCACTGTTTCCAGTGTTAGACTGCCAATGTGCATAATGAGGAGCAAGGTATTGTGGGTATGGTCCGGATAGGGCTGTCTGGGCAGAATGCATCTGCACAGGGCAATGACTGGGACAATGTAGTGCCTGACCACCACCTGCACGGACAGGGTGGCCACAGCATGTCATGCTGGGGGGGGGGGGTGTCACTCTCACCCTGACTGAGCAGTGACCATGGCATGGCATGGCTAGGTTCCCCCATAGTGCTATACAGTATTTCTCTCAAGTGATATCTATGAGTTCTCTTTTTTGGGGCCCAATCACCTGCTTGGTGTGTGCACTCACATCCAATTTTTGGGTGCAAACAGTCCCTCCAGGAGCATATACTAGCTAGCAGACTGTCTGCAGTTAGCATGTGTATGGCTGGAACACCTTGCAGGGTGCAGCGGGTGAAGACTGACTGTGCCCTCTGCTGGTGAATGTCAGATTGTGGTGGGGGGCAGCTGAGGATTTTCCAGACCTACTGCTTGTCTGTCAGTGCCCTATATGATAAACACAGATCTGCATAGACTGCCCTGGAGGGCGCCCTTTCCCCAGCAGGACTGGGGTTGATAGTCCCACAGCCCTTCATCATGTCCCCTCTACTGCCTCCATTGGAAAGATGTAGAGTGTGGTTCTGTTGGTGGAAGATCCTGTCCCCCACCCTGACCCAGAAAGGGCAGGTTGATAGGTGGTGCTACATAATCCACATGTGGGTCCAGACACCCCCTTGCTCTTATAACAAGTGACCATGGCAACCACACAGTATTTGCACTATTCTGGGTGTGTCATAGTCTTCAAGGGCTAAACATGACTGGGGAATACAGATGGACACAGAAGTATCCTAGGTGTGTCTACAAGGACTACCTGTCACACACTGGCACTGATGGGGACCTGCAGCACAGCCTTTCTCAGCCAGGCCGGGTACTACAGACCTGGTACTGGGCGCCCCATCTCACCCTCAGGGTGAGCACAGGGACCGCAAAATGTCGCGGTCTGTAGCTACTCTGTGCCAGTAACACACACGGTCAGTTCCCCCTACCAGGCTGAGGTAATGTAGAGGCGCATACCCCATCCTGTGATCGGATGTAGACTGCTGTTCTGCATGTGCATTGCATCATGGGTACTGGTGGGTTTACCCTATCCTGGTAACCACAAGAGACATTTTGTGCGGTGACCTGCAGTCTTTCTGTAGCCAGCCAGTGCTGTGATAAATGCTATATAGAGGCATAGCCCACTGGTTAATACACTGCCTGCCAAGCCAGAGGCCATGGGTTCAATCCCTCAGAGGTCTCATTTAATAAAGATGTCCAAGGCAATCCCTTTTCCTACCTGTAACAATCAGACACATCTCTACAATCTGTGCTGCCAACAGAAACACCCTCACCTCAGTGCGGTAACCTATAGGACACATTATACAGTGCCTTGTCAGCCAAGCGCTGCATCATGTGCCCTAAAGGGCGCCCTGTCTGCCACTGTATAGGGCGCTTTATAAGGCACCCTGTAGGGCACATTATACAGCGCCCTATAGGGCACATTATAAAGTGCCTTGGCAGACAAGGCACTTTATAATGTGCCCTATGCGGCGCCTTATAGTGTGCCCTATAGGGCGCCTTAGGTTATGGCACTGAGGTGAGGGTGTTTCTGCTGGCAGCACAGATTGTAGAGTTATGTCTGACTGTTAAAGGCAGCAAAAGTGATTGCCTCGGACAGCCTTATTAGATGAGACCTCTGAGGGATCAAACCCATGACCTCTGGCTTGGTAGTCATTGTTTTAACCAGTGGGCTACACCTCTATAGATATTCTCATAGCACTGCCACGAAATTAAGGTTACTGCGCATAACAAGCCAAGGCACCCTCTATCGCGTGATACACAGTGATTACTATGTTGATGCCAGTACGCCCACTTCCTTATACGGCATTGCTCACGTTATCGCTGCGATTTTCGCCAGTAACATTAGGACGGTTTAGTAAACATACCCCAAAGTTTCTAGTTGAAATAAATAACTGCTTCTTGGAGCAGCTGGTTCATGAACCAACAAGAAGGGAAGCCATTTTGGACCTAGTCTATTGTGGAACAGAAGATCTGGTGTAAGAGATAAGGGTGTTGGGGCCACTTGGCAATAGTGATCATAGCATGATAGTGTTTGATTGAATAAATGAATGGAGGAAGGTCAACAAGGAAATCCACAGTACTATCTTTTAACTTTCAAAAGCAGACATTGATAAATTGAGGAAAATAATTAAGAAAAAACTGAAAGGAGCAGCTGCAAAGGTTAAAGATTTACATCAAGCATGGGTGTTGTTTAAAAATACTATCTTGGAAGCTCAGACCAGATGTATTCCACGCTTTAAGAAAAGTAGAAAGAAGTTCAAAAATCTGTCAGCATAGTTTAAGTATGAGGTCAGAGAGGTTGTTGTAGCCAAAAAAGCACCTTTCAGGAAATGGTAAATGGAGTCAAATGACAAAAACGGGAAAGAAGATAAACACTGCCAAGTTTGATGCAAGGCATTTATAAGGTAGGTAAAGAGCATTTCAAAAAAACTTGCCATGAAAGCAAAAATGCATAATAAAAGCTTTTTCAAATACATTCATAGCATAAAAACTGTGACAAGATTCAGTTGGACCATGATAGAGGGGTAAAAGGGGCACTAAGAGGGGACAAGGCTGTAGCAGATAGACTGAATGAATTTTTTGCTTCAGTCTTTACTGCAGAAGATGTGGGGAAGTTACCCAAGACTGAAATGGCATTTAAAGGTAACGCATCGGAAGAATTGAAAGAAATATTGAAATACCAGGAAGATGTATTGCAACTATTTGATAAAGTAAAGAGTTGCAAATCACCTGGACCAGGTGTTGAAAGAACTGAAATATGAGATTGCAAACCAAGGTTTTGCAGGTTGGGACTAGCAGATATCACACGGCCATGGCTAATAACTCTCCTCACAGCAACAGCAGAAGAAACCACAGCTGGCAAGCAATACCAGCAAAAAGCGTTCATCACCTGAGAGAGAACCTTTCTAGCAAGAAACCACTGCAACCTGCTGAAGATACCCCCCACACTACACAATGCTCTACAAATGCTTAACATGCTCAGTGATGATACCAGCCATCCTCTACCTCCTCCTAACCCTACCCATGGCAACAACCTATAGTAACAACATTCCCACCCTTTACAGACCCAGACACCTTACCCCATCCACAAGCCACCAGACAATAAACCCTCATGCAGATTGCTTGAAATCAGACCCACCCCACAGCAACTACCTCTCAAAGAGAAACAACCCTACCATCCTTTCAAAAGCTCTCTAATTAATGCCCAATCCATCCGCAACAAGATTCACATAATCTTGGACTACACTGACCTTATGTTCATCACTGAAACATGAATTTCTTTGACCAACAATGTTCTCCCTCAACCAGATTCTACCCTCCTCCCCCCACCCCACTATAAACTCTTCAACTGCTCCAGAGTAAACAGAAAAGGAGGAGGTGTCCTAATCATGGTAAAAGAGTATTTGAACTTCACCATGCTCTATTTCCACTCAACACAAATGCATGGCCACCTCAGAGTCTCCAACAATGACTTCATAATCTGCCTTACATACCAGAAGCCATCCTCGAAGACGGACAATCTCACAGACCTCCTCGATGAAGCTTGAACACATATTGCTTCCAACAAACACTTCCTCCTCCTTGGAGACAAACTTCTCATCCACCTCAGATAAGCAAGCCTTGACCTTCTCCAACACCATGGAAGCACTTCATTTGCACCAGCGCATCAAAGAACCTACACATTACAAAGGAACAACACTAGATCTTATATTCACACCCAGACAAATCCCAACAACCCAGTTCAACATTCAAACCGACCCAGTCCCTTGGTCTTACCATGCCATGATATCTTTTACCCTACCAGCAGGATTTCCCACCCCACACCCCCCAAGGCAACGTCCAAACAAACCTTCATGGAAGAACCTTCCTGGACCCTGGCACCCAAGACATGGACAGCAGCAGCATGCTGGCATAGGTGTGGGAGTGTATGTCTGTCTATCCAGTGTGTTGTGGCTGCCCACACCTTACTCAGCCCACACTGCTTGCACTGTTTCCAGTGTTAGCCTGCCAATGTGCATAATGAGGAGCAACGTACTGTGGGTATGGCTCGGACACTGTGATATCCAACGCTGCCACCTTCACATCATAACAACCAATGACCCGCTCAAACCACTCACAACTACCATGGTACTCCGAAAAAAATCAGATGACAACTCAGAACCATTGAAAGAAAATGGAAAAAGACACAAGACAGACAAATCAAGGAACAATTCAGCTCAAAACTGATTGAATACTGTAATATCATCCAAAGCAGCAAAAAGGAATACTACACTACCATAATTAAGAAATCCCTTAAGAGACCCAGAGAACTATTCTCCATAGTCTCCTCCCTTACAAAAGATCCTACTGCAATGAACATCAAAACACAACTTGATCCACAGATCATGGAAAACCTTTTACACAATAAGCACTCCTCTGCAACTCCCCACCCGACTACCTCACCACACCCACATGATAACCCAACCCATGCCCACAGCTGGGACACCTTCAGATTGATCTCAACCTGCGAACTCACAGACATCAAAGACATCCATATTACCACTTCACCGCTTGACCCATGCCCAGTTTCTTGGATAAAGTTACTTCAAACTGAGCTATCCACAACCATACAGAATATTGTCCATACCTCCCTCCAACAAGGATACCTACCCCCTGCTCTAAAACAAACCTCAAATAGACTCATCCTCAAGAAACCCTCTCTTGACTAATCAGACCCAAGCTCATGCCATCCCATAGCAAGCATTCCCCTCCTAGCACAAGTAAAAGAGAAAACAGTGCAACACCAATTCCAGGATTATGTCAACGCCCATGCACCCTTCGACCCCCAACAACACAGCTTCTGCCCCCACTATGGCATAGATACCCTCCTCACTGCACTCTTTGACACACCAATCATGTGACATGGAAAAGCCACATCAAGGTTTTGCAATGATTTTCCTTGATGTCAGCGCAGCCTTTGACTCTACCTCAAAAAACACACTACTCACCAGACTGAAGAACATGAGCCTCTACAACAGCACCCAAAATAGGTTCTCTTCATACCTCACCAATAGACAACTTTAGGTAAAAATTGGCTCCCTCAAATCCAACCAGTTCATCCTAAACCAAGGCGTAGCCCAAGGATCAGCTCTGTCAACACTTCTTTACAACATCTACATCCAACCCACCTGCGACCTACTCAGAAGATTCAACATGCAATTTCACCTTTATACAGATGACATGTTCTACATACCCTTTCACACCCTAGTTCCAGACTTCTCAATCATCTCAGACTACTTTTCAGCCATCACTGACCTCCTCGGAAGCCTAAACTTAATAGTGAACAGCAACAAGACCAAAGCTCTACTGTTCACAATAGATACCTCCTCCCCACCAGCAAAGTTAACACTCCAAAATACTGAAATCATGATAAAAGATGAAATCAAATACCTAGGCATAACCCTCGACAAGAACCTCAACATGCACTCCCACATCAAGAAAGCAGCCAACACCTCATACCTCAAAATGAAATCACTAAAACCCCTATGACCGCTACTCAACCACAACGACTACAGAACTGCTTTCCAATCCATCATAACACCCCACCTAGACTATAGAAACATCCTATACTAAGGGCTCCCAAAACACTCTCTACCCCCTCCAATTAGCCCAAAATACTGCAGTCAGAATACTAATGGGCACGTCAAGAATCCAGCATATTACTCCCACTCTCAAGAGCTTACACTGGCTACTAGTAGTACAGAGGATAAAGCAAAAGGTGACAATGCTCACCCACAAAATCCTACATAAATTATTGGCACCTTGCCTCAACTCATTTAGAAGAGTTCCTACAAGAGAAAGAAGATCAAACACCCAAAATTTACTAGTCATCTCTCCATTCAAGACAAAACACACTCAGCAAACTAATAGAGCCTTCAACCTCATCACCCCCCTCAATCTGAAACTCACTCCCAGCTCCAATACGCTCTGCACAGGCAACTCAAGACTTCAGGAAGTTACTAAAGACACACCTCTTCATCGAATACTATGGCGCCAATGAAACCGCATAACACTCCAGAAAATGATCCTCCTCCCACTCTAAAATAAGTTACCCCAGTTTCTATTAAATCCAAGGGGTATGTTTACTAAACCATCTTAACGTCGCAGCGGTGGTATTATCATGTGATAAGTGACATTATTTATTTATTTATTTTATTTATTTAAAACTTTCTTATATACCGCCTCTTCCATAGATCAAAGGCGGTTTACATATAACAAGTGTAGCAAGAACAGGTTTTACATAGAACAGATTTTTTAAATTATTTACAATCAACTTTTAAATAAAAAGCGGTTTACATATAACAAGTGTAACATGAACAGGTTTTACATAGAACAGATTTTTAAATTATTTACAAATCAACTTTTAAATCAACAGTTTTTAAATTATTGACAAACAACTACACTAATGCTGTGAAATCCGGGTCTGAAGGATGGAGTAAGGCTTCCCAGAGGGCGGAGAGAAGGGGCCAATGGGCGGAGAGTGGGAGGGGAGAGGCTCCAGGCACACTAATGCTTTGAAATCCAGGTCTGAACACTAATGCCAGTGAAACCCTCGCATTAAGGTACATTTGCAGGAAAGAGAAACCATTTCAGTCAGCAATGTGCAGCAAAGGCCGGGAAACCCAGAAAAGTGATAGTTGTAATACATGTGCAGGGACCAAAAAGGCAAATAAACATATAAAAGGACCAGAACCACATCTAAAATCCCAATAACCAAGCTGGCCAATAGTGATATTAATGATAAACATAAAGCAACACTACTGACAAAGCGTATAAATTAAGATATCATGTTTGGAAGGGTCTATGCTCTGTCCCCCTACAAAGTGAATGATCCCACATTGAAATAGCGCTGATCAGGGTTTCTGTTGTTTAGATTGGGCAGGTTTGTTATGGCGTGCACATATGCAGCAACAGCAGAGTGGGCACATAGGAAATGGCACCTGTACTGATGCTGTAAATGGGATACAGGGGGCTGCAGGCGGCACATGCTGTGGTCTAGCTGGGGCACAGTGCGGGCTAGGCAGATGCCTAAGTGGCACATAGGAATGCCAAAACTGTAAAGCAGCAAGACAGCAACTGATGAGGGTCCAACATGGGCATGAGTGTGTGTGTCCCACAGTGTCACAGGGGAGATTACCCAGCAGGTACCCCCAAGGGCACATAACATTGGCAGGCAGTGCGGGGGGGGGGGGGGGAGGGGGGGGGAGAAGCACGCATGTCCATGTAGGCTCCCCTATCCGAGAACCCACACCATAGGCAAGCTGCCTACCAGCATACTGGATGGCCTGGGAATGCGCACCACCAGCATAATGGCATGGCAGCATGGTGGCAGAGGGGTGCTGGTGGTGGAGGGGGCAGTGGCATCTGCCCACAGCAGACCATGGCCTAGCCCCGTTTAGGTGGGTGCTGTGCAATGCAACAGACTGGGTCTGTCTGATGAACAGTCATGGTATCCCCAGGGAAAGAACTATCCCTTTGGCAACAGTATGGTGCAGTACACACAGCCAGTGTGTTCAGGAGCAGAAGGTCACAAATTCAAGTCCCAGCTGTAGCTCCTGCCAAACCTTTTCCCATATTTCACCCAGTACTAAACCATGGTAATAAAGAAGGAACCTTTATTGCAATAAAATAAACATGCCTGAAACGCCTATATTTTACCCTACAGAGCACAGACACCATAAACATGTGCAATCCCTAGAGCAGAGTTTCCCCAACTGCAGTCCTGGAGGGCCAAACACCATTCAGGTTTCATGCTGTCCCTAATAAATATGCCTGTACTGCACTAGTATGCGCAGCCCCCATTGTATGCAAATGTATCTCATGCATATTCATTAGGGACAGCATGAAAACCTGAACAGTGTTTGGCCCACCAGGACTGGAGTTGGGAACCTCTGCCCTAGAGCAGCAGACAACAGGGGCATAAACACCCACACCCACAGGCTCCACTATCCAAAGCCTCATGGAGATTCAGGCTGTTGGGCCCTGTGTGCAGCAGCATCTCCCAATACTAGCACTTGCATACCTTAGCAATGCCGCCCTAAACTTGGGAATACTTTACACATATATCAAAAGGTTGCTATGATTATGGAGCAATATAGTATAGGGGGTGAAGTACTTTTGTCCACTAAAGAAGAGCGGGACCTAGGCGTGGTTGTGTCTGATGATCTTAAAGTAGCTAAACAGGTAGAAAAGGTGACGGCAAAAGCTAGAATGATGCTTGGGTGCATACGGAGAGGAATGGCTAGCAGAAAAAAGGAGATGATAATGCCTCTGTATAAGTCTTTGGTGCGACCTCATTTGGAGAATAGTGTGCAATTCTGGAGACTGCACCTTCAAAAGGATGTGAACAGGATGGAGTCGGTGCAGAGGGTGGCTACTAAAATGATTAGTGGTCTTCATTATAAAGCATATGAGGACAGACTGAAGGATCTTAATATGTACACCTTAGAGTAAAGGCGGAATAGAGGTGATATGATTGAGATGTTTAAATACCTCCATGGCATAAATGTTCAGGGAGAGAGCCTCTTTCAATTGAAAGCAAGTTCTGCTACGAGGGGACATGGGATGAGGGTGAAGGGAGATAGATTCAGGAGTGATATGCGGAAATATTTCTTTACGGAAAGAGTAGTGGATCCGTGGAATAGTCTCCCAGTGGAGGTGGTAGAGATGAGAACAGTAACTGAATTCAAAAAAGCATGGGACAAACACAGAGGATCTCTAAAGGTAAAAAGGGGACTGTTGTAGTTGTTATGGAAGGACAGACTAGATAGGCCATGTGGTATTTTTCTGTCATCATATTTCTATGTTTCTATGATTAATGGCAGATAACAATTCCTAAGTTAAACACAATTTGCTGATAGAGCTGCATCATAGCAACCTTTCTGATATCTGTGGAGTGTGTTTCAGTTTTGGTTTCTGATAGTGTTTACCACCCCGGGGCGTGATCCCAACAGTATTGCATACCATAGCCTTGCCTGCACAGTGCCCAGGACTGGTGTGGTGGCCAGGGCTACCAAAAGCCTCTATATTTGCACAATGCTGGCATAGGTGTGAGAGTGTGTGTCTATCCAGTGTGTTGTGGCTGCCTACACCTTACTCAGCCCACACTGCTTGCACTGTTTCTAGTGTTAGCCTGCCAATGTGCATAATGAGGAGCAAGATACTGTGGGTATGGCCCAGACAGGGTGGCCTGGGCAGGATGCATCTGCACAGGGCATAGGACAATGGCTGGGACATTGTAGTGCCCGGCCACCACCTGCACGGACAGGGTGGCCACAGCATGTCCTGCTGGGAGGTCACTCTCACCCTGACTGAGCAGTGACCACGGCATGGCTAGGTTCCCCCATAGTGCTATATAGTATTTCTCTCAAGTGATATTTATGGGTTCGTGTTTCTGGGGCCCAATCACTGACTTATCTGCTTGGTGTGTGTGCTCATATCCCAGTTTTGGGTGCACACATCTCCATGAACATGCACTATGCACTAGCTAGCAGACTGTCTGCCATTAGTATGCGTATGGCTGGAACACCTTGCAGGGTGCAGCGGCTGGAGACTCACTGTGCTTGCTGCTGGAGAATGTCAGATAGTGGTGGGGGGCAGCTGAGCATTTTCAGGCCTACTGTCTGTCTGCCATTGCCTTATGGATGCGTACAGATCTGCATTGACTGCCCTGTAGGGTGCTTGTTCCCCAGCAGGACTGGGGTTGATGGTCCCCTCTACTGCCACCATTGCAGAGATGTAGAATTTATTTATTTATTTATTTACATTCTCTTATATACCGCGCTATTCTGCATCAGTGCGGCTTACATTGAACAAACTGAAATTACATTGAACAGGGCATTATAACTTGGAGATAACTATTTTACAGGGAACATGGGCTATGGAGGGTTAAGTGGCTTGCCCAAGACCACAAGGAGCACCTGTGGGACTAGAAACCCCAGTCCTTCCGGCCCAAGGTTGCTGTCCTCTAGTGGGATTTGAACCCCCGACCTTCCGGATCTGATGGTGGGAAATCCTGTCCCCCACCCTGAGTCACAGAGGGTGGGTTGGGTGTTGCTACATAATCCGCCTATGGGTCCAAACACCCCCCTTCACTTAAATCATGTGACCATGGCACCCACACAGGATATGCTCTATTCTGGGGGCATCATAGTCCACAAGGGCTAGACGTGACCTGGAAATACAGATGGACACAGGTGTGTCGGCAAGGACTACCTATCACACACTGGCACTGATGGCGACCTGCAGTATAGCCTATCTCAGCTAAGCCAGGTGCTACGGACCTGGTGCTGGGCACCCCACTTCGCCCTCAGGGTGAGCACAGTACCTCCACAATGTGTCGATCTGTAGCTACTCTGTGCCAGTAACACACAGGCCGAGGTGCTGTGGGGGTGCATATCCCATCTTGTGATCATCTGTAGACTGCTGATCTGCATGTACAGTGCATCATGGCTATGGGTGGGTTAACCCTATCCTAGTAACCACAGCAGACAGTTTGTGTGATGACCTGCAGTCCTTTTGTAGCCAGCCAGGGGTTTGCTAGCAGCTATAGAGATGTAGCCCACTGGTTACTTCACTGACTGTGGAGGCAGAGGTCATGGGTTTGATCCCACAGTGGTGTTATTTGATAGGGCTGTCTGAGGCATTTCCTTTTTTAATTTAAATTAGTGCTGCCAGCAAAAACACCTCACAGTGCTGTAACCTTAAGGTGCCTCATAAGGCGCCCTATAAGGCGCCTTATAAGGCGCCCTATAGGGAACATTATAAGGTGCCTTGGTGGACAGTGCACTTTATAATGTGCCCTCTGGAGTGCCTTATAGGGCGCCTTATGCGGCACCTTAGGTTACGGCACTGTGAGGGTGTGTTTGCTGGCAGCACTAATTTAAATTAAAAAAGAAAATGCCTCAGACAGCACTGATTTAAAGTAAAGGGCAATGCCTCAGACAGCCTTACTCATTAAGCCCACTGCGGGATCAAACTCTGACCCCTGTTTCATTAGTCAATGTAGTAACCATTGTGCTATACCTCTGTTGCTGTGTTTCCAGGTCAGCGCGCCTAATTCAGGCTAACGAGCGTTAACGTGCCACAGCTCCCTCTATCGCATGATAACGGACATTTATCGCGCAATAACCCGAAATGCTACCATAAGACCGGAACGCCCACTACCTTATATGGCATTCGTCACAGTAAGACTGCAATTAACGCCGGTAACATTAAGATGGTTTAGTAAATATACCCCCAAGTTATACCCTCTTACTTTCTATGTAACTGTTTCTCAATTCAGAATATTAATTGTTCCTAGACCTTAAGGCGGTATATAAAACCTGTTAAATAATTAAGGAAATACTATTAGTGATCTGAGAACTATCATTAAAATCATATGAAATACCTGAAAATTGTCAAATAGCAAATGTAACGCCAGTTATTAAAAAGGGTTCCAGGGGTGATCCGGGAAACTACAGACCAATAAGCCTGACGTCCGTACTGGGCAAAATGGCAGAAATCATTATTACTGAACATGTAGATAGTTATGGTTTAATGGGAGAAAGCCAACATGGCCTTATGCAAGGAACGACTTGTCTTACTAATCTGTTAGATTTCTTTGAAGGTGTGAATATAAATGTAGACAAAGGTGAGCCGGTATATACAGTAGTGTATCTGGATTTTCAGAAAGCCATTGACAAGGTACCTCATGAGAGACTGTTGGTGAAATTAAAAAGTCATGGGATAGTTGGCAGTGTATTATTGTGGATCAGGAACTGGTTAAAAAAGATAGAAATCAAAGGATAGGACTAAATGGTCGATTTTCCCAATGCAGAAAGAAGAATAGTGGAGTACCCCAGGGATCTGTGTTGGGTCTGCTGCTTTTCAACATATTCATAAATGACCTAGAAAAGGGAATAACGAGTGAGGCAATCAAATTTGGAGATGACACAAAATTATTCAAAGTTGTTAAAACCCAAGAGGACTGTGAAAAATTGCAAGAAGACCTCGATAAATTGGAAGACAGGATGTTCAAATGGCAGAAGAAATTTAAAGTGGACAAGTGCAAAGTTATGCACTTAGGGAAGAACAATCCAAACTATGGTTACACAATGCAAGGTTCTACATTAAGAACCACTACCCAGGAAAAATATTTAGGCATCATCGTGGATAACACATTGAAATCCTCCAGCCAGTGTGCAGCAGTGACCAAGAAGGCAAATAGAATGCTAGGAATTATAAGTAAAGGAATGGAGAATAAAACAAAGGATATTATAATGTCTCTGTATTGCTCCATGGTGCCACCGCACCTTGAATGTTGTATGCAATTCTGGTCGCTGTATCTTAAGAAGGATATAGCGGAATTAGAAAAGGTACAGAGAAGAGCCACCAAAATGGTAAAGGGATGGAAGGATGCCCCTATGAGGAAAGGCTTAAAGGTTTATGGCTCTTCAACCTAGAAAAGAGATGGCTGAGGGGAGATATGATAGAGGTCTATAAATTAATGAATGGTGTGAAATGGGTAAACATAGATTAATTGTTTATGCCATCAAAAAGTAGAAAGACTAGGAGACATGCAATGAAGCTACAATGTAACCCATTTAAGACTAATAAGAGAAAATATTTTTTCACTCAACATGTAATCAAACTCTGGAATTCGTTATTAGAGGATGTAGTAAAAGCTGTTAGTGCATCTGGGTTTAAAAAAAGGTTTGGACAAGTTCCTGGAGGAAAGGTCCATAAACCATTATTAAAGGGGACCTGGGAAATCCGCTGCTTGCCCCAATACAAGCACTGAGGAACCTGTGTGTCTTTTTGGGAACCTGCTAGGTACTTGTGACCTAGATTAGCCACTGTTGGAAATAGGATACAGGGCTTGATGGACCTTGGTCTAACCCAGTATGGCCTAGACAATGCAAAACGTGGATTCCTTCTAGTTTTCATGGACATTTCTGCGGCTTTTGATATGGTGTCCCACTCCATATTACACAGTAACATAGTAACATAGTAAATGACAGCAGATAAAGACCAGTATGGTCCATCTAGTCTGCCCAGTAAGATGGCAGGAGTAAGATAGCAGGAGTAGGTGCACCCCTCCCGATGTCTCTGTCCAGGGGTGCATCTGCCACTCTGTGCAGGCCACCCCTCCCCATGTCTTTATTTAGGGGTGAACAAAATGGCAGATGAAATTTAATGTGGACAAGTGCAAAGTTGTGCTCCTAGGGAAGAACAACCCAAACTATGGTTACACGATGCAAGGTTCCACATTAGGAACCACCACCCAGGAAAAAGATTTAGGCGTCATTGTGGATAGCATGTTAAAACCCTCGGCCCAGTGTGCAGCGGCGGCGGCCAAGAGAGCAAATAGAATGCTAGGTATCATAAGGAAAGGATACTTTGTTGTCAATCCCCTTCAGCAGCTGAGGATATGAAGACATCAAGTTTTCTTGAGCCGTGAAGCCACTCCCCCTGAGGTCAACTGCCAGTCTTCTTTCTGACAAAGCAGCATACTAATATTGAACTAAAATCAAACATAACATCAACCCCTATAAACTGAATAAGTTCTATAGTCCTACAGAAACAGAGGAATGTACAATCTTCCGTTTCATAAAATTTATAATTAAATCCTCCTCTTCTTTTTTTTTTTTTTTTTAATAATATAAACAATTAGCTATATATTTAAAGATAAAAACATAGAAGCCCCAATACTTCCTCTTCAAATTAAAAGGGAGGGACCCTGGACTGGCCCGGAGAATATTCAAGGAAAGATAATTAGCAGGTAAGATCTAATTTTATTTTCCTATTCATTTCTCCGGGCCAGTCCAGGGAAGGTTAGGGCAATACCAGAGCAGTTCCTAAACTCGGGAGGGACCAGCCAACCCTGCAATAAGAGCTGATGCGCCCACTTTTGCATCTTCCCTGGCATGAACATCCAAGCGGTAATGTTTTGTAAACGTATGCAGCGAAGACCACGTCGCTGCTCTACAAATATCTACCGGAGGCACAAAAGCAAATTCCGCCCAGGAGGCTGCTTGAGCCCTAGTAGAATGTGCTTTTAAGCCAACTGGTGGAGACCGTCCCCCAGCTTGGTAAGCCGCTGTAATAGCGCATCGTACCCAACGAGCAATTGTTGACTTTGAAGCTGGATGCCCCTTCTTGGGCCCAGCATATTGAACAAATAGTCTATCCGTCTTACGAAAGAGTTTTGAAATTTTAAGGTAATTCTTTAAAACAAGACCAAGATCCAATTTCCTGAGAGCTCGATCGATCGGAGAACTTGATAAATTCGAAAAAGTAGGTAACACCACCGACTGATTAATATGAAAAACAGAAAGTACTTTCGGTAAGAAACTTGGGACTGTATGAAGCACCACCCGTTCAGGCAGAAATTGCAAATAAGGCTCTTGACAAGACAAAGCCTGCAAATCAGAAATTCTCCGAGCTGAACACAAAGCTACTAAAAACGCTGTCTTCCATGAACATTCTCGTGGAGATTGCGAAGAAATAGAAGCCAATGGTGAACTTGATAAAGCCTCTAAAACAATATTCAAATCCCACGGAGGCACAATCCTACGTAATGGAGGCCGAAGAATTTTCGCCGCCTTAAAAAATCTTTGAATATCTGGATGAAACGACAATCTACGATTTTGGACCAATCCCCTAAAACATGATAATGCGGCTACTTGAACTTTAAGAGTATTAACCGCTAAACCTTTATCCAGACCTTCTTGAAGAAACAAGAGCAATTGAGGTAAGGAAGCCACCCGTGGAACAACATTGTGTTGTTCACACCAATGTTCGAATAGCCTCCATACCCGTACATAAGCAAGAGATGTTCCCGGTCTTCTAGATTTAAGCAAAGTAGCCACTACAGAACTTGCATAACCTTTGCGCGCTAAACGAGCCCTCTCAAGAGCCAAGCCGTAAGCAAGAAGTGATCCACTTGTGGCATGAGAACGGGTCCTTGAAATAACAGATTGATCCTGATCGGCAGACGCCAAGGAGGCGCTATTAGAAGCCGCCTTAGGGGGCGGAGCCTGATGTCCAGCGGGTAAGACGCTTCGCGCTGAAGCTCCCGAGAGGCCTACTTAGAATCCTGACTTAATACCTATACAAACTTACTATTTCGCTCCGAGCTGACCGGGGTACCTCGGGGGGATGGCGGCCCATAAACCAGCGCGCTTGGACTTCGGGTCTCCTTCTTCTTCTCACGGAAAACGCTCCAAAACAGAGGTGTCCTCCCCACAGAAGATGGTTCCATTTCGTGAAAACCCCGAAATGCATCTGGAGATTTTGGAGGAAATACGCGGCGTGAAGGAATTGGTGCAGTCCAATGGAGAAGCGCTTCGAGCCATGCGAGAAGACTTTGGAGTGCTCCAGGACCGACTTGAAAGTCTCTCATTACGGCAGGACAATATGGCGGGGGTCCTCGACTCGCACGCGGTGCGCTTGGGCAAACTGGACAAGGCTGAGCGCCAGATACAGAATCTTCAAAAGGAGTTAGAAGATAGCAATAATCGAGCCCGTCGCAACAATGCGAGGCTCCTCGGAATACCGGAGGGGGTGGAAGCAGGAGATATAAGAGAATTCTTGCTCAAAACTCTTCCCTCCTTGCTGAAGATCACTTTTCATAGAGAACTGGAAATCGATCGTGCACATCGTGTTCCTACCCACATGGCGCTCAACCGAACGACCCCCCGGCCTATTATCTTTAGCTTGCTACGATATCAACAAGTGGAACAAATTTTAAATGCTGCCCGGGCGAATCATCATTTGGAATTTGAAGGTCGCAAAGTCTCCTTCTTCCCTGATTTGGCAAAGCCTACCGTTGACCGTCGGAAGAAACTCCTTGCTTTTCGCCCTCGACTTCAACAGCTACAGGCTCGCTTTGGCCTGTTGTATCCAGCGAAGCTCCGAGTGACTCTCCACAACCAAACCAGGACATTCGAAGATCCTGATCTACTATCAACATTTTTAGACTCCAAAGAAGCAGAGCAGATGCGCTAATCCAAAACTTGGACTTTTATCTGCCGGCTCTGTCCGCCATTTTGAAGGGCCCGATGCGGCGGTCATAGCCAAGCACAGAGACTACCTGGACTTTCTTTCTTTCTCTATATGACTTTTTGTTTTTTGGTCTCCTATCCCTCCATGATGTGTGCCTCGGTCGGATTCGGAGCACGCACAGTCCTACAGGTTATGTGTTTTTTCAATTTCGGCCTTCTCTGGGGTTTCTCCCCGCAGACACATGGTCGCCAGTAATTTTTGGGGTTCTGCTTCTCCTCTACCGCACTGCGGTTTTCTTTGTTAATGTGGGGCGCTTCATTGTATTATATTAGCTTATATTTTTTTTTTTTTAAGTCATGTGTACAGCCAGATACAGTCAATATGAGGGACATTGTGAAATTATGTGTGCTATCATGCTCAGAATTTTTAACTTTTCTGAATGGCCTTATGTAAAAAAATCTTATCACTCAACGTAAAAGGCATTAATAGTCTACTCAAAAGAAAGAAAATCCTTAGCTATCTTAGCCATGAGCCTGCTGATTTAGTGTTTCTTCAGGAAACGCATCTAAACTCTGCTGAAACACTGAAACTCAATGCTAAGCCTTACATGGTGGCTGCCTATTCTCCCGCCGTTTCCAAACGGTACGAGGTAGCCATTCTGGTTAAGAAGTCTTTGCAAGCTACTGTAATTGATACTAGCGCTGACAAGGAGGGTAGATGGGCCCGGGTACACCTTGAGGTTGGAGATAGTGAATTCACGTGTATTTGCATTTATGCCCCGAATGTGGACAACCCTGCTTTACTATGCAAGTATTGCGCAGTTGGCATAGGCCTCTGCCAATGCTCCATTAATACTTGGTGGTGATTTTAATCAAGTGTTCCATCAATCTTTTCTTCTCAAACAAGGCGCTCGTTGGCTGGAAGATCCAGTACCGAGTAGACCGGTGTGGCTAGATATAGAAGAGGACCTTTGCAAACCGATTCCTCTTACTTTTCTTCTTGGTATGACTCTCCCATCAGACTCCCACTATCCACCAATGCTTTTAGACACTTTAGGTGCCTTTAATACTCTTATGCAATCTTTAGACTCCCGACTCTGGTCGGTGCAACTTCAGCATTGCCTTCGGTGTGCTGAGGTTCTCCCGCCATCGGCATCCCTTACACAAGGTTGATCGGAGACTTTCCGATCTATCGGTAGTTCACCGGGTGTAGCATCCAATTTTTACAAAACCTTATGTAGTGCTATAACTAGAGATACCCCTATAGCGCAGAAAGCATGGGAGAGAGAATTGCATGTGACTTTGACCTCGGAGCATTGGAGCCTTGTCTGGAGTAGAGGGACACGGGTTTCCCGATCCGCCTCACTCAGACCCTCTTCTTTCTAGCCCACCGGTGTTTTTACACTCCTGACAGATTAGACAAATGGAACACTACTCAGGGCAATAGTTGTTGGACATGCCCCACGGCCATTGGTTCACTACCTCATGTTATGTATGAATATCCCGCACTACAGTATTACTGGCGTCGGGTCTGGGGTCGTATCCAGTCTATTTGCACTTTCAAGAGCCCCTTCCTTGGAGGATAGTGGGACTTCGCCCAGTTGCGGGGATCCCCTCTCTTCCAAAAACGGCTTACCTCCTTTTGGACTTTATGCTTGGCATTGCTATTTCCCTAATTAAGTAATACCGGAAAACTAGCTCCCATCTGAGCCCCAATGAATGGTGGAATCATGTCTGTCTCTACAGTAACTATGAACAAATATCTCGTATGTTTGCTTCCCCCGTTCAGACTCCTCATTATCGGTCTAAATGGAAGATGCTCAATGACTATGTACATTCTGCTAAATGCTCTCATCTGACTGTCTAAATTTGTATATATCTCTGTCCATTGATCATTCTGTATCGTAGATACTCTTTTGATCGTTTTGATGTATAATCACTGTTAATTGGAAGCGCTCACATGCTGACATAATCGGTTAGAGAAGAAGCATGGGGGTGGGGGGTAATTGGGTTTACTTTTCCTTATTGTATACTTGTTTTGTCTCCTTTGGTGTGTTGTTTCTTTTGTTTGTTGCAAAATGAAAATAAAAGTTTAAAAAAAAGAAGCCGCCTTAGATCCGCATACCAAGGGCGGCGAGGCCAATCTGGTGCAATCAGAATTACGGAACCTCGGTGTCCCGCTATGCGTTGAAGAATACGATTCACCATTGGCCACGGAGGAAAAATGTACAAAAGCACGTTCTCTGGCCAAGGTTGAACCAGAGCATCGAGGCCCTCTGACATGCGCTCCCTTCGTCTGCTGAAAAACCGGCTTGCTTTCTTTAGGGCTTTCATTATCAGGGAATAGACATTTAGTGAGGAAATGTTGTCTGCTTGCTAAACAATGTATACTTCGGAATTGGAGAGATCCTAAAGGTCCAGAATTTTGGGAGTGGAGAAACGTATTACATCAATTGATTTTATGGGAAGGAGTATCTACTAGGAAACATGTGCGTAAAAGAGCTTATTTTTAAATGTTTGGTCTCCTTATCTTGATGGGGTTTCAGCAAGGGCAAGGAATGATATTTTAACAATTTAAATTGGCTAAGTTAGAATTACATAAGGGTTAGGTTAGAATTGGTTTAGTAGGGAGGATGGGGATTGGAAGGGGAAAGTGTAAAAGGGTGAAGGTGCAGGAAGGAGAAGGGGAAATTATAATGTATTAATTGACTTTTTTTTTAATGAATTATTACTGAGTGGGAGGGGGGGATAAAGGTAAGGAATGGGAGGGAGTATGGGAGTATGGGATGGGGGTGGTGGTAAATGGGGGGGGAAGGGGATAAAGGTAAGGAAAGGGAGGGAGTATGGGATGGGGGTGGTGGATAAAGGGGGGGGAAGGGGAGAAAAATAAAATATGTTTAACATTGTTAATATGTATGCTGTTTACATTGTTTCAATATGTATGCTTTTAAGTTATCTTAAAGTGTATATTGTCTATAATGTTTCAATATGTTAACTTCTTACAATGGAATCAAAATGTATGCTGTCTAATATGTAAACTATTTACAATAAATAAAAAGATTAAATACTAAAAAAAAAAAAAAAAAAAAAAAAAAATTGTTATCTCCAAGTTATAATGCCCTGTTCAATGTAATTTCAGTTTGTTCAATGTAAACCGCACTGATGCAGAATAGCGCGGTATATAAGAGAATATAAATAAATAAATATATCGTTCCATGGTGAGGCCGCACCTTGAATATTGTGTGCAATTCTGGTCACCGTATCTTAAAAAGGATATAGCGATATTAGAAAAGGTTCAGAGAAGAGGATGGGGGATGGAAGGATACTCCTATGAAGAAAGGCTAAAAAGGTTAGGGCTCTTTAACCTGGAAAAGAGACGGCTGAGGGGAGATATGATAGAAGTCTATAAATTAATGAACGGAGTGGAACGGGTAAACGTAGATCAATTGTTTACATTATCAGAATATAGAAAGACTAGGGGACATGCAATGAAGCTACAGGGTAAACTATTTAAGACTTATAAAAGAAAATATTTTTTCACTCAACGTGTAATCAAACTCTGGAATTTGTTACCGGAGGATGTGGTAAAGGCTGTTAGTGTAGCTGGGTTTAAAAAAGGTTTGGACAAGTTCCTGGAGGAAAGGTCCATAAACCATTATTAAGAAGGGACCCAGGATATCAATGCTTGACCCAGTACAAGCATTGTGGAACCTGTGTCTTTTGGGGAAACTACTAGGTACGTATGACCTAGATTGGCCACTGTTGGAAACAGGATATTGGGCTTGATGGACCTTGGTCTGACCCAGTATGGCATATCTTATGTTCTTATGTTCTAACCCACCGCTCCATGTAGGACACCCCTATTTGTTGAGAAATTAGATGGTTCTGTTTATTTTTATTTTATTCTGTTGCTGTAAAGGGATCCACTGTGTCTGTCCCATGCCATTTTGAATTCCGTCACTGTGTTTGCCCCCACCACTTCCATCGGGAGGGCATTCCAAGTATCCACCACCCTTTCAATGAAAAAGTATTTCCTGACATTGCCTTTCAATTTACCACTTGCACCTTCATGTTATGCCCTCTAGTTTTACAGCTTCCCCGTCTTTGGAAGAGGTTTGTTGTTCATTATTTCTCTTTAACTGTTTCAGAATATGCCTGCCAGGTTGTTTCAAGTCCTGGGTATAGGCCATTGCAGACAGAGACCTATAGTCCAGTTTATTCTAGAGAGTGTAAGACAGAAAGCTGTGGAGGTATAGCTAAATGGTTAGAGCATGCCTTCAGTAAGGAACAGACCAGAGTTTGAATCCCACTTGTGTCTTGGGAAGGTCATTTTACCTCCTATTACCTGGACTGAAAGGTGATCCTGTAACTAGGACTTGTCCTCCAGGTGATGTAAAACCCTCTCGCACCAAGAAAGTTTCTCCAGGGCCATGTGCCCATGAGGGTAGGGTTAGGACAGCTGTTATAGTTGGTGATTCGATCATTAGGCATGTAGATAGCTGGGTGGCTGGTGGATGTGAGGATCGCCTGGTAACATGTCTGCCTGGTGCGAAGGTAGCAGACCTCACACGCCACCTAGATAAGGTCTTAGATGGAAGTGGTGGGAGCAAATACAGTGACAGAATTCAAAATGGCATTGGACAGACACAGTGGATTCCTCTAGCAATAGGATAAAATCAAAATAAACTTAACTATCTAATTTCTCAACAAATAGGGGTGTCCTACATGGAGCGGTGGGTTCACCCCTAAACAAAGGCATGGGGAGGGGTGGCTTGCACAGAGCGGCAGGTGCACCTACTCCTGCCATCTTACTGGGCAGCCTAGATGGACCATACTGGTCTTTATCTGCTGTCATTTACTATGTTATTATGTAAGTTTGAAACCACACCTAGGGCCTGTCTGAAGTGGTACACATGCAGAACGGACTGCACTGCACACTCAGGGCCGCATCTGCATAACAGACACACAGCAGCAGTATTAATCTCCTGTCCAAAGGCCAAGCCACATGTGAGGGCAAGATGCCCTTCCCTACACTTTACCACCCCTAAGCCAAACAGCATTCGCAAACAGAGCTCTGCTGGGCTGCAGTGTGGCACTAATCCCTGAGGCAAGACTTGCAGGGCGTGCATTCCCTTGTGACCTGCTGTACAGTCCAAGATCAGTACTTCTGCACATTTGCCAAACCCAAGCCTCATTCATGGCCCATGAGATCCATCCCAGATCATCCTGCCCTCTCCGGAGGACCCTGCACACTTGCTCCTTCATCATGCAAGATATGCAGGTACTGGGCAATGTTGCATTGATCAGGGTCATTACTATGGCTGCAGTCAGGGATATGTGTGCCGACATTGGTTAGCTCCTTGATTTCGCAGGATGCGCCTCACAAATCTGAGAACCTACACGCTACGCTTTACCAAATGGAGAATGCACATCAGCTCTGGAATGTGCAGGCACATTGTGTGCTTAATGCAAATAACAGCAGCAACATCTACTAGTGTCCTTTTTCACCGGCCATCCTGAATGTAAGGAAGGGCACACATCACCAGGCCCCAGACCAAACCCTGCAATGCTTGGTATCTCCAGGTTCTGGAGCAGGTCTTTTCTACTGCGTGTGTTGAGTGAATGTGTCATGTTTGGTACACTGCAACTGCAGCATATTGGAGTACATTGTTCCATCTGGCCCTTATGACCTGCACCAGCTGGCTGGAGACTCTTGAGTAACATCTTATATCGTGTTCTAGAGCTTGGGCAGCTGTTTCCAAAGAACTTGATTGCAGAAACTGAAACAGAGGACCAGCGATAGCACCAAAGTTTTTACTGCAGGGTCTGAGTTGATTTAAACCTCTAATGCATGCACCCAACAGTATTTTGATGGCACCAGGTGCTTTCCCAGATGCCTAGATCATCTTCTCAGATGACAATCAAAACACTGTTGGGGGCCGTGCCCGACAAAAAAGAAACCCTGCTTCCTCCTCCCCCCCCCCCCCGACAGTATATTGATGGCATCGGAGATGATCGCAGTATTGGGAAAAGTCTCCAGTGCTATCAAAATACTGACAGGGGCCGGTGTCCCAACAGAAAGTAAGTACCTGATAGTCTGGTGGCTCCTGTACCCCCAAACCCTACCCACGCATAAAATAAAATTGCCTGGTGTCCCCTGTACTCCCTAACCCCCCTTCCAAACCCAAGTAAAATAAAATAAAAATCATCTGGTGATCTAGTGGCCTCTGTATCCCTACCCCCAAGCAAAATAAAAATCACCTGGTGGTCTAGCAACTGTTAAATCCAACCCTGAACCCAGTACCTTAAAGTAGGCGGGAGCACTGCCTATGCGTTCCTGCTCTGGTCCACCATCTTGTAAAGTGGTGGCACCTGACCCTGCATGGTGCATCCTGGAATGCATCAGGCAGGATTAGGCTGTCATATAAGGCATAGTCTACCTTATATGGCAGTCTGACCTCACTCGGTGCATCCAGGATGCACCGCATGGGCCAGGCATCGGCATTTTATAAGATGCTGGACCAGAGCAGGAACACATAGGCAGAGGTGGGATGGATTTAGGGGCCACTAGACCACCAGGTTATTTTTATTTTATTTTACTTGAGGGTTGGGGTGGGGAGGTACAAGGGCCACTAGACCACCAGGTACTTACTTTCTGTTGGGGCACTGGTCCCCGACAGTGTTTTGATGGCATAGGGGGCTTTTCCCAAAGCTGCGATCATTCCTGATGCCATCAAAATACTGTCTGGGCTGATGTGCAAATTAGCCATGCAGTGCCCAGAGTGCAAGCCAAACTAGCACAGGCTTATTATGTGCATGTGTTTGGCTTGCTCTCCCAGTTTAATGCTGTAGTGGCTCATTTGCATGTGCATAGTTAACACAACATTCATTTGCATACCCTATCCTTCCAACATTGCATGCTAAAATGTGTGTGTTGTCGTGAATGAATAAAATTGCTTCAGCAAGGGTCTAGCACCGGCTTTCTGCATCAATCCATAAGACATTAGAGGATCTACAATTGTTGCTTTACTCCTGGATTCTGCATATTATTGAGCTCCTGTATTGCTGGTAAACAGATTTCACATTCCTTGGCATTTTGCACGTTTTTTAAATGAATTTCAGCTCAGCAAGAGTGTCTCTTTCAAATGTGTCATAGGCCTATTTTAGAGGGAGCATTAGCCCCCCCCCCCCCCCATTTTGTAGGCACTAATGGTGATCTGGTACCCCTGCCCCCACTGTCAGCATGCCTTTCTTTGCCCCCTCCCAAAATAAAAAGACAAACTACATAGATGGGATGTGTCTGCCTTTCTGCAGATCGTGTAATGTGCCTGCATAACCATGTAAACTCCAGTTAAATGGGTAAAATTCAAAACAAAAGCAGACGTGGCACAGAAGGGGTGAAGAGAGAAAGAAACAGTAGTGGGGACTGAGAGGGCACACAGATAGAGAAAGACTGTTGGGTACAGGGACGGGGGCTAGAGAGTGGATGCTGGGGTCAGGAAGGGGTAATGAGTGAGAGAGCATGTGCCGGTGCTGCACACAGAGGAGTATAGCTGAGAAGGGGATTGGCACAGAGAGGAACTGCTGGAGATGAAAGGGGAATGAGAACGTGAATGAGTGGGAGTGGCTGAGGGGAGAGAGTGCAAGGAAAGGAGGTAGGAAGGGAAAATGAGAGACTGTTGGTACAGGGAGGGGTGACGGTGTGTGTGACAGGGAGTAGGAATTGTCAGATTGGTGCTGGGAAAGTCCCTGTGCCAAGGGTAATTAAAACTAACGGCTGATTTTCAGAAGGTTTCCCTTAGTGTGTAATTAAAGTAAATACTCCTGTATGATACAATAAGTAAAATATGTAAGGCCCAGCATCGGCGTAGTTTGACAGCTTCATGGAGGGGAGGTGGCAAAGGGTGTGGGGAAATACCTAAGGTGATCAGCTTATATAAGCAATTATGATACAATTATTCATAAACACTAATATGTTTTCCACAAAAACCTGACATTGGAATCTTCCAGAATAATAGAGTGCATATCTGAAGAAGCAGCGTCCAAAGGAATTCATGCAAAACCAAAGCTAATTGCTGTCCCAAAATCACAAGTCAGCCACTGCAGAATCACTTCTCACTCGGGCAGAAATTGCCAGCGATGTAAGCAAGCATAAATTTCCAGTGATGCAGTAATGCTTCTGCAGATCAGTGTATTTAAAGCAACTAAAGTCGCCCCCCCCCCCCCCCGCCGCAAACTACGCTCAGGAGACCCCGTACTACTTTTTTTTTTTTTTTAAGGGTGGTCTCTGCTTTATAAAAGCACCGCCATAAAATCAGAACGTTTTAAATAGCCTCTGCGCATACAGTAATTACTGATCAAGTCCTGTTATGCAACATAGTGAGAGAGGTAGAGGATCCCGCCTGTAGCAGGAACAGCCGCACGTTTTGGGTCAGACACGGGTCAAGGTTTCAGTTTGTTAAGTAGTTGCACGGGTATCTGTAGCCATGTGAGGTCAGTGACGCAAACTGAGGGTTCCCCTTTTCTGAGGGCCGCCATTGGGCCGTTTTATTTACCCGCGCCTCTGCAATGTCATGAGGGAGGCGGAGTTACTGTCTCCGTTGATCCGCTGAAGTTGTTTCCTGCGACATTCTCTCTTTCTTCTTTTGGATTCCAGTGCTCGCAGGTAGGAAGCCAAGTTTTAAGTTTTTGTCGTTTCCATACATGAATGTATAATCTACTGTACTTGTTGAAATAGGACGAGAGGCTATTTGCTTGTTCCTCCAAAGCTATGCTGAATCGTTCGCAATTTTTTAGCATAAGACATTTTTCCTTGCAGCTTTTGTTCTGAGGATAAGACTAATGTTTCTCCAGAAACACTGAAGACTATGTATAAAATAAATATGTATTCTATATGACCAGAAGTTTAAACATCTCCCCCAAGCATTTTTGAATTTTAAAACACACTCCTTTAGATGAATGTAGTTTTGTGATATTTGGAGCACTGCGCATCATAGGAGCCAACTTTTCAAAAATGATTGGGACTAATAAATCCACCACAAATTCCCCTTCCCTGGGCAAAGTAATGTGTTCAGCATTGGACTGCTCGGGCTAGGCATACTCATTTCCCTTCCTTTCCTTGCTCTCTCTCTCTCCTCAGTCGCTCTCACTCATTCCCCTTTCATCTCCAGCAGTCCCTCTCTGTGCTATGCATATTACTACCGTCCTGCTGGAGAAAAAGGTTCGGTTTTTGAGGCCATCTTCTGCTCCTTGCTGGGCATCTGGAACTGGACGTGTTGTGCAATCAGCCGCTGCTACCCTGGGAGATAGTCTCGGCTACCTCGCAAGGGGAAAATCTGGGGATCGGCTTTCAAAAATGATCTAGCCGCCTAGTTAAAATCAGCGCTTCCATCAGAGAATCAACATGGGAGCATAGAATGAAGAAATAATTTGGACGTTAAAAACGTGACAATTATTCTGTACTGTATGTCTGCAGTCCTGGGGGCAGTTTGAAACAAGACGCTTGCAGGTCCCACGGAGATATTGCACAAGGCCTTTTTTTTTTTCCAAAGCGAGACCCCCTCCCCCTAGCAAATGAATACATTGTAGAAGGAAAGAAAAGTGAGGGCAAGCTGGTGTCTGCACAAGCAGGAAATGAGGAAGCACAAAACAGCAGGGGGTGGGGGGAAGAGTCCAGACAGCAAGGTTACTTACCTGTAATGGGGGTTTCTCCATGGACAGCAGGATAAATCAGCCACACCTGGTGATGTCCTCCAGGCAGCACCATAGATGGAAGTGCTCTCCAGAGCTCAGAAAAGAGATCTTTCTGAGCATAAGTAGGTGGTCTCACCCCCCTAGCCCACCCCCAGCCAGGCCAGTGAATCTCTAGCTATGTCTTTCTGGCTAGGATGTGAGCAGGTCATGACCGACCTCATCCAGGGGAGGTGTGAGGGTTTGTGTGGCTGACTTATCCTGCTGTCCACGAGAACCCCCTTACAGATTAGTAACCTCACTTTCTCCATGGAGACGCAGGATGTGTCAGCCACAGGGATGCCTCCCTAGCTACGCCTTGTGTGTGCTGAGGTGGATGAGGGAGGCAGAAATGGTAGTGCATAAACTGACATAGCACGGAAGTCTTGGTACAAGGCTATTTATTCTGTCAGTAATATGAACAGTATGCCATGGTTCAGACATGGAACAACAAGGTGTAAACAATCCACAAGGTGTAACAAACAATCCACATAGTGCAACTAGCACAACAAAGTGCAAGTTATCCAGGTCATACATAATCAACAGTGCAAACAATCAACAATGCAACTAGTAGAACAAGGTGCAAGTTATCCAAGTTGTAAGGTGAAAGGGTGAGAATGAGCAGGGCAGACAATAGACACAGTGCAACAACAAACCTGAAGCATCAACAGATTGGCATGGTGACTGCCCAACCCAGCTGTGCTAATGGCAACAACAGTGTAATACAATGGGTGTGGCAGATGTGCTCTCACCCAGTCAGGAGTCTTATGGCGGCCAGAAGGCTGAGCTACACTTGTGGAGGCCAGCACATTTCCTCACTCTGAGCAACATCCTGGAGCAGTCTTCTACCTTATGGCTGGCGCCAAGGCACTGGACACATTGATCGTGCGTGTCTGCTCTATTCATCTTCCTTGCACATCATGGGCATTTTTTAAACCCCGGTTTGGGCATTTTCTTCCTGTTATTGGATAGGATGGATGGAGAGCAAGCTGAAAATTCCGTCTTGAGGCAAGGCAGAAGAAAAAAAGACTGGCCTGGCTAGGGGCGGGCCGGGGAGAAGGGGTCTCTTTTCTGAGCTCTGGAGAGCACTTCCGTCTATGGTGCTGCCCAGAGGATGTCACCAGGTGTGGCTGACACATCCTGCTTGTCCATGGAAAATGTATGCAGTTTGTTTTACACTAGAGGTTTTCAAGATCCACTTAGGGTTGCGTTTTCAAGATTATTAAATTTATAATTATATCAGAATACAGTCAAACCTCAGTTTTCGTGTGCCCCGGTTTTCGTTGGTTTCGGTTTTCGACGTCTTTTCTAACTGAGATCTTGTCTCGGTTATCGGTTTTCGCCTCGGTTTTCGTCAGGAACCAGTGCTGCCAGATCTGAAAATCTACACCCTCGCGCTGGTCTGCCCGCCCAGTCCCGGCAGCACTACCCCCCCCCCCCCCGGACTCACCCAATCGCGTGTTGAGAAGCCATTGTCAGCTGAGCAACATCCTCGAGCCAGAGATGCAAGGATTGCACAGAGAGGAAGGCCCCGATCTCTCCACCGCCTGCCTGTTCTCTGGAGCGCCCCCTCAGGCTCGGAGGTAGCAGGGTAGCTGTCAATATAAGCAGGAGATGTTGCATGGATGTGGGAGGCAGCGATCAGATTACAGTGCCGTACAGTACAATATCTGTGTGTTTGCTGTCCTGTGGACGATCGGGCAGGTGAGAGAAGTGACAGGAGCTGGGTGTCTGGAACGGATTACATTGAATTTACATTATTTCCTATGGGAAATATTGCTTCGGTTTTCGTACGTTTCGGTTTTAGTCAGACTGCTTAGAACGGATTAATCATTAAAACCGAGGTTTGACTGTATAAGACTTTAATTGCATCTATTTGTTTAAAAAATGTATAATGTGGAGAAAAGACCTCATACTAGTGTAACCTAGATTAAAATCTAGGCTGGCACTACAGTCAAGGAACAAAAACTCCTTTTACTTTTAAGTAATGTGCCCCAACTATTGTGTTAAAAAAAATCACCTGTTCATGATAAATTTAAAACTAAAATTGTTGCATTAGCATTCCTCATCAAATAGCTCACAAAAAAAAGTTGTTCTATATACCTGACCCATTCTTAAACGTCTCTCAGTGTTTCTCCTTCTGTAAATTTACTGTTCATTTTCTCCTGGAGATAACGTCATTATACTGTAGTCTGCCAAAAAGTGACTATTCAATACAGACTGTGGAAACCCCATGGGGCCCTTTTACAAAGGGATACTATGGTGTTGCAACTAATACACTTAACACTGTTGCCTCAGAAAAATCCAAGTTATCAATGTCCCTGTTTAATGTACACTAAGAAGTTTAAGTTACAATGTAAACCGCTTTGACTGAAATAAAGCGGCAAAAAAAAAAAACAACTGTTAAATAAATAAGGTACAGATAGTGCCAAAAATCAAAGGTATTAGGTGCAAAACCACCGCATTCCTTGTCCTGAGCATGGAATGCTGCCAACAATTAAAAAGGCACACCCTTCCCTAGCATGAGCCAAAATTAGTGCAGTTGCACTTACCTCAACCTATGAAGTGAGTGGAAGGTACTCTCTACGCTAATTGCTCATCTCGCGCCCGACAGTTTTGGATTCAAGTGCTCACAGGTAGGGTGCCAAGTTTTAAGGGTTTTTTTTTGTCGTTTCTATACATGAATTTATAATCCATAAAGGGTTAGATTTTGGTGCCAACTGCCCACAGAGGGTGCAAGATGAGCAATTAAGTAACTGGGCTCCGTGACAATTTAACGCACGTTCAAACACACCTTTAAGCGCACGCTAGAACCTATAAAACAAGGCCCTTATTTCTTTTAAGGGTTGCAATGCAAGAACAGCCTACAGCTCATGCACATACCAAATTCATTGTCTTACTGGACTGTGGTAACTCTTTGCAAGACATGAAATTCACTTGGATAGCAAGTAGTTAGTTCTCAGCGACACAGTTCACATATAGTTCAATGGCATATTGAATTGATAGTTTATCTCAGATAAATTGCCAGGCTTGCTGCTCACTTAGACAACGCAGAACGAGGGTCCTCTCGTCATTGGCATAACCTTGTGGAAAGATTTGCAAACAAATAATGCAAAAAAGAAACAGCAAGGTTTGTCATCACAGTTGCTGAATAATCACGTTTCAAAAATACTATGGTCACTAGTAGAGTGGAGTATTATGATCAGTTTGTGAAACAGTGGCGAGATAAGTGTATTCTTTAAGTGTTCCTATTGGTGGGGAACGTGGTGCGTGCGCAAGAGGTCGCTGATGTGAACTGGGCGTTTCTGTGAGAGTGTTTGTGACTGGAATATACATGGTCACGGTAAACACCTGCCCAACAAATACTGAGACCTCAGTGTGCTTTTTGAAAAGACTGGTTAAACAAACACATAGTAATGAAGACTACAACCATATTTTGATAATTTTGTTTGAGTTGAGTGAATTTTATTTATTGAATAATCACGTTTTTCAATATGTATGTGATAACAGGATTAGCAAGTTTTGCCATGTGAATAGCGTTAAAGCAGCTTCTTAAAAAATTAGAGTTAAATGTGGAAGAGCGGGGTATGTGGTAGAGGGAATGTGGCTCTCTAGGCAACCTTCAGCCATGTGCCCCCCCCCCCCCCCGGCCATTGTTTGTGTAGGCGTGCTGCTGGATACACCTAATGCTGCCAGTTCAACTGGTATTTCATGCTCTTGTTTCCGATTAAATCACACCTTCATTTATGCTTCAATATGTTTATTATCGACTCCACACAAAACCCAACAAGAACATGGAACATATTGGTATCGGTTGCACAAACAACAACAATAGTCAAAAGAATACCGCTAATCCCCAACTGCAATCACCATCAAATTTTTGTCGGGTATAAACCGCAAGGCGAAGAGGAAACACCTCCACACCTCACGCAGTACATGCCCCTTTTTTAATTTTATTTTCTATTAAGCATCTGCGTGAGGTGTAGAGGTGTTTCCTCTTCGCCTTGCGGTTTATACCCGACAAAAATTTGATGGTGATTGCAGTTGGGGATTAGCGGTATTCTTTTGACTATTGATATTTTTTGGAATACTTGCGCTATTGGGACCTTCTGTTTTCAAACAATAACAATAGCAATGTCCACAGCCAGGCCGATAACACATTACGTTTGTCAAGGTAAGCATAAACCCGTCTACTTAAAGGCAAATACAGTTCTTGATCTCTCCTCCAATCCAATTGCAGACATCATGGCTCATAAAAGGCCCCACATACCTGCTAGGAGGACGACATTTTCCACTGCCAACCACCATTATCTAGTCCTTAGCCAATTTTTAAGTTTTTAGCGTTATTCTGTATAACCCTCCCAAAACTCACTATTCAACTGTCAGGCGGGTCACACCTTCATCTAACTACATGGATTGGAATTTCTCCTTGTACTTGCAATGCGTTTTGTGACGTCTCTAAAATTCCGCAGCTCTAGGCAGCTGCCTATCTTACCTGATGCTAGGACAAGCCCAGACCACAGTTAATTTAATCTATATTAATGCTCTGTGAACCGTGTTGCTGAGAGTTTTGTGTTGCCTAAGTTAGCAACAAGTTTGCAATTTCCTAAAGTCATTTACCGATATATTGCTATTTATCTGTGTAAATGGAGTATTTAAGAATTGAAACCAAAAACAAAAACGTAGCACTAACCTGTAACCTAGGTAATCAAAATCAAATAATCCTTTATTTATCAAAATTCATACTTATTCTTTGCATATAGGCATCAAATCCATAATTATAAACACATTTATAATCCCCCATACAGAGGAATCAGCAAAATAATCTAAAAACATAATATCAAAATGCCCCCAAAGGTTTTATACACATGAACAGTCAGAAAAAATATCAAAGTATCAATTTCATGGGTAAGAACATAACACCCTCACAAAAACCGCAGCATATACTAACTTACGCACAATAAATCAAAATAAACGAAGAGATCTCCCGGAAAAAAACAACAACTTTTATAAAACTAAGGAGGAGAAAAAACCTCAGCCAAAGCGCACAATTTAGAAGTAAAATTCACCACTTTAGCAGCAGCATTTGTAGCCCGTGGATAATGGAGATCTCCAGAAAATTTCTAAAGATAAGTGATTGAGTGTGGCAAGGAGTACATTTATTCTGAAACTATTTCCTGGTTGTTGAATGTTTTCATTTTACAGATGGCTAGAGTAAGCAACTGCTTCGGCGACAAATGATTGTATGGAATAAGATGAAAGTACTGGAACATAGTTTGCTGCTAAAGTGGTGAATTGTACTTATAAATAGTGGAAGTGTGCATATAAAGTTTAAAAAGGCTACAAAATAGGTTTTGAAAAAGTAAATATTTATTGAGATATTCTTTAATGGAATTGAAAGTTGAGGAGGAGGAGTTTTTTTAGACCGGTGATGGTGGTATGAGCCCGCTCCCCTTCGGGCGGTGAATTACTGCCGTATAGAGGAAACGCGTTTTGGCTGAGGTCTTCTCCTTAGTTTTATAAATATAAGTATTTTTTTCTGGAGATCTCTTATTTATTGTGTGTAAAGTTAGTATATGCTGAAGTTATTGTGAAGGTGCTGCGTACTATCCTCGGAGTGGTGCTTTTGATTAAGTAATGTTCTTACCCATACTATTAGTATGTTCAATGTGCTCTATGTGAATTGCCTCTTTATGAAATACAATATATTTATTATTGGGTTCGTAGGGCCCACGTTTGTTATGTAAGATTAGTTACACTGCTATGTTTTGTTCCTTGTAAACCGTCTTGGATTGTAGAAAGACGGTATATAAAAGCTGTTAAAAAATTTGTATATATTTATTCATTTAAAGAGAAGTTTTATCCCTTGTTTGATGCCCTAGTATTCATACTATATTATTATATTACTACCATACTTTATGGGATGTTCTTACTATTGAAACTGATAATTTGATATTATTTATGAATGTTCGTGTGTATAAAACCTTTGGGGACAATTTGATATTACAATGACAATTGTTTAGAATATTTCGCTGATTCCTATATGTGTGCTATAATTATGGATTTTATACCTATATATAATAAGTATGAATATTGATATATAATAAAGAATTATGTGATTTTGATTATCTAGGTTACAGATTGATGCTACGTTTGTTTTTTATTTCATTATATTTATTTCTAACTTTTTGATAATTTGGAATTGTGTTTAGTTATTTGCGCCCCCCCCCCCCTTAAACGTAGACCCTGATGAATCTTTGAGTTAGTTGGATTATCAGGATCTTTTTTCTTTTTGTTTCCTTTTTTGTAACTTCATTTTTGCTTTGATTGCAGCTGCTTATATGGATTTGAATTTAGCTCACACCTTTTTTCAGGAGTAACTAAAGGCACTTACATTGAGATGCAGCAAGTATGTCCCTGTCCCCAGAGGGCTTACAGTCTAAGAGCCCCTTTTCCTAACGTTTAGCTGGAGCTATCTGCCCAACAGTCCATAGGAATAAAATGGGCCATGCAACAGATAACTACAGTTAAGGGGTATGTATAGCCCACATTCGTTGCAAAAGTCCCACCTTACCGGCATTTCCCTTGCAGATACCATGGAGACGACGCAGAGATCGTAGGGGGCAAGTTTCCCAGATGCAGCATGAACCTGCAAACTGTGGTGATTATCATGTGCTCGTAGTATCCTTGACAATCACCCATTGCAGGTATGCCCACTCCCATTCTGCCCAAGCCTGTAGATAATGCATGATAAAGACAAGGCGGAACAGCTCCGGATGTCTGCATTTTTCGTACCTTACATGCTACTGCCACGTGATAATCCCACGTTACGGCTGTGGTAGCAGCTAATATTCTTTAGTAAACCTGCCCCTAAATTTTAGCAAAAGGGGGCCCAAGTTCAACAGGATTAGCGCCCCCCCACCCCCCCAGCTGTTACCCTTGCCGTTTACCACAAATGAGAGAAAATGTTTGTTTTCACTTAATGCACAATTAAACTATATATAGTCGGGGGTATCTAGCAGAGATGTGTTTAAAAAGAGTTTGGACAAATTCCTGGAGGAAAGTCCAAAAACCCGGGGAAAGCACCTACTTATCCATGGGAGTGTGCAACTGGATATTAATCTACTCTGAGATCTGCTGATTCTTCCTAGTGATCCGGATAAGCTACCGCTGGAGATGGATCTAACTGAGCGTGGGATATAGTGTAAGGGAAAAAGCTCGCGGTTCAAGCACCTTCAACAATTTGACAGGACACCTCGGTGAATAACTATAGTAGACCTTAAATGCAAACAGTGGTTTACATTTAAGGATACTGAGGGAACATTAGGGAGTTTCGAATACTAAAACATTTCTGCGAAAATAAAAGTTGATTCTCTGCGAAAATAAAAGTTTAAAAAGTTGATTTTTTTAAAAACGAGATTCTAGCCGTTTCTCTTTCTAATTGCAAAGTAAAATATCAATTTTATCTTCAACACTGCATCTTAAAGACAAAACTATGTAAGTATTAAAAAAAAAAGTCACCCGCAAGGTGAAAACATAATGTAGGATACGTCGCTAATCAACCTGTAGCCAGACAAATAAATATCATTAACACATTAATCTCGCCTTAGAATTTTGCCCCAAGCCAAAGATAAAGGACTGTCAGCGGGGATCTCGGTGTGTGCTTCCGGACTTCATCGCTAGGTGTTGGTTTCATCTCTTCTGTTTCAACTTTTATATTTCAATCACAGAAGATACCGGAAGATAGATCCAGAAGAGACCGAGGAATTCATTATGAAGAAGGCGGCCATATGGTTGGTGCTCACCGTCGTTTTGTGCTCACTGCAGGGTGCACAGAGCCAAGGTAAGGCGCGCTAAACTTCCATCCCATCGTATTAAGAGAAAACTACCGGTATCTCTTTGAGGCAGCGGCGATCCGAGTAAAATACGGGGATAACCGCTTAAGGAACCCGGCTTTAAAGTCAGGCGTTACTTACCTTATATCTCTGATTTGCGCTCATCGTCTTTCTTGCATATAGATATATATAACTGTTTAGAGTTCTGTGGTCACCAATTAAAGTCTCCAACTAGACCTAAACTGAATTTAAAACTCATCTTCTTCCATTTTTTTTATTGTTCACTGGAAATATGCATCCTTACAGTAAGTTACTGGTGCCGAAGTAGGAATTGGAAGCTAGTGGCAGGACTTGTCTTTTCCAGCAGCCGCTTCAGCTATGCAAGGTCAGACCGCGACCTTCGGGGCGCTTAGTAGAGCGACAGGGCCGGGCCGGGGCGAGCCGAGCCGAGGAGGAATTAAGCCAAGAAGAACGAGTGGGTTAGGGAAGAACACGGGAAACGGGCACAAAGGGTTCCGCTATGTTGCTTTGGTATAAATCGTAGACATAGTCCAAGCTGACGCAGTTCACACAACATAATACAGAAATAAGAAGAAATCGTAAACACATATCAAAAATACACCAGAGAGGGTCGTTCCGAGAGAATGAATGGGAAGAGGAAATCACGACATTTATATTTCCACTTCTACCTTTGGTGGCATTGGTTAATATTGAGCGCTAGAGGGATACTCGTGTCTGAGAAATCTTTGCACTTTGCGCGCTGCAGGTTGCCTATGGAGTTTATTGTTAAAGGTTAGCACGGATTTTATCATTTTAAGCCATCACAGTTTTTGATCAGTCAGAATTCCTGCATTCCCAATTTGTAAACATGTAATAGACTGCGCCAGAGGTCATTTGTGGACTATACAGTTGTAGTCAGCATTATTGACACCTTTGCATTTTAGGTATGCCGTGTACAATATCTTCTAATCTAAGATAGATTTATATACCGCCACGGTCTCATTCAGAGATTCCATGCGGTTAACCACACGAAGAATGAACACTGAGCGAAAATGCTAAACTATATTAATTAGAATTGAACGGCAAAGTTTTTTTTAATTTTTTGAAGATAAGAGAAGCAGAATCTTTTTTACTTAATTGGTAGTTCAGACCAACATTTTGCAGCCATGTAGGGAAAGCACAGTTACTTACCTGTAACAGGTGATCTCTGGGAACAGCAGGAATTAGTCCTCACATATGGGTACGTCGGAACCGACGGAGCCTGCGCGGGAAAGCTCCCCAGCTTCCTAGAATGGAAGCTTTTGGGACCTCCCACTGCACATGCGCGCTGCCTTCCCGCCTTCCTGAACAGCTCTCCTCAGTTTCGAGTTTATAGCTGAGACAATAGAGAGAGGACAGGAAGACAGATAGATAGAAGATACAACTCCTAGGGGAGGTGGGTGGGTTGTGAGGACTAATTCCTGCTGTTCCCAGAGATCACCTGTTACAGGTAAGTAACTGTGCTATCTCCAGGAACAAGCAGGAATAAGTCCTCACATATGGGGACTCCCTAGCTGAGATGCCTGGGAGATCCCCCTCCAAGGGTTCGCCATCTTCGTATGGATCTCAGGCATCCATCCTGGGAAGGTGGGCAGGAGTTGTCTAAGAATGGAACAGGTGTTTGAGGACAGCCTGGCCAAACAAGGCATCCCGGCGGGAGTCCTTGTCCAAACAGTAATGGGCTGTAAAGGTATGAACCGAGGCCCAGGTAGCGGCTCGACAGATCTGATCAATGGAAACAGAGTGCAGATGAGCCATAGAAGTTGCCATGGCTCTCACATTGTGAGCTGTGACATGGCCTTCCAGAGAAATGTTTTTACTCTGGTAAGCAAAGGAAATACACTGAGCAATCCAATTGGAAAGTGTACGCTTGGAGACTGGAAGTCCCAAATGTGAAGGATCAAAAGCCACGAAAAGTTGAGAAGACTTTCGATGTGGCTGAGTCCTATTAAGGTAAAAGGCTAGAGCTCTTTTACAATCCAGAGTATGAAGGTTCCTCTCTGCACTGGAGGCATGAGGAGCCGGAAAAAAAAACCGGTAGATATACCTCTTGATTAAGATGAAAAGGCGAGACCACTTTGGGCATAAAGTGGGGATTCGTCCTAAGGACCACCTTGTCATGATGAAATCTTGTATAAGGTGGATTAGCCACTAGAGCCTGCAGTTCGCTGATGCGGCGAGCGGAAGTGACTGCAATTAGGAATAGTACCTTCCAGGAAAGAAATTTCAAGGAGGTAGAAAATAACGGCTCAAAAGGTGGCTTCATAAGCTGACCAAGCACTAGATTCAAATCCCATGCGACCGGGGGGGGGGGGGGGGGTGTGATGGGAGGTTTAGTGAGAGTCAGGCCTCTCATGAATCTTGCAACAAGAGGATGTGAGGAGATAGGTTGTCCATTTATAGGTTTCAGGGATGCTGAAATAGCACTTAAATGGACTCTTACAGAATTCGTCTTAAGGCCTGCATTGGAAAGATGCAGGAGATAGTCTAAGAGGGAATTCAAAGGAAGTGCCAGAGGGTCAAGGCCCTGCTGAGCACACCAAATGGAAAAACGTTTCCATTTGAAAGCATAAGAGCGCCTCGTGGAAGGTTTCCTAGAGGCATGAAGGATATCTTTCACAGGTTGAGAAAGATTAAAGTCTTGAAGACTTAAGCCTTCAGTAACCAAGCTCGGAGATGTAGGGATTTGGGGTTTGGGTGCCACAAAGTCCCCTCCTCCTGAGACAGAAGGTCTGGTGCAGCTCCTAAGTCCAGGGAGGATCCCTGGGAGAGATGCAGAAGTAGAGGGAAACACACCTGGCGTGGCCAGCGGGGAGCTATGAGGATCATAGTCCCGTGATCCCTCTGGAGCTTGAACAGAGTCTTGGATATTAGAGGAATGGGTGGAAAGGCATAGAGGAATTCCTGACCCCAATGCAGGAGGAAGGCATCATGGGCCTGAGCTCCCTGACACGGAGTCCTGGAACAGAACCGGGGAAGTTTGGCATTCCACGGACTTGCAAAGAGGTCTATGTACGGGGTCCCCCATTCCTGAAAGATTCTGCTTATCTGGTCCACGTGTAGGGACCACTCGTGTGGCAGCAGAACTCGACTGAGCCTGTCTGCTCGAGAGTTTTGAACTCCTGGAAGATACACTGCTAGCAGATGAATTTGGTGCTCTCTGGCGAAGGCCCATAATCTGAGAGCTTCGTTGCAAAGCGACAGAGAGCCCGTCCCTCCTTGTTTGTTTATGTAAAACATGGCCACCTGATTGTCTGTCTGAACCAGGACAGTCAGGTTGGCAAGGAGGGTATAGAAGACCTTGAGGGCAAGGTAAATTGCTCGCAGTTCCAGGAGGTTGATATGAAGGGTGGCCTCCTGTGGAGACCAAGTGCCCTGAGTGGAGAGAGTTAGCAGATGGGCTCCCCACCCCAATTGGGAGGCATCTGTTGTGAGGGTTGCTTGGGGTAGCAAGGGCTGAAAGGGAGCCCCCAACAACAGATTCTTGGTGGATATCCACCAATGGAGGGACCAAGACAGACGGTTTGAGGTTTGTATTTGGTCTGAGAGTGCTCCCGACGCCTGAGTCCACTGGGTGGCCAGGGTCCATTGAGCTGCTCTCATATGAAGACGAGCATAGGGCACCACATGTAACTGTGGAGGCCATATGGCCCAGGAGGCGTAGCATTTCCCTGGCTGTCGAGTACTGGACTGGGCTTGGGAGGCCAAGCTCAGCAGATGCTGACCCCGAACCAGTGGAAGGTAGGCTCTTGCAGTGGTGGTGTCCAACTGGGCCCCTATGAATTCTAGAGACTGAGTAGGGCTGAGTTGAGACTTGGGAAGGTTTACCACCAGTCCCAGATACTGCAGAAGGCTCCTTGTGCGGTCTAGGGAAATCTGGGCCTGCGACTGAGTTGGAGCTCGAATGAGCCAGTCGTCCAGATATGGGAATACGAAAATCCCCATGCTTCTGAGAAATGCGGCTACGACTGCCATGCATTTGGTAAAGACTCTTGGGGCAGAGGCGAGACCGAAGGGAAGTACTCTGTATTGGTAATGACTTCCCCTGAACAGAAAGCGAAGATATTTTCTGTGGGATGGATGGATGAGTAGATGTGTATACGCATCCTGCAGGTCTAGAGAACAAAGCCAGTCCTGACTCTGAAGGTATGGAAGGAGAATGCCCAAAGAGAGCATTTTGAATTTCTCCTTGTACAGAAATTTGTTCAATTCTCTCAGATCTAGGATTGGTCTGAATCCCTCTGTCTTTTGGAATGAGAAAATAGGGGGAGTAGAAACCTGACCCTTGTTGATGAAGAGGAACCTCTTCTATGGCCCCTTGGGCAAGCAGAGAAGAGATCTCCCGATCCAACAGGGCTAGGAGAGGAGATGGAGAATTGAAGGGTCTCACCATGTGATGAGGAGGAAGGTTGGAGAAATGAAGTTTGTAACCCTCTCGGATGATAGAGAGGGTCCATTGCTCTGTTGTGATTTGTTCCCATCTGGGAGCAAAGTGAGCTAACCTTCCAGGTATGGTGAGAGGTTCTGGTTGGTCCAGAACCAGGAATGGCAAGTCAAAACCCCTGAGGGGGTGGAGCCTCTTGAGCTGCAGTAGCTGCTGCAGGCTTTGCTCTTGCTTGTTTCGTTTGCTGACGTTTAGCCGCAAAACGAGGTTGAGAAGATTGCTGGCCAGTATTGGAAGCATATCTGGCCTTCTTATAATAAGGCCTCTTGAAAGACTTCTTCTTAGTGGGAGTAGAAGTGGACTTAGAAAGTCTCTCTAAGGTGGCATTTTCAGCATCCATTTGAGTGGCTTTAACTTGCCACTCTGCACCGAATAAGTTCTCACCTGTACAGGGCAGATTCCGTAAGCCATCTAGAACCCAGGGTTCCAGATCAGAAGCCTGGAGCCAAGCCAGACGTCTGGCTGCAATAGCAATGCCAGAAGCTCTGCTGGCTCCCTCGAAGGAATCAAAGGCAGCTCTGTTGGAGAACTTAGAAACATCTGAGAGTTGTTTCACAACAGAAAGGAAGTCCTCCTGTTTATCCTCAGGGATAAAGGGGGCAAAATGCCGCATTTTATTGGCAAGTTCCCCTAGGAACATGCCCATATAGAGGCTGTAGGAATTAATCCTGGCTATAAGCATACTAGCCTGGAAGATTTTCCTACCAAAAGAGTCCAGTGTCTTACATTCCCTTCCTGGAGGTGTAGAAGAGTGCCTTTTAGTACTCTTGATCTTTTTCATTGCAGACTTTACCACAATGGAGTGGTGAGGCAATTGAGTTTTCTGAAAACCAGGAGAAGGAGGGACCCGATACATGGTGTCCAACCTACGGGAATAAGGAGACAGAGTTAAAGGGTTCTCCCAGAAATCCATCAATTGTTCCTGAAGGATTTCATGGATAGGCAGGGTAACTGCTTCTTTAGGAGACTTAGAGTATCCTAAAATATCCAATCTTTTTGACCTTGGTTCCCTTTCAGAGGAGGTAGTGATAGAAAGGCCTTTAGCCATTTCTAAAATAAAGTCCTGAAAGGACAAATCCTCTGGAGGAGACATTCTCCTTTTTGGAGAAGAAGGTTCCTCAGGAAGGTCAAGGGAGAGCTCTGCAGACTCAGAGGAGCCAAAATCCTCAGAGGAATCGGTGTATTCTCTAGTTTCCTCCAACGCACGATACACATACCGATTGGTATCGACATCGGGCGTACCGGGTATGGAAGCAGTATGGAGCGAAAGCCCATACGGTACCGATTTGCGTTTAGAAGAGGAAGGCCTGGGTTCCGGCATGGTGGACGATACCGGAACTGGGCCCGGAACCGCTGGCGTTGCAGCTTTAATGAAAGCCATGACGGCCTGCTGCATGGATTGGATAGTATTGCCCATAGACGCCACGGCTGCCTGGATGTCGGTACCGGTATGGGCCGGTACCCCAGAGCAGTCCAACAGGTGATCTGTCGAGGCCGTGCCATCGATGTCAACCTGTAGCCCCTGAATTGGCGGTTTGGAAGGCAGAGCTTCCCGCCGGGGCTGTTTGACTGGGGCAGGGTCCTCAAAACTAAGAGCCTCTCGATGCTTTGAAGGAGATTTGCCCTTTGAGGACTTGCCCACAGAAGGTTTGGTTACCTGAGATCCATCCGGAGATGATGACCTGGATGACTGTGATGTTGGATTCTCTGAAGCAAACAGCACATGGAATTTGTTGGCCCGGTTCTGCAGCCCACGCTTAGACATTTGGGAGCAGGAAGGGCAGTCCGGAATGGAGTGGTCAGGCCCCAAACATTTAAGACACCATTCATGGGTGTCTGTGACTGATATTACAGCAGTACACTTGGTACACTTCTTAAATCCAGGGGCTGGCTTCTCCATGTGGAGAATTCAAGTAGGCCTGAAGGCCTAACTGAAGTGACCAAGTGCTGAAAAATAATAAAAGAAAAAGGAAGACCGGCGATACCGGTATCGGTATGGGAAGGCAGGTACGCGGTCTAAAGAAACAAAACAAAAAACTACAATTTCTTCAGCGGTGACAGGATACACGACCTGCTGGCTCCGTGGAAAAAGAGAAACTGAGGAGAGCTGTTCAGGAAGGCGGGAAGGCAGCGCGCATGTGCAGTGGGAGGTCCCAAAAGCTTCCATTCTAGGAAGCTGGGGAGCTTTCCCGCGCAGGCTCCGTCGGTTCCGACGTACCCATATGTGAGGACTTATTCCTGCTTGTTCCTGGAGATCTCTATGTGCGAAACGGACTTTAAATATAACTCCTTTACAGGGAGGGAAGAACAGTGTGTAAGAAGATTGCGAACAGGGCAATTTAGGAGTATGTTTACTAAACCGTCTTAATGTGCGCCCAGCGACGTTATCGCACAATAATGTCGCTTTATCAGGCGCAAAGGTACCTTAGCGTGCGATAACACACGCAGCGGCGCAAATGAGCGCTGAGGGCGGAGGAAGGCTCCCCAGGGGCGGAGAGAGGGTCAATGGGCAGAGAGTGGGAGGGGAGAGGCTCAATGCACACTAACGCTGTGAAATCCGGGGCTGAAAACTAGCACCAGTGAAACCCTGGCGTTAGAGCTGATTTAAAAGGGAAAAGAAACCATTTCCGTCAGCAATGTACAGCAAAACCAGGGAAACCTACAAAAAGTGATAAGTGTGATACATGTGCACGGAACAAAAGGGCAAATAAACATTGAAAATGACCAGAAGAAAATGTAAAAAAAAACATAACCAAGCTGGGCAATAGTGATATTAATGGGAAACATCACAAAACACTCCCAAGAAAGCTCCAAAATAAAAAATATGAATTTTGGAAGGGTCTATGCTCTGTCCCCATACAAGATGAATGATCCCACAGTGAAATAGCGCTGATCAGGGTTTTCCCTCTCCATTGGACAGGTTTCCTATGGCATGCACATGTTCCGCAACAGCAGGGTGGGCATGTCGCAACGGGCAACTGGACGGATGCTGGAAAAGGGGACACATGCTGTGGTGCAGCTGGGCCACAGTGCGGACTAGGGTGATGCCTAGGTGGCCCATAGGAATGCTGAAACAGTAGAGCAGCCAGACAGCAACTGATGAGGGCCCAACATGGGCATGAGTGTGTTTCCCACAGTGTCACAGGGGATAGTACCCAGCAGGTACCCCCAAGGGCACAGAACATTGGCAGGCGGTGCTGGGGGGAAGTGTGGACAGCTATGCAGGCACCCCTACCCCAGAACCCACACCATAAGCAGCCACCTACCCGCACACTGGATGGCCTGAGACTGCACACCACCAGAAGAAGGGCATGTCAGCATGGTGGCAGATGGGTACTGGTGGTGGAGGGGGCAGTGGCAGCTGCCCACAGCAGACCATGGCCTAGCCCTGTGTAGGTGGGTGCCATGCACTGCAACAGACAGGCTCTGTCTAACGAACAGTCATGCTCTCCCCAGGGAACGCACTGTCTCTGTGGCAACACAGTGGTGCGGTACACACAGCCAGTGTGTTCAGGAGCAGAAGGTCACAGGTTCTAGTCCCAGCTGTGGTTCCTGCCAACCCAGTCCCCATATTTTACCCACTACTAAAACGTGGTAATACAGACAGAACCTTTATTGTAGATAACATTAACATGCCCAAAACACCTACATTTTACCCTACAGAGCACAGACACCATAAACATGCGCATTACCTGGAGGAGAGTCTCCCAAATGCAGTCCTGGAGGGCCAAACACCATTCAGGTTCCATGCTGCCTCTAATAAATATGGCTGTGCTGCATTTCTATGCACCGCCCCATGGTATGCAGATGTATCTCATGCATAGTCTTTAGGGACAGCATGAAAACCCGAACAGTGTTCGGCCCACTAGGACTGGAGTTGGGAACCTCTGCCCTAGAGCAGCAGCCAACAGGGGCACCCACACCCACAGGCTCCATTATCCAAAGCCTCCTGGAGAGGCAGGATGTTGGGCCCTGCATGCATCTCCCAATACTAGCACTTGCATACCTTAGCAATGCCACCCTAGACCTGGGAATACAGTACACATCTATCAAAAGGTTGCTATGATTACTGGCAGATAGCAATTCCTAAGTTAAGCACAATTTGCTGATTGAGCTGCATCATAGCAACCTTTCTGATGTTTGTGGAGTGTGCTTTTGGTGTCTGACAGTGTTTACCACCCTGGGGAGTGACCCCAACAGTATTGCGTACCATAGCCATGCCTGCACTGTGCCCAGGACTGGTGCGGTGGCCAGGGCTGCCAAAAACCTCTATAGTTGCACAATGCTGGCATAGGTGTGGGGAGTGTGTGTCTTCCTATCCAGTGTGTGGTGGCTGCCAACACCTTCTTCAGCCCACACTGCTGCACTGTTGCCAGTATTGGCCTGCCAATGTGCATAATGAGGAGCAAGGTACTGTGGCTATAGCCTGGACAGGGTGGCCTGGCCTGGATGCATCAGCACAGGGCATAGGGCAGTGGCTTGGACATTGTAGTGCCCAGCCACAACCTGCACCGACAGGGTGGCCACAGCATGTCCTGCTGGGAGGTCACTCTCACCCTGACTGAACAGTGACCATGGCATGGCTAGGCTCCCCCATAGTGCCATATTGTATTTCTTGTAGGTGAAATATATAGGCTCTCTTCTTTGGGGCCTAATCACTGACTTCTGTGTGGTGGGTATGCTCACATCTCCTCCAGGATCATGCACTGTGGACTAGCTAGCAGACTGCAGTTATATGTGTATGGCTGGAACACCTTGCAGGGTGCAGTGGCTGGTGACTCACTGTGCTTGCTGCTGGAGAATGTCAGATGGTGGTGGGGGGCAGCTGAGCTTTTCCAGGCCTACTGTCTTTCTGCCATTGCCTTAGGGATGTGTACAGCTCTGCATTGGCTGCCCTGTAGGGTGTCTGTTCCCCAGCAAGACTGGGGTTGATGGCCCCCCTCTACTGCCACCATTGCAGGGAGGTAGAATGTGGATCTGTTGGTGGGGGATCCTGTCTCCCACCCTGAGCCAAAGAGGGTGAGTTGGGTGGTGATACATGATCTGCCTATGGGTCCAAACACCCCCCCCCCTTCACTTACATCATGTTACCATGGTGCCAACACAGAATATGCACTATTCTGGGTGCATCATAGCCCATAAGGGCTAGACCTGACTGACAACTACAGATGGACACTAATGTATCCTAGGTGTGTCTGCAGGAACTACCTATCACACACACTGGCACTGATGGGTACCTTAAACATGGCCTTTTTCAGCCATGGAGGGTGCTGCGGACCTGGTGCTGGCCGCCCCACCTCTCCCTCAGGGTGAGCACAATACCCACACAATGTGACGGTCTGTAGCTACTCTGTGCCACTAACACACACCGTCGGCACCCCCTACCAGGCTGAGGTGCTGTGAGGGTGCATACCCCATCTTGTGATCATCTGTAGACTGCTGATTTGCATGTGCAGTGCATCATGGGTACGGGTGGGTTCACCCTATCCTGGTATCCACAGCAGACTGTTTGTGTGGTGACATGCAGTCCTTCTGTAGCCAGCCAGGGGTTTGTTAGCAACTGTAGAGCTGTAGCCCACTGGTTACTTCACTGCCTGTGGAGCCAGTGGTTATGGGTTCGAACCCACAGCGGGGTTATTTGATAGGGCTGTCCGAGGCATTGCCTATTTTTTACTGTACATTAGTGCTGCCAGCAAAAACACCTTCCGCATACTGTAACCTTAAGATGCCTCATAAGGTGCCCTATAAAGGGGACATTATAGGGTGCCTTGGCGGACAGTGCACTTTATAATGTGCCCTATGGAGTGCCTTATGCGGCACCTTAGGTTACACCACTGTGAGGGTGTGTTTGCTGGCAGCACTAATTAAAATAAAAATAAAATGCCTCAAATAGCACTACTTAAATGTAAAGGGTAACACTTCAGCCAGCCGTATTCATTAGGCACACTGGGGGATCAAACTCATGACCCCTGTACCATCAGTCCATGTATTAACCATTGTGCTACACCTCTGTTTCTGTGTTTGCATGTCTGCGCGCCTACTTAAGATTACCGCACGTTAACATGCTTAGCGGCTTCTCGCACGATAATGTGCGCAGCGCACGTTATCGCGCGATAATCCCATTTTGCTACGTTAAGACCAAAACGCCAACTCCTTTTATGGCAGCCTGCACAGTATCGCCGGGCACACGTTAAGACTGCTTAGTAAATATACCCCTTAGGTACTAAAAGAGGAAGCAGCAAGGCTGAAAAACCTGTAGGAAGAAATGTCTTAAATTACATTTAAAACAAAAAAATTAAAACGGATCCTATTGGAAACCTTAAGGAGTTGAAGGGTCACTGCTGTATATTTAGATAAATGAGGCGCACTGCTGTATTTCGACATAATTGTAGGAGAATAATTTGGCACGGTGAACAATTCATAAACAATTTGCTTGCAGAATCCAAAAATGCTAAAATATAACTCGGCACAAGAGGATGGAAATGGTTAAATGAAAAAAAAAAATGGTCTAATTCTATGCAACTGTCCTAACTTAAAGAAAGATTTTGAAACTACTGAATTGATGTGAGCCTCAAAAGATAGACTATCATCCATCAAAATACCCAAATCTCAGAGGACTGGGTCAGAACGGCGTCCTAACTGTTCTAACACTTGGGTTAGTAAATCTGCAAGTGGTTTAGAGTTATTAAATCATAAGACTTTTGTATTTGATGCATTTAATTGTAAACAAATAATATTTGCCCGGCTCTGTAATTGCAGTATAGCATTCCCTATCACTTGATTAAAATCACTAGATGATTGTGAAAAGGTCAGCAAAATCAAAATAGCATCCGCATATGAATATAGTTTAAAATGTGCATGATCAAGAAACCCATTCTAATATACTCATTAAAATATCAAAAAGAATGGGTGAAAGCAGGGGCCCAGAGGGACTCCACAGACAACCGCCCCCCAAAAAAACAATATATGACCTGGACAGGATTAATGGCACCATTCTCTAATATTTGGTTGTACAACCCTTGGCAGTGATGACAGCCTCCAAATGTTTCTTGTAGCCATCTATAAAGTTTCATACATCTGTCTGCTAGTAGTTTCTCCCACTCAACTGTAATTTGTTTCAGCTCATGAGTGTTTCCAGGATTCATGTTACCAATGGCAGATCTTAGTTCTTTCCAAAGGTTCTACAGTAGATTGGATGGAGATTAGGAGTAATTGCTGGCCACTTTAAAACTGTCCACCTGCTCCTTTTTTTTTTTTTTTTTTTTTATTATTTTATTTTGCATTTTAAAACATATAAACAACTAAACATATACACAAACATAACTCCCATTACATTAACAACTACAACCAATGTCACCCACATCTCCTCCCCACACCAGTCAGCCAACTTGCCAGCCCCTCGAGAGTCAGTAGTCTCGCCCGTCAGTCCCACAAAAACCATCCAAAGCAGCCCATTTATCCAAAGAGCATTTCCCCCCTCTGGACTTAACCAATATGTCAGAGGCTCTCTCGTATTTACTGTACGTACACACTTGGTTCCACCAGGCCATCCAGGATAGCGTTGTTGAATCTTTCCACGCACATAAGATCTGCTTTATTGCCACCGCCAGCATAAAGTTCACTCCAAAAACTTGCTTTTTAGGAAGTGTAGGGATATTCGTCAAATCTCTAAGCCCCACTATACTCCACGACAACGGTGCTGAGAAGTTAAATACTCTTTGAATGCGACGCCAAACTGGATTCCAGAAGTCTTGCAGACACGGACAGTCAAGGAACATATGCCGCAAGGAGCCAAGATCTTGCTTGCAGGACCAGCAATACGGGGATATGTTCTTGCCCCAGCGGGATAGTTTCACTGGAGTGATATGCGCCCGATGGGCGAAGAAAAACAGCGATTGCGTTAACGCAGCAGATCTGGCCATCCGCACACTGAGGCCCCAAAAGCGGGTCCATGCAGGCTGAGTCCAGTCAACCCCAGTCTCCTCTTCCCAAACCTTCTGCGGGCCCATCGCCATGCCCGTGCCGTGGGAGCTAAACAGAGCGTATAATCTAGACATACCACCTTTCTGGGCAGTGACACTCTCTGCTATGTCTTTCAATATCCATTCTTCAGGGTAGGCCTTAGATGCTCCTTGCCCCTGGGACAGACAATGCCGTAGCTGGATCCATTGATAATAACAGGTAGACGGAATCCCAAACTCCTTTTGCAGCGAGCCGAAGGACTTCCAGTGCTCCAATTCCAACAGCTGTCCTATCGTCCAGACTCCTCTCCTCTGCCACGCATTCCAGGTGATGGAAGCCTTATTTATCTTCAGTAAAGGATTATGCCACAACGGAAGTTGCCGTGAGAAAGGCAACTCCTTACCTAGAACCTGTAGAAGGCTCTGAAAAGCTCTCTGCGTGGAAGTGATGACTCTTCCGATCTTGTCTTCATCGGAACACAACATGCCCATCAGTAGGCGGCTGGGGAGCGGCTTAACCAGCCGTCCCTCGAGTTCGAGCCACATTGGTCGCTGAACCAAGGACGATCCCTCGGCCCAGAGACATCCTTGTCGAAGGATAGCAGACTGGTGGTACCAGAGAAAATCAGGAAAGTGTACGCCCCCCTCAGTCTTGTGTGCTTTAAGTTTCTTGAGAGCAATCCTGGGAGTTTTCCCGTTCCACAAAAAGGATACAAGTATGCGCTCTACCTCTTTGTATACCGCAGGCGGAAATAGTACCGGGATCATACCTAATATATAGTTTATCCTAGGCATTAAGGTCATCTTGATAGACTCCAGCCTTCCCCACCACGTCAGACGAAGTGGGGACCATTGCAGAGTGAAGCTGCGGGCAATCTCCTTGATCCTATCTGCGTTGATTTTACAAGTTTCGTCCAGGGGGGCCCGGAACTGAACACCGAGATATCTTATTGGTGAAGACTCCCATCGAAAATCAAACTGCTGTACCATATCTGCAGTGGCAAACTTGCTTAGAGGGAAAGCCGATTATTTTTCCCAGTTCACCCGATATCCAGCGAAACAGGAGTAAGCATGAATCAACTGCAGCAAGCGTTGAATTGAAGCAGGTTGAAGAAAAAAGACTAAATCGTCTGCATACGCCGACATTTTAATATGTAAATCTTGCAGTACAACACCCTGGACCTCCTCTGCCTGTCGCACCATCAATGCAAGAGGCTCCAGGGCCAGATTAAACAGCAGTGGCGATAGCGGGCAGCCTTGCCAGGTCCCTCTATAAAGGGAAAAAGAGTCAGAGAGGACTTGATTGGCGAGTATCCTTGCAGACGGGTTGGCATACAACACTCGAACCATGCCAATGAACTGTGCAGGAAAGCCGAACCACTCCAGTACCCGAAACAAAAAAGGCCACTCCAGCCTGTCGAATGCCTTTTCGGCATCGACCGATAAGCCGATCAATGGCATACGTAATCCTTCTGCAAGCTCCATAACATCACAGAGGAGCCGCGCGTTGTCCGCTGTCGATCGCCCACTGACAAAACCACATTGGTCAGGATGTATGAGCAGGTGGAGAACCGCGTTGACTCGACTTGCCAAGATGGCGGAGTAGATTTTATAGTCGGCGTTAAGGAGGGAGATAGGCCTGTAGTTACCTACCATCTTCGGATCTTTCCCGGGCTTCTCCAAAACCACAATAGTGGCCGCCGCAAAGGCACTTTTAGTACTATCAAGTTTCTGCAGGCCGTGATAGTAGGTCAGGTGTGGTAGAAGGTCCACAATGAAGGTTTGGTAAAATTCTACTGGAAGACCGTCCGGCCCTGCAGCTTTACCCGCCGGCATTCTCCTCAAGGCCTCTTTTACTTCACTAAGTATCAACTCACGTTCCAGGGCCTCTTGATGCTCTCTCCCCAGACAAGGATGTTCTATTTGTTCCAGGAAGCTATCCACCTCTTCCTCGGACCAGTGTACTTCAGACGTATATAAGGTCCCATAAAACTTACGAAAAGTTTCCACAATGCCCAGACTATCCTTTACGACCATACCATTAGTCTCCTCAAGTACCGCTATGCGGGACCTTACTTTTCTGGGCTTTAATGTCGTGGCCAACAGCTTCCCAGTTTTATTTGCTTCAGAATAATATCTTGCTTGGATCTCAAAGTCTGCCAGTGCTACCTCTCTACTTAACAGAGAGTTGTAGCGGAAACGTAATTTCTGCAGATACTGCACTATTTGAGCGGACTCTTGCTTCTGCAGCAGTCTTTCGCCCGCACGAATTTGCTGATCAAGGGTTAGGAGCTCTGCAGCCTTCTGTCTCCTAGCCGCAATCGAATAGCTGGTAATCTTAGCTCTCAGTGAGGCCTTAAAGGCCTCCCACCACGCCCAGATTGATGTGTCTGCTGGATCATTGACCTCGAAGTACTCCGTGATGGCCTGTCGCACATATTCCTTGAAGGCATCTTCAGCCAGTAAAGCCCTGGGGAAAAACCATCCCGAGCTCCGCTCGTCAGCCCGCTGCACTTCCACTTCCAGAATAATAGCAGCATGGTCGGAGATATGCATACTTAATATCTCAGCGTTCAGAATCTTCGGGATTAACACTCGAGAGGCTAAAAAAAAATCTATTCTTGAGAAGGAGCCGTGAGGGTGTGAGTAAAAAGTATAGTCCTTATCTACTGGATGGAGAAGTCTCCATATATCCACCAGACCGAACTCAGAAATAACTGACGTCAACACCTCCAGTGCTCTGCTCTTCCTGTTGCCTCTCGCCGGCTTACAATTGGTTAATTGGTCCAGGACCATATTGAAATCCCCTCCCAGAATGAGAGGCACATCGGTGTATTCCTGAAGCACTTCTGCCATATTATGAAAAAAACTTGGGCTATCACAATTAGGGGCATATACGTTCACGAGCCCCACCTCTTGACCATCCACCGCCATCTGGACCCCTACCCATCTCCCCTCCGGGTCCGACCGGAGCTTTTGAAAAAGGGCTCCCATGGACTTGCGGACTAATGTGGCCACTCCATTCTTTTTCCCCAACGCTGGGGCGTGTGCTGCAAGAACATACTTTCCTTGCTCCAACTTTAAGGCTTCTTTTGTAGCAAGATGTGTCTCTTGTAACATCACTATATCTGCCCGTTGCTTCAAGGCATACGCTATAATCTTCTTCCTTTTAGCAGGATGAATGATGCCTTTGACATTTAGGGACAACAACTTTAAGGGGGCCATTTACCCATTAGGAGGATAAGCTTGCTCATGGGCATCATCTGGGTGTCCGCTAAATGAGGAGACTGACAATCAGGGCTGACCATGAAGGGCTGACAAGGCGACCGGTGCTTCCCCTTGGAGCAACTGGTACCGAAAATTTGGGTGAACCAGTATGCGACAAGTGGCCACAGTGGCTAGGTGCAGTACAATAAAGTAGTAGCAAACAGACATTCCCCTCTCTTCCCCCAACTGACAGTAGCAAACCCATGATTACATATTAATGCACAGGTAGGAGCAAAATACATTGTATAGAATAAAACCCATTCCCCCCCCCCCCCGCAACGTTGCTGCCATAGCCAACACAATATCCACAACTATTGCACCCCCCAGGTACACATTAATATTAATTATGCACATCAGGAAGGTATAACTAAACAGCAAGCCCCAATACAACATTGAACATAGCCTGCCCCCTCTTTTCCTACCATCATAGGACTTCGTTAGAGGCCTCGGCCAGCCCGGGAAGGCCTTGCAACACAACACTAGCTCTCAGTAAGATTTATAAGAAGTAGTCATTGCATCGCCAGCGCCTCCTGCTCCTCTATAAACCCGGCTGCGTCCAATGGGCTCTCAAAGGCACGTGTACGATTGTCCATGGTGATCTTAAAACGAGCTGGATAGAACAACCCGTATTTTGCTTGAAGGTGCTGTAAACAGGGCCTCAGCGCCAAGAACTGCTTCCTTTTCTCAATTGTCGCTTTGCAAAAATCCGGAAAAAAGGAGACTTTGCGGCCCTCATACATCACATCAGAGGATGCCCGGGCCGCTGCCATGATCTGGGAAACTTGCTGGAACCGCAGAATGCAGCAGATGGGCCTAGTTTGCTGCTTCCGGGGGCCTGTGTGCGCCGGCACTCGATGAGCTCTCTCAAATTCAAGTGGACTCGTGAGGTTCAACTTCAGCATCTTCGGAATAGCTTGAGATAAAAAAGCATTTAGATCTGTACCCTCTGCTCCCTCTGGTATTCCTATAATCCGAATGTTGTTACGCCTGCTGCGATTGCTGAGGTCCTCAATGGTCGCCTCCATTCTCTCCACTCGCTTCTGGGCCCTCCGACACTGCTCAACATGAACCTCGTGCGCAGCTAGAGTGACGTCCATTCTTTCTATGCGGCCGGTTATTTTTTCCATTTGCGCCCTCAGGTCATGCAAATCTTCTTTCACTCGGGCTATTACATCTCCGCTTGCTGCCACCATCTCCTTTACCGCCCGGATCTCACCAAGGACCTCCTTTAACGTACCATCCGACTCCCTTGGGGCCGCCATCTTTTGCGGGGAGAGCGGATCGGACTTGCTCCGTTTCGTCCCTCCAGTCTGGCTTGACGCGAAATCCAACTTCGTTGGTTTGCTATTAGACATACTCCTGCTAGCTGTTAGAATCAGTACCGGTAAGTATGGAAAAAGAGGGAAACGTCTCAGGATTTTAGTCTAGCCACCGGAGCAACTCTCCTACGCAGCCACTCTGTATCGTTGCTGGCTCCGCCCCCCACCTGCTCCTTTAACCATTATTTTTGTACTTTTCTATATATGTTTTGGATCATTGTCCTGCTGGAGGACCCATGACCTTTGACCCAATCCTAGCTTTCCAGCACTAGGTAGCACATTTCACTCCAAAATAATCCTCTGACAGAACATTATGGAACCTCCACCATATTTAACTGTACCAAGGGTGTTTTCTTTCCTTATAAGCTTCATTTCTTCACCAGTAAATGTACTGATTATCTGCATTGCCAAAGAGCTCATTTGGGTTCATCTGTCTATAGAACATTTTCCCAGAAGGTTTGTGGTTTCTCTAGGTGGGTTAGGGCAAAGATCAGGTGTGCCTTTTTCTGTCTGTTTGTGAGCAGTAGGGTCCTCCTTGGCCTTCACCCATGAAGTCCTTTTTAAGTATGCAGTGTATGGTGCATGTTGAAACCACCGCGCTAGGTTGCTCCAGTTCAGCCTTAAGCTCTTTGAATGTTATACATAGTGTTTTTCCAACAGGTTGCACTAACCTTTGAAGACTACTTGGATTATTCTTACTCTTCATACCACATCATGGGAGGTTCTTGACAATTCAATGAGCAGAAAACCTCTTAACATTGCAAACTGTAGACACAGGCAGCCCAAGGTCTTTGGAGATGGCTTTGTGCCCACCTGAAGTTTGATGCTTGGTGATAATGGCTTTTCGGATAGTCTCAGGCAGCTCTCTTATCTTCACCATTGTGAAAATAGGGAGGTGTCCATTTTAAAAATTAGCGCCACCATTCACTGGTTGACTGATGTCATGGGAGTACTGACAATTGATCACAGATGTATCTAATTTTACTGCAGTGGGAATGTGGTTCTTCTGTACAAACTGATTTGAATTCTTTATACATGTGCCAATAATCATATCCTAACAAAAATACATAAACCTCCAAAAAAAAAAACCACCACCACAAGGTGAAATTCCTCAAAACAAGGTGAATCCACCTAGCCTACAAGCCTAATCCAAAACATATTCACAACTCCAATTTTTGTCGGATCACCCACCATGATGAGGGATTACGCCCTCTTGAAGTGGGTCCTCCTTTTTAATCAATTTATTTATAGTGCTTGAGAAAGAGCCAGGACGCTACAAGGCTTGAAACACAGCGTGTGTTTGAATGCATATTGGGGTTTTGGCCAAGCCATTTTGTGAGTTTTCTCACATTCTTAAAATGAGTGCTGGAGGAGGAAAAAGGAAGTAAATGACAAACATGACAACTGGGAGATAAGATCCCCTTTAAGTCTTTAATTTGTCTCGACAATAGAAGTTAGTTGTGTGTTGGACATTTTTGGTGGGAACATTCAGGTGAGTGTTATCCCGCGTTCTGAAACTGGATTCCAGTTTTTATAAATATATTGATTAAAAAGGAAGACCCACTTCGGGAGGGAGTAATCGCTCATGGTGGGTGATCCAACAAAAATAGGAATTGTGAATACATTTTGGGTTAGGCTTGTAGGCTAGGTTTTTGTGGATTCACCTTGTTTTGAGGAATAGTCATGTCCTGGCAATGTCACAGTTTTTATATTTACTACAATTTCCTTTTTTAATTGGTCTTATTTTATTTAATTATTTTATGTGTCAAATATATGTGCTTATATAGACCAAAGCCATTTCACTGGCCACTTTTTATTTTTTAGGACATTAAGGGGTTGCCTAGTGGTTAGAACAACTGCCTAGTGCCCAGAAGATCAAGGATTCAATTCCCACTGGCACTCCTTGTGACCTTGGGCAAGTCACTCTATTCATCATTGCCTCAGAAAAAAGGCCTGGCAATCTACTTCTGGTGATACATTGACAAGAAAACCGAGAGGGTCACCAGGCGTCAGCACTGACTTGACAGTAGTAAACAAACAAAAAAAAGGGGGTTGAACTGCAAGCGTGCCAATAATGTTAACCACAAGTGTAGAAGTTACATACTCAGACACTGCAGTTCAAATGTTTGCTTTTCTCTGAAGTCATAACTCTTAGGGACACTTTTACTAAAGGGCACGGTCATGTTGCATCTAATGCACTAATAGCGCAAACCATAGCCCGTTCCTACAACAGCATATTAACTATCAGAGGAGTGGAAAGCATGTTCCCAGTGGTTAATGCAGTGCACCCTGCCCTAAGGTGGCATGAAAATAGTGAGCATACATTTATCTCCACTACTGAGGTGGTGTTAAGTGCACCTGTACTGACCACAGGCCTCGCATGCTGGCTGCAAGGTGCTCACCCTTCTCACACTTTGCTCCTGTACCTGGGCCGGCCCAACCACTAGGCAAACTAGGCGGTTGCCTAGGGCAGCAGCCTCTGGAGGGCAGCAAAAGCAGGTCATTCAAAGCTAAATAGATTTTCACAGCCAGAGGGGATATAAAGCTTGAGGTTCACATAGGACTCCAACACTTTGGACCAACTCTAGGGCTGGCCCTGACCTATACCACCCATTTACCACCCCTATGCATGAAGCACAGTTAGTGCAGAAATCGGTCTGTGCTAACTTTGCTGGCCCCTCACTAAGTTACTATGGGACACAGCATATGGTTAGCATGTTCAGTAATTCACACTAACTGCTTAGCACACTTTAGTAAAAGACCCCCTTAATTTAATTTAATACATTTATATACACAAAAGCAATCAAAACCTATAAATCACAAAAACACTACAACACAATATCAAAACCAATACAAAACGTGTAGCCCAAACATTTAAATCAGTCATAAAACACATTTTTAAATTACATATTCATTTAATACTTATCAAAAATGCATATTATTCTGATGCTTACATATAATCAACATTCATACAAAATATACACATATCATACCCAGAATGCCCTCATGCATCAGAATCAGCAAACCAGACTTGAAATCAATCTGACAGGTGGCCTCTGAGAAACAATTACCCACTTACAAACAATACCACTGTATATATAAATAGCTAACTTCATTAATTATTGCACTCATATAATACTGCGATACAGCAAGTATTGCATTTGTCAATGAATAACTTATATGATAGTCAAAAACCACCAAGACAGATAGAAAATACAATTCATAGAGGCCCAATGACCCCCATATTGTATAATAAACAATAAGGGATGATAGTCCGTAATACCCCAAGAGCAAATTGAGTTTACGCTGCAGCAGGCTTTTATGCTGTCTAAAAAACAGAAAGCACACTTAGCTGAATACTGGTGGTAACGATGATCACATTCACAGCAAAGAACGCAGAGTGGACACACTCCAAATCTTTTGTATGTCCAAACAACAATTCTAATCTACTTACCAGTTGTGCTAGTAATGCAAGCAGAAACGGCAAAACACTCAAAAAAGTAGTTGGATGATTAAACCGCTGTAAATTGAGCATGATGACAGGAGCACAGCACAAATGGCTACAAATGCATTGACCACTGATAGTAATTAATGGCTCAGGGAATCCCAAACAGTACAGAGAACAATCACAGAGATGTCCTCTTGCAGTCTAACAGGGTAACATGACCAAAAGATGAAAGAAGCCCGATGAGCATCCCCACATGATTCAGTCACTCATTCAGAGCACCAGTTTAAATCAGTAAAAGCAATATACCAACATCCATACAAACATCCAACTCCGGCCAAGAGTTTCGCCATGCACAACAGCTGCCTCAAGGACGCCTAAAAATTAAAAACTATAAGCTGAAACATGCACATGGAGCAAAATCAAACACTCAAGAACTATCCATGAAAATTAACATAGAAAAAACTATTTAAATTTAACAGTACCTTAAGATGATGTGCAGTCCGCCTAGGAAATGGCAGAGCACATCAAAGCAGAAACACTGTATGTGTGCATTATAGTAGGCTCTTTACATACCCGTCAAAAGAACCAATGCCCACATGCCATTCTACTTGATTGTCGAGGCCAATCGGGTCCGTAGTTTGCTAGCTGAGAATATACGATTTTTCCAGTTGGATCAAATGCTTTTTAAAAAGCTCATCACCCACCCTATATAACTGTTGGATAACAAAGCATTTCAAATCCTGAATTTCATGATGCTTTTGTTGCCAATGATCCACCAATGGAGCAGAATCCACACCTTGACAAATAGTTGAAAGTTGTTCCACAGTTTGGAGTCTTAAAAGGGCGAGAAGTCTGCCCAATATACAACATATCACAAGGACATAATATAGCATATATAACCCCAGAATTATTACATGTGCCCATACGAGCACTTTCGAACTTTATGCTCCCACCCTCTGGAATTCTTTACCTCCTACACTATGGAGCATCCGATCACGTAAAGTCTTCAAAAAACACCTCAAGACACCTCCTTGAAGAACATTATGGAATATCCCCTCCAACTGACTCCCAACATGTTCATCTGCCACTCTCACCGATCATCCCCATCTCCCCCCCTCCCCTAATCAGCCACCTGACATATAGTCCCACACAAAGTATAGCAACGTCTTATTTATTGCATCATAAGTTCATTGTAACATAAGGTCTAATGTTATAAGGATCCTGCATGCTCCTTCATTCCCCTTGTTACATGCTGTTCTATGTTTATTAAGTTCGATGTAACTTGCATGCCTCATTGTTCAATGCAAACCATTTTGACTGGTAGAAAATGGTATATTAAAACCAGTTAAACAAACAAATGAATAAATAATTAATTAATATTTGGTGTGCCCATGAAAGAAAAAGGAAAAACCCAAACAAGGATGCGTAAAGGTTTGTAACTGTAAAGTGTGGGAACAAACAACACATTTCTCACACTTTCAATGCCCCCAGGCCGAAAGATCTAGTGTGGTTCATTGTTGTATCACCTAGACCTTACTATCAAATCCCTCAAATATGGCCCCTCTTATAAGCAAAGCAACTGGGTTGTTGGAAAATCGAATGTCCCTGAAGGATATCCCAATGCCGGAGGTTCAGTTGTTTCACCTGCGAAGCCTGTGCCGTATACGGAAGTGAGCCATCTTCTGTATGTATCCATAAGTTACAAATCATGGGTTACAATGAAACGCTCGTTTATCCACCCAGTGGATAACCCATGGGTGATCCCCACGTTCCTCAAAATGACATGTCAGAACATCAGATTGTTGCACGTAATCATCCCGTGTGGAACACAGTAGATGTAAACGTTAGGAACTGTCCCCATTGGAATATTCTCATTTATGTGTCTAGGATGAAAACTCTGGAAATTCAGTACACTATTGCGGTCCATGCTCTTATGGGTGGCGGTGGGAGGGCAGTGGGGGCTTCTGCCTGGGACAGCAGAAACCCTTGGACAGGCCCCGATCCTAAAGCTGCTTCCTCCTAGGCTGCTTTGAACACTCTGCTTTTTGCTAGACCCCGAACTGCCACCTTAGGTGACTGACTAATTTGCCTAATGGCTGGGATGACCCTACTCTGATATCTCCCAGGAAGCACATTACTTCCTCATGCTCCCTGCCCCCACACACCACCTCTGTGGCATCAGTCTTTTAAATTTCACATTACCAATGATATTATTCTCCACACACATATCAGCACCCCCAATGCTGTAGTCATTGTTGAAAGCAACAGAAATTGTTCATCTTGAGTCTTCAAAATGAGCTTTCTATTCCCACCCCACCCCCCTGTACAGCAGAGAGGGAAAAGGGGAAGGAAAGGAAAGAGAGAATAAGGGAAGGGAGGGCAGAAGATGGTGTAAGAGTGAAGAAGGGGAAAAGAAGGAAGGAGTGTGAGAACAGGGCTGGTGCTACCTGGTAAGCTGGGTTAATGCAGCATGGGGGTGCCAACATCAGGAGGGCACCATCGCTAGCTACCACCCCCATTCCCTATTCATGATGACCTGCAGAGCGCCAGCGGCCTAGTGGAGAGTCCACCCGTGATCACGGCCTCTCTCAGCCTTCTGCCTGCAGGAGCCACGTGTCCCTTGAGTAGGCTTTCCACTAGGCCAGGGGTCGGCAACCCGCGGCTCCGGAGCCGCATGCGGCTCTCTCACCTTTGCCGCGGCTCCGGAGCACACTGCCCGCCCGGTGACAGGCAATAGTTTTGTAAGCTCCCTCCCTTCTTCTGCAGCCGCGGCTCCCTGCCTCTTAGGGAACCGCGGCTGTGCTTTTAAAATCATCTCGGAGCCCTTCCTGTCTTGACGGGCTCCGTGCAGCATTGTCCGGCCTCTATAGGAAGTTTGGAGTCGGGACAATGCAGCACGGAGCCCGTCAAGAGTCAGGAAGGGCTCCGAGATGATTTTAAAAGCACAGCCGCGGATCCCTAAGAGGCAGGGAGCCGCGGCTGCAGAAGAAGGGAGGGGAGCTGACATGGAGGGATGGAGGGGGCTGACATGGAGGGAGGGAGCTGATATGGATGGATGGAGGGAGGGGGGCTGACATGGAGGGAGGGAGGGAGGGCGGGGGCTGACATGGAGGGAGGGAGCTGATATGGCTGGAGGGTGGGGGGCTGACATGGAGGGATGGAGGGGGCTGACATGGAGGGAGGGGGCTGACATGGAGGGAGGGAGCTGATGGGGCTGACATGGAGGGAGGGGGGCTGACGGGGCTGACATGGAGGGAGGGGGCTGACATGGATGGAGGGAGGGAGGAGGGGCTGACATGGAGGGAGGGAGCTGATATGGATGGAGGGAGGGGGGCTGACATGGATGGAGGGAGGGGGCTGACATGGATGGAGGGAGGGGGCTGACATGGATGGAGGGAGGGGGCTGCTGACATGGAGGGAGGGAGGGAGGGAGGAGGCTGACATGGAGGGAGGGAGGGAGGGAGGAGGCTGACATGGAGGGAGGGAGGGAGGGAGGAGGGGCTGACATGGAGGGAGGGAGCTGATATGGATGGAGGGAGGGGGGCTGACATGGAGGGAGGGAGCTGACATGGATGGAGGGAGGGGGGCTGACATGGAGGGGGCTGACATGGAGGGATGGAGCACTGGTAATGGGGTTGAGGGGACTAGCACTGGAAATGAGCTGATTAGGGGAGGCTAGGACTGGTAATGAGCTGATGGGGGGTAGGACTGGTATTGGGCTGATTAGGGGAGGCTAGCACTGGTAATGGGGTTGAGGGGGGATTAGCACTGGAAGCGAGCTGATTGGGGGGCTTTGAATGGGCATGGGCTGATTGTGGGGAGGGGAGGATAGAGCTGCTGGCCCTGGAAGATAACTGGGGGCTAAGGCTGCCATGGTATTTGTACTAGAAGGGACTGGTCAGTGGGGAAGGAGGGGGATTGGAAGGAAATGGACACCAGTGGCAATCATGGGAATGCAAGTTGACATTGGAAGGTACTGGGAGTGAGGACTGGAAAGGGGCTGATATTGGGGAGGGTTACTGGGACTGGAAATAGGCTGATGGAAAGAAGTGAAGAAAACGAAAGAAGAGATAAGAAATGGCAGATGGACCATAGACCACAGAAAGAGAGCTAAGAGAAGACAGGAAAGCAGAAGCCTCAGATCGGGACCAGCATGATCAAAGAATAAATTGGTCAGACAACAAAGGTAGAAAAAATAATTTTATTTCATATTAGTGATTTGACTACAAAATCATCATAATTTTGAAATCAAATATTGTTACTTGTTGTTGTGATATTTTCTGGCGTATTTTTTTTTTGGTGTGCGAAGGAAGAGGGGTAGTCTTATACGGCGAGTATAGGCCAAACACCTATATTTTAACAGGAAAAGTAGGGGGTCGTATATAGCATTAAGGTAAGAAACAATATATGCAGTGTTAGATTTGTTTTAAATGTCGCAATGGTTTTGCGGCTCCCAGTTTTTTTTTTCCCTTCGGAAACGGGTCCAAGTGGCTCTTTATGTCTTAAAGGTTGCAGACCCCTGCACTAGGCCATCCTGAGTCGGGGCAGGTGGCTAGCGATGGAACCCTCCTGATGTTGGCTCCTGCAGGCAGGCTCTGTTTCTCTGGGCTGCAATCATGGCTTGCACAACCCCTGTCCAAAGGCAGAAGACTATGAGAGGCAGCGATCATAGCCCAGAGAAGCACAGCCCGCCCGTGGGAGCAGCATGTCCCATGAGCAGGAGCTGTGCAAAGCAGATTGTGCCTTGCCTCTCTGGGCTGGGATCACAGCTTGTACAGCCCCTGCCCATGGGACATACTGCTCTGCCTCTTGTATTAACAAGGGGTGGACATGGCGGAGCATTGAGAAGAGGGGAGTGGAACTAAGGGGGCATTGAGTGAAGACTGAAAAGCAATAGGTACATGGCCTAAAAAAAAGAGGGGGACTGAGAACTGGATAATAAGGAGTAGTGAAATCTGGGTGGACAGAGAGAGAGAGAAATAAATGGAAGAATGCTGAAAGGCAAAAAATCAGTATCCAAGATGGAAAGAAGTGAAGAAAACAAAAAGGAGAGACAAGAAATGGCAGATGGACTACAGAGAAGACAGAGGAAAGCCGAAGCCTCAGATCAGGACCAACATGATCAGAGAATAAAATGGTCAGACAACAAAGACAGAAAAAATAATTTTCACTTTTGTGATTGGACTTTGTGCTATATTTATATTTTACACAGTATAGGGAAATGCACCTCTATTATTGCTCTGGTGTTGGCACTGCATATGGACTCTGGCTTCCTGAGGTTTCAGTTTAATTTTTGTCTACATATTTTTATTTTTACTTTAGGTTGTGATTACATATTCTGTATTTGATGAGGGTCTGTGTTCTGAGTGTATGATTGATGCCAGGCTTTCTGTTAACATGGAGTTTGTACTATGTACTGTACTGTAGTAATTTGACTTGTTGAGCTTTTCAAATAGGTATATGGATGCTCCAGGGCCTGCTGCAGTATTTAAAGTGCTTTTTTTTTTCTGTGTAGGCCCTTTGTTGTATGAGTTTTGGAAGTTTATGCTAACATCATATGGTAGATTTGGACTTGTAGATCTTCAGTGACTTTTGTAGGGTTTTATATTAGTTCACAATATGCCTGGTTCTGGAGAATGTTTATGTTGTTGTTAGTGAGAGAATATATATATTTTTTTAAATCAGATTCTGGTTGAGTTCTGTGGGTGAATGTCCTACTTCTTTTCTGCACCCATTGTTGAGGGAGAGGTTTCGGTGGATTAAGAATATATATTCAAAAGAAAAAGCAAGAACTATAACGCAGTTTATAAAATGAGTTATAATTTTATAATTTGGTGTTATAAACTGCACTGTGGTTCTCACTTTTTCTTTTAGTTCCTGGTGTGAGAGAATCTTGCATTTCCTTTGGTTTTTTTGCAGAATATATATTTACATTAACACTATGCTGGTCCAGTGCATACAAATGGGCAATCGGCATGACAGCCTTGGGGAGATGCTTCACATCCGCCCTCCCTCCCCCCCCCCCCCCGCACATAGCACACAGACCCTGCCATTTCTCAACTAAAATAATTTGTTTATTGAACAATATTGGAATTAACAAACTTGTTGGCCACAGCATAACCATGCATATTCATACAACGGTATATTACAATCATCCATTTCAACCTAATAACCAGTACAATGCCCACTTTCTTTTCCTCAAGTTATTCCTGACCTAGTTCTCCCAAGAAGCACAGCCCGTTCCTTCCAAATGATGCCTGGGAGGGAGGGAGGGGGGGGGGGGAAATGCTGTCAAAGACTTTCCCCCACTGCCCGTAGTCCTCACAGTACCATAAGTCTCACTGCTGCATGTATGTACCGTGCAGCGTGGGGGAGGGGGGAGGGGCCACATGCCATTAAAGCAGACATTAAAGAAAACCCTTTCCTCCCCTCCCTAGTCACAGCAGTGTCTCGTTCTGCCTCCGCCCTGGCCTGTCAAGGATCGGCAGCAGGGCTCCGTGAATGTCAATGATATGTCCATCTTCATCCATCCCTCCCCCACCATCAGGGGGAGGACAGCTTCCTATCCAGCCACTCCACCATACCCCCATGTCTTGCTGTGTGCTCTCTCCTATGGGCCGTAGCTCTCCTACCAACACCACCCCCCAACAGCGATTCCTCGCTTGTCGGTGGGGGCCACCCCTACCCTACTTCATAGCTGTGGCCAACACCCGCTTATCCCAAAGTTTTTCCATCGTGTCCTGTATGGCACACAGCAACACATCCATTCCAATGTCGGACAAACGTATCCCGTCAGCGCGATACAGACCACGGCAGTTTTCATCGATGAGTTCATGTTTGATGCTGTACCCCCCAATTGCCTCCATGAAATGGGCCATCCATCTTTCACCTGGTCTTTTCAAGTGCCCGGTGCAACCATTCGCCCCCTCCAAATGTGCCGTGGTATGATGTGCGACCACACTAGCCATGTCCCGGGGAACACATCTGCCAATGTCAGCATGTCCCTTTGCATTTCTTTCTTTAGTTAGCTCCACACTGTATACACACGTCAGATCGTTGCCTCCTAGGAGGACCACCATTGCCCACGGACTCCCACTTACTTTTTTCTTTTTCAGGAGGGATGGTAACAGCTGCTCCCACACCATACCTCACCAGCCCATCCACACGACAGACACTCCTGCATCCGGCATACCCAGATTGAGCCCATGCTGTCTGTTCCTTGTCCTGCTTTGCACCCAGTGAACAAAGGAATGGACATATATCCATACTTCCTGAGGCCACGGGGGAAGGTGGGGGGACTCGCAACTATGGCAGATTATTGACAAGAATATTATGTCGTTATCATTCCATCATGAGAGATTATTGACAAGAAAAATACATCATCATTGCGTCACATCTGTGTTTACAATCAGGTGAAGATGCATATAACATCCCTATCCATTCCCCATTCTGGACACAGTTCAGGCCCTAATATATATCTTTTTGTTTTGTTTTGTTTTGTAATCTGAATCTCCCTTAAATCCCAAGTCCCCAACTATCGGTTATTTCCGTCGACTGTAACAAGGAGCCATACCAAACTCCCCCTTTTTCCAACTGCTCATCTTTTCTCCTTTTTTTAAAAATATCTCTCTATTTACTGGTCTTATACATACAAACTAGTAAAAGGTAACAATACATGTGTTATACCGGGCAGACATACAGCCTATACCTGTCCGAGCGCCATCTGTCTATGCTCATAATTTGTTCCCTCATCATCCCTTATATTCTTCAAAATTTCACAATGGACACCAGGGGTCACCCGGTAACAGGGATAACACTACCCAGGAACCTTTTCCTTCTGTATCCGTCTTAGACCTGCGCACGCATAACACTAACACACCCTCATGCAAGCTGACGTTTTCTCTCCTAATACCCCTGCAGGCTGGCTCACGCCTCAAGGAGGCCACTAGCTCACCTATCCTGAATGCCCCTTAGAACATCCAGAAAAAGGCACATCTGAAAAGCTGGGTCTCGAAAGCATCAAAACATACCTGGCCTGTGACCGCCAACAGTTTTTTAAATATATGTTGCGTGATCGTGCGTCAATAATCCACCCTGCGGCACTGCCACGTTGACTAGCCCTTCATTACTCTCCTCAAAATGAAGTCTGTTCTTGGGCTCTTCTCCCCCATTGCTTGGGCAAAGAAGGTGACTGTCGCAAGACATGTCTGTACTGCCGATTTCTTGATGCCATTGCCCTTACAATGCAGAATCCATTGCAGAATCAGGCCCATCTTGAATCTCTCTCTGTCCTCAATCCCGTTATCTTTGCAAAAATCTTGAAACTTTTCCCACACTGCCAGGTATTTTTGCCTCTTCTGCTCGGCTAGGGAACTCAGCAGGAGCCAAACCTCGGTGGACTAAACTTCTATACCTACTCTGGCACGGCCGTCTTGACCATGTCTGCTTTGGGGGCGAGTGCCCGAAAGAGAGGGATCTTGCTCTGCCCTAATAGTCACATTATGCATAATGCATAGCTTCACTATTTTTCTTAACAATGCCACCACCCTCGGCGTTTTGGCACGCATTCCTTTCACCGCATGGAATACTGCCAAATTGTCCATGTGGAAGGTGATTGCTTTGTTGGCGAATCGCGGGGCCCAAATGCACAAGGAAACCATAATGGGAAAGAGCTCCAGGAAAGTGATGTCCTTGGTGGCTCCCACTAAGTGCGACTCGCGAGGCCATTGCTCAGTACACCACACCCCTTTGAAATATAACCTGAAATCGGTTCCCCCTGCAGCGTCAGTGAATAGTTACAGGTCCATGTTTGAGACAGGATGCTCCTGCCAGACCGCCAGACCATTAAATGTCTATAGGAAATGCTCCCACATGCGCAGATCTTTGCACATGTCTTTGCTGACTCAAATGTGATGGTGTTTCTTTCCGACACTCCTCATTGCTAGCGCCCTGTGATGGCAGAAGACGAGCCCCATTGGCATGACCCTATAGGCAAAACACAGCAACCAAAGCACCGATTGGAATTGCTCTAATGTGCCTTTTCATTGCCCATGCATCCACCAAATGTTGTTCTTCAATTTTTCCAATTTATCTTCTGGCCACCGTGACAACTGCGCTGTCATGTCAAGTTCCATGCCTAGGAATGTGATTACCCATATGGGACCAAAGGTCTTTTCTGCCACTAGCGGTATGCCTAATAACTGAGCCACCTGTTCAAAGATGCCAAGTATCCTCCTGCAGTCCCCAAAGCTTGTTCCTACAAACAGGAAATCATCAAGGTAATGCACCACCGTGTTGGGCCCAGTGATGTTCTCAACCACCCAGTGTATAAATGAACTGAACTGCTCAAAATAGGCACATGAAATTGAGCAGCCTATGGGCAGACATTTGTCATAAAAATATTCCCCATTGAAGGTGAACCCCAACAGCAGAATGACTTTGGGTGTACCAAAATCAGCTGAAGGCTGATTCTGTGTCTGCCTTTGCCCGCTGCACCTGTTGGCCCAAATTCAGTATGAGTGCTACGGCCCGATTGATCGTTGCATATCTCACTGAACATAGCACCGGATCTATGTGGCCATTGACCAAACCACCTTCTGGGTAGGATAAATTGTGAATCAAATGGAATTTGCCCGGTTCCTTCTTCGGCACTATTCCCAAGGGGGACAGTACCAGGCCCAGGAAGTGTGTGTGGGGGGGGGGGGGGAGATCTTGAATGAACCGGTTTCTCTTCCCAGGCCTATTTCTTTTGCCAATTTTTCATATGCCACCAAGTTGTATTTCTTAACTGAAGGTGAGTTGCGGATTATATGCGCCCTCGTCGGGAATGACGATGGAAAAGGGAACCAGTGATCAAATCCACTCTCAATGTTGACAGCTTTATCCCGCAGAGGATATGCCCACAACCAAGGGTGCATGCACTCAAGCTTGATGGGGGCTGTGGCCTTCATTTGGGCGCTGCTGTGTTGGCCTGAATGGTTTAGTCTCTCTTGCCGCTCTGCATGCATAAGCCGGGTGACTGCCCCCACAGCTTGAACTTGAGTGTTGGAATTTACACGGATGCCATGTGCATCCTGAAAGGGCTGCGGTAGACCTTCCTGACTTCATAGCCTGTTAGGGGCCATTTTGTCGAGCCACAGATCTAGGATTCTGTGTTGCCATGTAACAGTGGGGTCCCCTCCACCATGCTTTTCCTGAACTTGGCATCATAGTTCAGCCAGGTCCAGCCCCAGAAACGCTTATGCGCCCGGGTGATTGTCTCCGGGTACCTAATTAGATAGGGGACTCGATTCGAGCTCCTGCTCGATGACCACACTCAAATATGTGAACGTTGATACCCAGTTATTAATGGATTTCAAAATTCTTGGCTTCTTGTCCCTCACCCCACCTTTTTCTCTATCTTTTCCCTCCTTTGTTTCCCCTTCTTGGTCTCTGAGCAATAAAGAGAATATATCTATATATTCCCTTCGCCAAATGCACTTCTTCAACTTCCTAAGCACTGCGCTAGCTAATGATCTCACGCCACAGCGTGGGTCTCCCCTGTGTGGGGCAAGGCTACCTGCGCCACTGACACTGGCCCCATTACACCTGCCCCCTGGCTTACTCTCTTCTGGGTAGATACATTGCTGCACGCTGATCATACTCTCACAAGAGGGTCCTTTTTTGCAAAATTTTTTAATGCATTCTGAATTACGTTTGCTAATGCCAGTTCCCCATCTATCAGAAGTTGAGTCTTTGGATGAAGATAATAGTTCCATTGTCCCACTATACCCTCAGACTTACCAATTGGCATGCTGGTACTCTCCCCGTCCGTGTTTCTTCCACTCTTGTGGAGGGTGCCTTTAGGCGGAGCCTGACCATGCCCAGGCCGTTTTGAGTCACCTGTTTGTGTAAGACCTGAAGCAGTTCGTTATTTCCTGGCTGGACATCAAAGGTGCAGGTGGTGGTTGTTGCGGCGATGTCTGCTTGTTGTGACACCTGGATTTCGCAGCCGTATTGCTCGCCGCCCCCGAGCTGGTTACTGTATCGCGTCGGCGAGTAGCCTCTCTATAGTTTGTCTTCTTTTTCACTGCCGCAGTGGGTGCTACCTTCACTATAGCCTTGCACGATACCCTGCCTGCTGCACTTTCTGTGTCCCTGTGCTCGTGACCCTGTGCCTGTCGGCCTCCATGGTCCCCGGGAGTGCTTCGACTGACTTTTCGTGGCATAACTAGAGTATGGAGAAAATGTATTACGAAGAGGAAGGAAGGAAATAAGAAAACACTACGACTCCCGTTGATTCTTAGCCCCGGCTTACCCCACATGTATACTTATGTAAATGTGTAAACCAATATATATATATACTTGTACATATGTCTATAACTCCAGCCATATCCATTTATATATAGATCCACCCTATCAGCCCTGTTAACTTACCACACATACCCACAATCCTTCCAAAATGCCATCATACCCCTTCATTTTTTTTTTATTTTATATAGCCGTCCCATTCAATATCTAACAGTAAACTAATGATACATTTACTATCCTCCTTTAGTGTGCCATACCCCTCCTATCCACCAGATGGCAGCCCTGCTCCATCACATGTCATGTGTATAGCACAACTCAAAACTTATAGGTCTATTTTTGCAGAGGATATAGCTATTTCTAAATATACAGTGAATTCCTCCAATATGCTCAAGGCAATTTACTCTATTAGTTGTAAATTATTTGCAACAATCTCCTTTTTCAGTCATCTCATTTAAGTTTTATGAGCTGGGTCTCAGACTTTATCAGTACATATCTCGGGATCGATTCCCCGTAGTACTTATTCTTGCATCAACGACTCCAGCTCGTATAAGTTATCACACTCAGGTATTCAAAACATATCTGAAGAGAGTTTTCCCATTATTAATGCAATTCTTAGACCATAATATGAATACGAGAAGAAAGGATAACTTATCTGATTGTCAAAGTTTCCAAAAATATTTAAGATTTTCCCCAAATTTTCCCCGACGCCATCGTGTGGCACTGTGTTTGCGTTTTACATATGTTTCATCAGGGGTTCAATGAGATGCTGTAAAAAACAACACATCTTCAATGTAATGCCCAAATTAGCAAAACACCCACTTTAATATTTTCAGCAATCTCACCAATACCTTATAAAGATGCGGAGACAACTCCTGCTTGCGTTTCCCAGCGTGTATGATATCGAGCTCAACAGCTTCCAAAAAACGCCGCGCATGCGGAGTAATGACTATCCTGCCATTTAAATAGTTACTATTCACCTACATGACTCAGCTGGACTATCATTCAAAAACAGGTTCTCTATTTAGAGACAAGCTCCCCATTCAATGGCATTGTTAAGGCCCCCAGGAGCTACTGTTCGTTGTTCTCTAATTATTAATGATTGTTCCCGGGATTTACCATTTTGTCCCGTGAGCACTCGATCCAGACGAAAACATCGGAGATCTTCAAAAACATGTTTGTGCTGCAAACAGTGTGCTACTATTGGGGCTTCATGTACTTTACACCGCAATCGGCTCCGATGCTCATTCATTCGAATCTTGAGTGTTCTAGTCGTTTTACCTATATATAGTAGTTGACAAGGGCATCTTATGCCGTAAACTACAAAAGTGGTAATACATGATGTTGAATGGCGTAAAGGATAAGTAACATCATTGTATTCAAAAATTTGAAGGTCTTCTGAGATAGAACATATATTACATTCTCCACATGGATGATGTCCTACACCAATTCCCTGTGAAGTAACAGATAACGGACGAAGCACGGTGGGGCTTAATTTCTCTTTTAAGTTTCGGTGTCTAGTCCAGACACATCTGATTTTCTTCTGAGCCAACCCCGGTAATGTGCTGATAACATTAAGATGGTTTCTAATAATTTTTTGATCTGTTTACTATAGGGAGAATGCTTTGTTATTAAATTAATAGTTGTATCATCCATTGGTTTCGGTCTACTGGGGCATAAGAGCAAAACCCGGTTGTTATATAAGGCTCGTTTGTATGCAGAGGAGACAATCATTTTGGGATAACCCCGATGTTGGAAATCTTGCATTAATCTTGCTCCATTCTCCATATGAAACTCACCTAGTGCTATGGAAGCGCTATATCGATGACATTTTCATGTTATGGAGAGGATCGGACATTGTCCTACAACAGTTTTTTGTTTGGCTGAATAGCCTGGACCCTGCGATAAATTTTACTTATTCTTACGATCGACAAAGCATTAGTTTTTTGGATGTCACAGTAAGGAGGGGACAACAAGGATGAGATACTTCGCTCCACCGAAAAAGTACAGACAGGAACACTTTCCTACATTATACAAGTGGCCATCCGAAACAGCTAAGAGATAGTTTGCCGCTGTCACAGTTTTTTCTACAGGAGAAATTGTTCGGATCCTACCGATTATAAACAACAAGCGCGTCGCTTAATGCAAGATTTCCAACATCGGGGTTATCCCAAAATGATTGTCTCCTCTGCATACAAACGAGCCTTATATAACAACCGGGTTTTGCTCTTATGCCCCAGTAGACCGAAACCAATGGATGATACGACTATTAATTTAATAACAAAGCATTCTCCCTATAGTAAACAGATCTAAAAAATTATTAGAAACCATCTTAATGTTATCAGCACATTACCGGGGTTGGCTCAGAAGAAAATCAGATGTGTCTGGACTAGACACCGAAACTTAAAAGAGAAATTAAGCCCCACCGTGCTTCGTCCGTTATCTGTTACTTCACAGGGAATTGGTGTAGGACATCATCCATGTGGAGAATGTAATATGTTCTATCTCAGAAGACCTTCAAATTTTTGAATACAATGATGTTACTTATCCTTTACGCCATTCAACATCATGTATTACCACTTTTGTAGTTTACGGCATAAGATGCCCTTGTCAACTACTATATATAGGTAAAACGACTAGAACACTCAAGATTCGAATGAATGAGCATCGGAGCCGATTGCGGTGTAAAGTACATGAAGCCCCAATAGTAGCACACTGTTTGCAGCACAAACATGTTTTTGAAGATCTCCGATGTTTTCGTCTGGATCGAGTGCTCACGGGACAAAATGGTAAATCCCGGGAACAATCATTAATAATTAGAGAACAACGAACAGTAGCTCCTGGGGGCCTTAACAATGCCATTGAATGGGGAGCTTGTCTCTAAATAGAGAACCTGTTTTTGAATGATAGTCCAGCTGAGTCATGTAGGTGGTGAATAGTAACTATTTAAATGGCAGGATAGTCATTACTCCGCATGCGCGGCGTTTTTTGGAAGCTGTTGAGCTCGATATCATACACGCTGGGAAACGCAAGCAGGAGTTGTCTCCGCATCTTTATAAGGTATTGGTGAGATTGCTGAAAATATTAAAGTGGGTGTTTTGCTAATTTGGGCATTACATTGAAGATGTGTTGTTTTTTACAGCATCTCATTGAACCCCTGATGAAACATATGTAAAACGCAAACACAGTGCCGCACGATGGCGTCGGGGCAAATTTGGGGAAAATCTTAAATATTTTTGGCAACTTTGACAATCAGATAAGTTATCCTTTCTTCTCGTATTCATATTATGGTCTAAGAATTGCATTAATAATGGGAAAACTCTCTTCAGATATGTTTTGAATACCTGAGTGTGATAACTTATACGAGCTGGAGTCGTTGATGCAAGAATAAGTACTACGGGGAATCGATCCCGAGATATGTACTGATAAAGTCTGAGACCCAGCTCATAAAACTTAAATGAGATGACTGAAAAAGGAGATTGTTGCAAATAATTTACAACTAATAGAGTAAATTGCCTTGAGCATATTGGAGGAATTCACTGTATATTTAGAAATGTGTATAGCACAAAGCAAGACTAGCCAACCACTGTTTTTTTTTTCTGGTTGTTTTTTAAAATTCAACCCCAGCTAGGCCGCCTTCCCTCTGATCGGTCTACTACCCATGTCACCACATGTGCTCCGAATCCCCCCCCCCCCCCTCTAGTAGGTGCCGGTAAGCACATGGCTCCCTCACATATGCAGATACCCCCTTTTTTTTTATTATAACATTCCTGCTGCAGACGCCGCTCCCCTGTCGCCACTGGAACTGAGTGATTGACGAGCTGGTCTGAAAACGGCTGTCCACAATGGAACCACCTCTTTTCTCACTCTCTTTTTTTTTTTTTTTTTTTTTTTTTTTAAATATATACACTGCACCACCATCATAAAAACCTCCAACCAGCTCCCGCTGCCTGAGCTGCGAGACTCCGACCACGAGCCACTGCCCTAGAAGACTGCTGATCGGGCCGCTGCAGAGGCTCGCAGTCCGCTTGATTTCCCTCCACTCAGGCCACCACTGAGGCTCACAACCTACCCTTTTTCTCACCGATCACGGGTTTGCAGCGGGCCTTCTCTCCTTGCCCCTTTTCTGTACTTTTACTTTGCTACCTGTAGACCTCGAGGTAAGCGATGTCTTCTCTCCTGTGCGTTCTGTCTCCTTATTGACTGGAGAGGCAAGAGGGTGAGCTGCAGCCCTGCTCTCCCTTCTATAGCCACCCCCACCCCACCTAGGTTAACCCTTGGCCTGCCGCTGCCCACTTGTGCCCAGCCATGGTGACTCACCACCAGGTCTGTTTCAGTAGTTATGTTGGGATTTCCAACCATGTCTTTTTTATTAAAAGGAGGGAAGGGAGCAAGTGTGCCGTTAATGCGTGTTAGCGCCCGTGAGCAGTTAACACTGTGGAAAGTACTGATAACGCTGCCTTAAAGAGCGTTAGAGGGGTCTGCAATGATAAAGGTAAAGAAGGTGGAGAGTGAGCATTGATAGTGTGTGCTCCCATACCGCCAGGTTGTGCAATCACTAGAGGCCTCAGCACTGGGAACCCCAAAGCCAAGTAAAACCTTGTGGGATGGGGTATTTTTGAGGGGCGTGAGCCTATTTAAATGTCTGCAATGTGATCCACACACAGGGAATCCCACAAAGTTATAGCAGTGCCCCATTTGCAGCAACAGCATAGTGCCTCATAATGAAAGGACACTATGTTGATGGTGCAAATGTGGCAAAGGAGATGTCATGTGGGTGATGCAGTGGGGTGGATAATGCATCAGGCTGACCTAGCCACTGCCTAGGGTACACATCTGTGATGTCCACCATGACCTCACAGTGACAGTAGCAGAACACAGATATGCTGCTGCTGTCAAAAAGAGGACATGCCACCCCCACTGCCACCATGCTGCCATGTCAGCATGGTGTGAAGGTGGTGGCAGCAGTCACAGCGGCTGTGGTTTGCTGCCAAAAAAACATTGTCCCAGCACTCTGTATCCGGTGAAATTATGCAGTTGCCACCGTCAGTGGGCTGGTGAGCATTTCAGCAGCAGGTACAGCAGAGCACATGGTCTTCCCTCCCCACTGAGGTTGAAGGTAACAGCATGAATGCGCACATCCCCTGGTTGAGAGGAGCATGAATGGCAAGGTGTGCCCAGCTACATGTGTGCAACATCAAGGAGGCTGCCTGCAGCACTGAAGTGGTGGGTGTGGCACAATGGCAGGAATGGAGAGAGCAGTCGGCATGCTATCCACCATGAGTGTTGGACCATGGCACTTGGCTAGTCTTGCTGAGTGGAAGGGATGGGCATGGGATCAGGATGCCCCCACCCACACACATTGAGTGGATGTGTTTATGTGGGGGAAAAATGCCACTGAAGCAGGAAGACTACGCACTAGGATATCAGGCCATATGAGAGGAAACATGCCCACCTAGTCCCTTCACCTGCCAGATGACATTCATAATCTGTGTGTGAACTGGTGACCCTCCATAAGTAAGAGCACAGTTTGTAAAAACCATCTGAGCCACATATGGATCCACAGTAGCTATGTTTGTCTACGAACTATGAGGTTATGCTATGACTGCCCCACAAGCACAGACCAGGTTTTGAGGACCTTGGCCAGTCTTCTAGTATCCCCATGATTTGCAATGTGTGTGTTCTGGTATCATGGGCTGCCCCTTTGAATGGGCAGATCCCATATGTGAGACATGAATGTCAGTTGTACCAACAGCATAGCAAGGCAGTGCAACATACAGACCTAACTCGATATCTCTCTCCTATACATGCAGAACACACCTTGTCAGATATGTATGGCATAGAAACTGCAGAGATCTAAGCAAACATAGGCATACCCCTACTTATGGCCACATGTACCCTGCCAATGACCACATATAAACACAAGGATTGCTGAGCCCATAAGGCTGCTCTGTGGCTCCATACACACAGACAGTGTTGATATGAGTGGAGGGTCATATGCTCAAGACCCAGCTGAGGATTAGGAATGTATGTCCTGGTGTGTTAGCTTTATCCAACGTTGCAGGGACTGCATCAGCAGGTGCATCCTACAACTAACTGTCCAGCAAGATTCCACACACTCATCAGCCACACTGAAATGCTGCACCACCCACGGCTGGATGGCAGGGCAGGCTGAAAGCACCGGCACATTGAACAGTATTAACAACACCTGAGCATTGCAGAGCATACTAATAGTGCCTGCACCCTAAGCAGACACAGACAATGCTCGAGAAGCTAGGGAGGCCTAAATGCCAACCAGCACCACATTTGCACAGCGAGGTTATTTCTGTGTGTCTCTCCAGAGTATTGTATGCATCAGCAATGCACTGTGCCTGTATGTGGTACCCAGGCTGTATGGCTGTGCATACAACATGCTGCGTGACAGCTATACATCATGGCCACATACTTTGAGACACCAATAACAAGAAGGCTAGGTTGTAGTAAACAGTTGCAGCCTGTCTCTGGCCGCTTTTGACTGTGCCTTGCATTACATAAGCTGTTCCCAAATTCAGATTGAAAGGGTACATAATGAGGAACAGAGAATTGTGGGTATTGCAGGAAACAGAATGGTTTGCACAAGATGTTTATAAGTCAGAGTAGGGTCAATGACTGACCAATCGTAGTGTTGGTCTGCCATGACCATGACAAGGGTGCACACATCGCATGCTGAGAGGCCATTCTCACTTTGACTGAGCTGTTACTATGGCACAACTGTGTATCTACATTGTGTTCTATAGTGTCAAACTACAATGATGTGGGTGCTGTTCCCTCTTGGCAGTCAAATCACTGCATCAACCTTTGGGTTTCCATGCTGTGTATACCAGGCCTGGGTGTATTTGGATGTTCTGTACACATGCATGGTGTGGTTACTAGCAGACCGGTCACAGTTAGTATGTGAATGGCTGACCCAGCTTTATGGGGCCAACACATGCTAACAGACTGTACTTGCTGTAGTAGATTGGAATTCCCAACAAGTGCAGCTAGCAGCCATTCTTGGCCTGATAACATTGGTCTTGGCAGTCCCATCTGTTTAGTGTCACTACCCCCTGTCTCTACAAACATCACTGGATTTAGATTAAGAGCATAAGATATGCCATAGTGAGTCAGACCAAGGTCTATTAAGCCTCATATCCTGTTTCCAGCAATGGCCAATCTAGGTCACAAGTACCTAGCAGTTTCCCCAAAAGACACACAGGTTCCACAATGCTTGTATTGGGGTAAGCAGTGGATTTCCCAGGTCCCCTTTAATAATGGTTTATGGACCTTTCCCCCAGGAACTTGTCCAAACCTTTTTTAAACTCTGCTACACTAACAGCTTTTTATTACATCCTCTGGCAGCAAATTCCAGAGTTTGATTACATGTTGAGTGAAAAAATATTTTCTCTTATTAGTCTTAAATAGATTACCCTGTAGCGTCATTGCATGCCCCCCTAATCTTTCTATATTTTGATTGCATAAACAATCGATCTACATTTACCCATTCTACTCCATTCATTAATTTATAGACCTATATCATATTTCCCCTCAGCCATCTCTTTTCCAGGTTGAAGAGCCCTAACCTTTTTAGCCTGTCCTCATAGGGGTATCCTTCCATTCCCTTTGCCAATTTAGTGGCTCTTCTCTGTATCTTTTCTAATTCTGATATCCTTTTTAAGATACGGCAACCAGAATTGTACACAATATTCAAGGTGTGGTTGCACCATAGAATGATACAAAGACATTATAATATCCTTTGTTTTATTCTCCATTCCTTCCCTTATGATTCCTAGCATTCTATTTGCTTTCTTGACCACCACTGCACACTGGGAGGAGAGTATCAACGTGTTATCCATGATGCCTAAATCGTTTTCCTGGATGGTGGTTCCTAATGTGGAACCATGCATCGTGTAACCATAGAAGACTTATTAAAAGTTGCCTGCTACACAGTGCCTTGTCCTCTGCTTCTAAGGTGGAGTCTTACCAATTTTCCACGTGATTCTCACAGCCCTTGGTTTGATTGAAGGAGCCTTTTAAATTGCCCCCTTTGATCTGTCACTTGCCTTTAACACCTATTTAAGACAACTTCACAGATCTTTTGCCTCTTAAGTGGCAGGCCTTTTTGTAAAGGTCACTAGAACAAGTTTATTTTTCTTTCTACTCGGAGACTATTCTACTTGTATGCCAAGTTATACTCTGATTTGATTTAAATAAAAAAAGCTCTCTAGAAACAAATTTCAGTAACTATTTTACTTTTTAGGTTAAGCTATATTCTGATTCGATTTAAATGAAAAGCTCTCAATAAATTTATTTCAAAGTCTATTTACTCTTATTTTATGTTCTATGCTATGCTATGCTATACTCTGCTTTGAATTAAGTACAATGCTCTCTGGTGGTAGTAAGACCTGACTGACTCAGCAAAAACACCGAATTCTAAAATACACATTTATTAGCTTTAACCCCAAGAAGTCCCTTTTCCCCAAAATTCAGTTTATACCAGAAGATTAATATTCACAATTGTAGATCTACTTCCAGTTGCAGCAATCTTTTTTGATCGTCTTTCAAGACTAGAAATAGCTGCCTTGGAAATAGCTGCCATAACCATGGAGACTGACATAAGATGGTGTTGGGGGGAGTCCCTGGCTAACAGGAATAGCACACAAGGGCAAAATATGACAGTAGTGCAGACAACCAAGTGACAAGCATCACACACTGCAGACTATACTTGCAGCACACTGGCAGTGGTACAGATCTGCTCCAGGACCTGGAGAATCTATCTTTTGCAGTGCAAGCTCTGGCAACCAGGTGATGTGTGACCCTCGTCACATTCGGGATGACTGCTGAAACCGGTCAGTAGCACAGTTTGCCACTGTTATGTGCAGGAAGCACATAATGTCCCTGTGTATTACAGAGCTGATGTGAGGGATCACTGCATTCTCCCTTTGGTGATTCTTTGCAAAGAGCTCTTCAGAATGTGCAGTGCATCATGGGTAATGGAGAGCCTGACCCATACTGGCACTCCGAGCACAAGTTGCAGCCATAGTGGCCACTGAGATCACTGGACCATTGCCCAGTACCTGCTCGTCATCTTTAATGGTGGAAGACATGTGCATGGCCCCCCAGGGAGGCTAGGATGGTCTGCAATGGACTGCATCGGCCATTATTGTTGTTTGCATTTGATGTATGTGCAGGTGTACCTATCTCACAATGTGCATCAGGTCACAGGGGACTGCACTCCCTGCACCTGTGCTGCCTCTGGGGCTTGTGCCACACTGCAGTGCAGCGGACCCCTGTATGTGACTGTTTGTTGTTGGGGGACAGTGGAGAGACAGGCATCTGGACCGCACATGTGCCTTGGTCTTTGGACAAGAGATATATCTTGCTGCAGTGTCTGTTGTGCAGCTAGAATACTGTGTGTCTTGTGTATTATATACAGCATGTGTGTCACTGTAGGCAAGCCATAGGCGTGGTGTACCACTTTCTCAGATTGTGTCAGAGACACTGTTCCCTCTAAGCTGTGCGCATGTGCGCGCGCACACCTCGCCAAGCGAGCGCACATACTTTACAACAGAGCGCACAAAAATTACGGCTCTGATTCTGATAGAAAACAACACAGACGTCTTAAAATTTAAAAGTTATGATTGTGATTACTAGAAATTTCCCGCTTCATTTAGTAATCGTCTATTTCATTTAATTTGATTAAAATCAATGTGGTGTACATACTGTATTCTGACGTGCAGTCAAATTTTAAAGTATATAACTCCGAGTGTCGTTATGTGGCGCACAAAAATTTAACCTTCCTTCAAAATCTGCACACAGCTGATATTTTATGCGCACACGGTCTACAGAAAATTAGAGGGAACATTGGTCAGAGACATTGTTTCATGTCCTGAATTTCACCCATTGTGGCCAGGGACCTGCAGTCTCCTTGATTCTAGACACTGCTGTGCAGTGCATTGTGGAGGTGTAGCCTAATGCGTAGGGCCCTGTCTCCATAAGCAATGACCATGGGTTCAATTCCCACTTGTTCTCTTTGTGCCTGTGTCATCCTCAGTTCATTTTTATGCCAGAAACAGTCCAGGGTTTGCTGTGACCCACATTCTTATGCTTTGTTATGTGTTCCAATAGCACACTGTGTCTGCAAACATGCAATTTGCAGTCATGCCCTTCAGAGAGTATGGCTTTCTTCGCTCTGCTGCAGCCCACTGCAGGGGATCAAGCATGTTCACCTTGCAGATATCAAGCAATTGAGTGGAGGCATTGCCTAATGGTCAGTGCAATGGCTGGGGGATCAAGATACCAGCGTTTGATTCCCATAGCACCCTCTGTGTGACTGGTGGGAAATTTTTACAGAGGCTCTTTAGGTATGGAAAACTCTTCCTCGACCGATCTCCACTCCATGTGGCTTTGGGCAAGTCACTTAATCTTCCATTGCCTCAGAAGATTGCAGGTTGTCTATGTCCTTGTTTTTCATATACATTACCAAGTTTTCAGTACAATGTACGCCACTTTGACTTAACTGATACATCATTATAATAAATACTAGTTAAATACATACAGATATGGCATAGCTGAAAAACATGATTCACATATTCCATCATAACTGTGAGTCTACAGCTTTGGATCCATCACATCTATGCATTTCATGCAGCCACATCCTACCCCTTGGATGGCCACCTGCATGGATCATCACACTTCATTACGTGCCCCATATGACCAGTATGAGCGAGTGTTCAGTTGTTGTATGCACATTTGTCAGGAGAGTTGTATGGTGGTTGGGAGGCTGGGACAGCTGTGAGACTCACATGTCTTATATTAGGCCTTCCCCGTGGCACAGCCACACTTTTTTCCCCACACACTGCAACTGTATTTGTGAGGTCACATCAGGTATATCGGTGCTACAAGCCCATATCACACTTTCATCTACCGCCATCCTTCTGCCCATCCTTCATCTGCTGATTATGTGCAGTCATGTCTTCTGATGCCAGCTGCTGCACCATGGGTCACACATGAACATTTTCCTCCTTTCGATATATCACTCATGCCTCTCCTGTGACTGATTTGCACGTCATCACTCCTGCTCTGTCATTCTTTTGATGCATACATCTTGACGATTCTGGATCCGCAAGGGGACACGTCTTTAACATTCTCTGCCACACAATGACATTATAGCATTTTACATGGGCATCCCTCACTGAATCAGTTCAGGTGCCTTACACATGCTCATCCCATTCACTGACTGCCACGTTGGATCCCCATGGATCTGTCAGGTCCATCAGCTCCTACCTGTCCTTCCATCCATCAGCTTTATCTTGACTTTCGCTGGGCCTCCCTTATCCTGCATTAAGGTGACAGCTATTTTGGGCATTAAGGTGCACGCTTGGCACTTTAATGCCAGTATCCTGTTAGCATACATTAAGGGGGCCGAAGAGCCCTTACCTCTGGAATGCCTACTACACATCCCGAGCCTTTATCACACACAAACACCCTTAACGCTGCCATTATTGCTCAGTCTCCGATGTTCTTTAACATTCTTTAGTAAACATACCCCTTGGTGTTTATGTTGGGGTCACAATGTCCCATTTGCTTTTCAGAGGGTGGGAAGTGCTGTGTAGGGGGCTACTAGGCCTCTCTTGGAAAATGCTGAGTTGGGGCACCAAGTCACTCTTGTTTTTTGTGGAAGAGTGAGTCGCTGCATGGACGCTGTTGAGCCCTTCTTGTTTGGCATATTTAACATGTTTCCTAAGCTCTACGCTGGTAACATATGTGTGGGTCACATTACCAGTACGGGGCCGTAGGCTAACTGCAGGGAGTCAGTGTGGCAAATGTATTTCAGTGTGGCAAAATGACTGCCGGTGCATCTAAGGCCACCCATTAATGTGGTATTAATGGCATCCACTTTACTTGCACTGAGGCATTATGTTTCTGCCGACAATGCAGATGCCTGTATGTGAGTTCTTTCTCTCGCCTCACTCTGGAATAAAGTATAATTTTGGGAAAGAAATCCTATAAACCTACGAGTAAAGGGTAAAAGCATGGAATTTACTCCTTGGTCTGGCTGGAAAGTGGCCATGGTATTCTTGCTTTTTCTCTCACCAATTTAATTTATATAGTAGTTTCTAGATGTACATTGACTGCATGGTTATGTTTTTGATTCCTTCCTTCTGTGCAAAATCTTTCCCCTACATATTTTTTCAATGGAGTCAGTGATGCCATTATTACTAAATTATAAATTAACAAGTTTGAAGAAATCAATGGTGTGGGTCTCTCTCTCTCTCTCTCTAGAGAGATATATATATATATAATATAGATTTCAAAGGGTTTTAGTATTATAATTGGGAATTATTACTAAAAGAGCATCTTTCAGAAAATGGAAAAAGGATCCAAATAACAAAAACAAAACACACCATGTTGTTAAGTGCCGTCGAGTCGGAGTCGACTCATGGTGACCCTCTGGATAGCTGTCCTAAATTGTGTTCGGGCTTCAGTCAGGTGGCTCATTGTTGACAGACTGGTACCCATAGCTGCTGTTATTGTATCGATCCATCTCATTGCTGGCCTTCCTCTTTTGCGTTGACCTTCTATCTTGCCAAGCATGATGTCTTTCTCTAATGATCTCTCTCTTCGCATGATGTGTCCAAAGTATGAAAGTCGAAGTCTTGTCATCTGAGCTTCTAAAGAAAGCTTAGGTTTGATCTCCTCTAGTACGACTGGTTTGTTAGATGCAATGTATTGATAAGGCAGGCAAATAGAGAATTTGAAGAGATTGCCATGGAAGGAAAAACTCATAATGAAAATGTTTTCATGTACATTCATAGCAAAAATAATGTGAGAAAGTCAGTTGTACTATTAGATGATAGAAAGGTAAGAGAGGCATTAAGGGAGGTCAAGGCCATAGTAAATAGACTGGATTTCTTTACTTCAGTCTTTATTGAAGATGATGTAAGGAAGTTGTCCACCCCAGAAATAATATATAAAGGTGATGTAGCAGAGGAATGGAAACAAATCTTGATAATCCTGGAAGATGTAATACAGCAATTACCTGGACCAGATGGTATATATCTCAGGGTGTGGAAATAACCCACAAATAAAATTGCAGGTCTATTTGTAATCTGGGAACTACCATTAAAATCATCAGATGTACCTAAAGATTGGAGAGTGGCCAACAAAATGACAATTTTTAAAAAGGCTTCCAAGGGTGATACGGGAAACCATAGACTGAGCCTGTTATCAGTACCAGGCAAAATGGTAGAAGTCATTACAAAGAACAAAATTACTGAACATACAGTGCATTGCAAAAGTGTTCATCACCTCTGTGTCCTGTTTTGTCGCAATACAACCTGGAATTAAAATGGAGTTTTGAGGGTTTGCACCATGTGATATACACAACATGCCTGCTACTTTAAAGGTGGAAAACATGTATTTATTTACTTTATTTATTTAGCTGCATTTATATCCTGCTTTTCACCAGGTTAAAGCAGTTTAGACAAGAAAAGGGGGGTGCAAAGATCAATTTAGGAGGGGTGCCATCACAAGGGGGCCAACAGCAGAGATCTGAGCAAGGAGTAACAGTGCTAGACAGTTGACATAACTCTTAGATGGGAGCAAGGGGGTTTAAGTAGGAGGAACTGGTTGGGCAGTTAATGAGATGTCTGTTTCAGATCCAAGAAATTCATGAAACAGGATGTTTTTTAGCTCTTTCCGGAATGTGGAGAGGTCTCTGTTTCGGATCTGGTGTGGAACGGAGTTCCAGAGGGAGGGTGCATACAGTTCAAATGCTCTGTTACAGGTTTGTTGGTTGAACTTAGTTCGTCCATGGGGGATAGTGAGGGTGTTGCTGGTGGTCCATCTGGTCGGTCTGTTGAGGGTAGGCTGAGGAAGTAGCATCCGTAGTTGGGAGGTCTGCGTTTAGTGGAGGGCTTTGTGGATGAGTAGGAGAGATTTGTAGTTGATCCTTGCCTCGAGAGGGAGGATATGAAGTTCTGAGGACTGGAGTGATGTGGTCATGGTTTATTTGCCCTCTGGATGATCCTTATGTGGGTGTTTAAGGTGGTTCAGAGGGGGTTGGTGTGGGTGGTGGGTAGCCCATGATAGATTACATTGCAGTAGTCCAGGTGGGGCAGTGTCATAGCCTGCATGACAGTTCTGAAGTCTTGTGGGTCGATGAGTGGTCTGAGTCGTCATACTGTCTTTGCTTTGGTATATTGTTCTGGCAGTCTTTTTAATCCGTTTGAATGTGAGTGCTTGATCAATGATTCCCAAATATTTTATTTGGGGTTGAACTAGTATTTGGGTGGTTCCTAAGGTGAGGTGTGTCGGAAAGTTGAAGTTTGGGTCCTTAGTCACAATGAGGGCTTCTGGTTTTTTTATGTTTATGGATAGGTTGTTTTCCTTTAGCCAGCTAGAGACATCAGTGAAGCAGTCTGATAGGTGACTAAGTTGGGTAGGTGGTTGTGATTGGTCCATAGAGCATTATGTCATCTGTGTAGATATGGTAGTTGATGTTGTGAGCGCGTATTATTGAGCAGAGTTGCTGGAGGTAGATATTGAAGAGCATGGCGGATAATGTGGAGCCTTGGGGTACTCCTTGTGTTGTTGAAAGGGGGGAGGTGGGGGAAGGTTGCCGTGCTTATATGGATCAGTTGCTGTCTATTGGTCAGGTAGGAGTGGAACCATTGTAGCACAATGTTCTTGATGCCAATCTCCTGTAGTCTGTGTAGGAGGGTATGGTGGGAGATGGCATCGAATGCTGCCGATATGTCTAGAAAGACCATAGCATTAGAGTGTTTGGCCTGCGTACCTTTGTGTAGGGTATTTAGTAGTGATATCATGAGGGTCTCAACTCCATGTGATGGGCGGAATCCGTGCTGTTGGTCCAGGATGTTGGTAGTATCCAGGTGGTCTTGGAGCTGTTGAATTATCTTCCTGATAATTTTGGCAGTGAATGGGAGACTTGTTGTTGGTCTGAAGGAGGCAGGGTCAAGGGGGTCCAGGTTGTGTTTAAGGGTTGGTCGGATGATGGAGGTTTTGAGGATGTCTGGCATGTGTCCTTGTTTGAGAGATTCATTGACTATGTGGGTTAGGGCTGTGCTTATGTCCTCATTTGTTTTCTTTATCCACTGCACAGGGCAGGGATATAATGGAGAGGTGGCAGTGTTGAGGCATGAGATAGTGGATTCTATCTTTTCTTTGGTGACCGTTTCGAAAGTGCACCAGTCAGTGTCCATAGTAGTCAGGTAGGTTGTCGTTGTTGCCTTCGTTTTTAGGTTTAGTGGTTGTTGGAGCTGTTTGTATTGGCGTGCTAGTTGTTCCGATGGGATGTTCGGGAGCTGTCAGAGTGGCTGGGTGCTTTTGTTAGCTTCTTGACAATTTCAAAGAGCTCACATGGTCTGTTTAGTGAAGTATTTATGATTTTCGAGTGGTATGTCCTTTTTGCATTATCTGTTTCTGTGCGATAGGTATCGAGTTCTCTCATGTATCTTGCTTTATCTGTTTCATTTTTGGTTTTTCTCCATTTTCTCTCGGTTCTTCTGAGTTGGGTCTTTAATATCCTTTATCACACAAACAATAAGACAAAAAAAACCCCTGAAAAGCAGTGGTGTGCATATGTATTCACCTCTCAAAGTCAATATGTTGCAGAGCCACCTTTTGCTGCAATTGCTGCTGCAAGTCTCTTGGGATATGTCTGTCTATTTGCTTAGCACATCTAGCCACTAAGATTTTCATCTATTCCTTAAAGCAAAACTGTTCCAACTCCTTCAAGTTAGATGGGTTGCATTGGTAATGACACAGATTCTCAATTAGATTGAGGTGTGGGCTTTGACTAGGACATTCCAAGACATTTCAATGTTTCCCTTTAAACCAGCTTTAGCAGTATGTTTAGGGTCATTGTCCTACTGGAAGGTGAACCTTCATCCCAATCTCAAATCTCTGGCAGACTGAAACAGGTTTTCCTCAAGAATTGCCCTGTATTTAGTGCCATCCATCATTCCTTCAGTCCTGAGCAGTTTTCCTGTCCTTGCCACTGAAAAACAACCCCACAACATAATGCTGCCATCATCATGTTTCACTGAGAATGGGATTATCAGGGTGCTGGGAAGTGTTGGGTTTGCGCCACACATGGTGTTTCCCATGATGGCCGAAAAGTTCAATTTTTGTCTCATCTGACCAGAGAACCTTCTTCCATGTGTTTGGGGGGGTCTGTCACATGCTGTTGTGCAAACTCCAAAACGTGTTTTCTTATTTCATTTCTTTCTTTAAGCAATGGCTTTTTTCTGGCCACTCTTCCATAAAGCCCCACTCTGTGGAGTGTATGGCTTAAAGTAGTCCTATGGATGGATACTCCCATCTCCGCTGTGAATCTTTGCAGCTCCTTCAGTGTTATCCTTGGTGTCTTTGTAGTATCTCTGATTAATGCCCTCCTTGCCCGGTCTGTGAGTTTTGGTGGGTGGCCTTCTCTTGTCAGGTTTGTAGTGGTGCCATATTCTTTCCATTTTGTTATAATAGATTTAATGGTGCTCCGTGGAATATTAAGAATTTTGGATTTATTTTTTTAACACTCAATCCTGATCTATACTTCTTCACAACTTTGTCTCTGGCTCCTTAGTCTTCATGTTGCTTGGTGTTGCAGAATCAGGGGCTTTTTAGAACAAGTATAGTTATACAGACATCATGTGACACTGATTGCATACAGGTGGACCCTAATCAACTAATTATGTGACTTCTGGGGTTGATTGGACCAGATCTTTTTTAGGGGTTTCATAGCAAAAAGGATGAATACATATGCGTGCACAACTTTTCAGTTTTTACTTTTTTTTTTTTTTTTTTTTTTTTTTTTTTTTATATATACAAGGTATTTTATTGTCATTTAACTTCACCAATTTGGACTATATTATTAGATCCATTATCTAATATCCAAATGAACCTCCATTTTCATTCCAGGTTGTATGTAATGCAATAAAACAGGACAAAAAACAAGGGGACAAATACTTTCTCAAGGCACTGTATATGGGCATGTTTACTAACGGGCTGCTAATAGCGCAGGGCTAAGACGCTATCAGTATTGTCAGGCAAAATTAACACAGCAGAGCTTAGCAGCCATGGTACCACCAGGTAAGCATGGCCAAGGCAGAACGTTACCAGTGTGCCTGGTGCTTCAGTACTGTGGTAGTTATGAATGTGAGACAATAGCGCATATGTACATTGAATGTGTTCACCATGCACACCCTGCAATTGAAAGCAATAAATGCCTTATTAGGATGGCACAGCTCAGAGCAATGGGGCTAAGTATAAGAAGGTGGGGCATATAAATCAAGGAAAGCAACCACCTACAGAGAATTCATGCTGCACCCCTAACTGTGGAAGATAGGGTACAAACACAGCATCTGAAGATGCAGGGGACCTTGTATGGGATCAGGCAGAGTGTATGTAGAGTCTATTATGGGGGACAGGTATATGAACCCCCACCTCACCCTGAGGTCTCCAAGGTGCCTGTTCATCTAGGCTGCAGGCCTACAGTACAAGGTCTCTGATGTGGGAGGTGGTCTCCTCATTTTATATGGCTTAGCCAGCACCATAACCACTCTGGCATGCATGCTTCCCATATGTGGGGAAGGGGACGCTAGAGCCAGGGGATCTAGAGGCCATGCACAAGCAGCATACAAGCTCTGGTCAGTCTGCTAGCCAGCATCTCTACCACAGGGGATCCATAAGGTCAAGAACCACCTCATGGTTGACCATAAAGGACATACCCCCCTGTAGCCTACCATTTACCATGGGAAGTGCAGGGCACAGTGCTGCCATGCTATCCTCCACTAGAAAGGGCTCTGGGGGAACACTGCAAAGCAACCAATGCACCTCTATGGAGGTGACCAAACTCAGGCCAAGCATGCCAGCTGTCAAGGAAGCAGAACTAGGGAGACCAACAAGATCTCCACAGTTCTATGGAATACTTCAACCCCTGGGCAAAGGACCCAGGAGAAATAAGATACTGATCAGTGAGCTCCAACGCAGGAAACCCATATTCAGTGCTAAAAGTATTAAGTAGTTGCTCAGAGCCAGTAGGCATCAGTCATATCTTCCTATGTGCAGGGTGAGAGGGCCATCTGCCCACAGGAACATGGCAGCAGCATGGCCTCCCATGTACACATAAGCACTGCAACATACTCCCATGCTGGGTAGTTGGGGCCCAAAGACACCTTCTAATGTCACACTGTCATGTTGCCAGTCTGTGAAATGCCTCATTTTCAGTCCCCACCCCTCACTCTACTCTGCTGGCTCCAATTCTGGCTATGTTGCCAGTACTGGCTGAACCACAGAACATAGGCCCTATCTTCCGACTCCATCAAAGCACATAGCAGCAACTCTTTGACATCTATCTAGTCAGACAAGACAGTTGATGTTTCTGTGATTGTTTGTCCACTGTCCCAGCAGGCTCACTCCTGATGTTTCTGTGGTTGGGTGGAGTCAAACGTATTTTGTAAAGTATGTGCTAACATTTACACTTGCTCAAGAAGGTGTAGTGTCTGTACCTGCAATGTTGGCGTGATTTATGCAAAGATTTCTTCTAGCATTTTATGAAGTGTACGGAACCAGGGGGGGGGGGTCTATTCCATTGGCCAGAAGGATATCACCACCTCCCCCTCCATGCAAGAGGAACAAAACCTTGCAAACTAGCACATATACAAGGAGGGCCTACCACCTCTTCCCAATAAACCACACCTCATGCAGATTATACTCGTACCTGGGACAAAATTCTCACAGATTTTTCTTACAAAAAAGCCTTTATTTCTTATATCACAGAAGCAAGCATATAGGAAGGGTAATAAAACTAGCTAAATACAGAGTAACTTGGAGAATTTTCCTCACCCTCTTCTTACAACTTTACAGTTGGACAGGAATCTCTTAATTACTTTATATCGACAGATCTTAGCACAGTGAAAGAGAAGGATATATTATGTGGACAAACTTCCACATAATAGATCAAAAACAACTCCTTAGAATCATAACAATGATCAAAACAACCACCTCCCCACTCGACCCATGCCCTGTATCATGGATTAAATGTGCAAAGGATGAACTGGCGGAAAATTTACAACACATAGTGAACCAATCCCTTTCACAAGGCATAATGCCTGATGCTTTAAAACTCACAACACTCAGACCAATAATAAAGAACAATAAACTTGACCCAAAAGACCTGAACTCATACAGACCCATAGCCAGCATCCCATTTATAGCTAAAATAATAGAAAAAACAATTCAAATACAGTTACAAGAACACATTGATGAACATAAACCACTTGACTCACACCAATTTGGATTCCGCCCCTTCCATGGAGTAGAAACTCTATTAATCACCCTAATGGATTTCCTCATCAGAGGTACAGATGACGACAACCAAGGCTTCCTACTTCTTTTCATAGATATTTCTGCCGCCTTCAACAACATTAACCACCCCACACTGATCAACAGATTACAAAGCTTAGGAATAGGCAGGACTGTCCTTAAATGGTTCAAGTCCTACATCTCAAATAGACTAATACGCGTCCAAATTGACCAAGAGGCATCAGAATCATTCCCCCAAGGCCAAGGAATACCCCAAGGATCAGCCCTCTCCGCCCTCCTATTTAACCTGTACCTACAACCTATAACAAACATATTTAAAAAACACAGGATTAACCACTTTATATATGCTGACGACATCATGCTCGCTATCCCCATAACCGCTAAAAACCCTTCATATGACACACTATCAGAATGCATGACTGAGACCTCCTCCTGGTTAGAATCTAACTACCTTAGCATCAACCTCAAAAAAAACGGAAGCAATGTTCGTAACAAGGTCATCAACCACTGAGAACACCTCCCCTCCCCTCCCCTCCCCTCCCCTCCCCCCCCCCTTTGCTGAGGTACTGTGTAGCCTTCTTCCTGTTTTCTCCACGTGTGCATAGTCTGTTTTTAGTTGCTGCTTCTGATCAGAGAGGAGCAGTGCTTTTTACAGTGCTCTGCTAGAAAAGTGGATTTTGCCTTCTGAGAAACTTTGCTGTGAGTTCTAGCTGTTTATTTAACTATTTATTGTTTGTCTAACTGTTTAATTATTTATTGTTTGTCTTAGTGCTAGTTCAGCTGTTTTCAGCTGTAATTTACCTTGCCTCTCTCAACTAACTGGGCTTTGTGTGGTAGCCCCCTGCCCCCCTCCCCCCCTGCTGAGGGTCCAGGACAGGGTACCTTGTAACTGCCCTCTTTAATAGGACTTATCTCCCTCCCTCCCTCCCTCCCCAGCACCCACCCACCCCTGGGGTAATTGTAGTTTTATAGGTACTTGCACATCTTAGAGGAAAGGGGCTGCTCTCAGGTGCAGCTCATTATCCAAATCAGTCACACACAGAGGACCTGAGATTAATTAAGCTTTAGGTACACAAGGTGTATTAGGGGTATTAGATACACTTTTATTGGTATAAGCATCTACACCAATCCTTATTATATACAAAATTTAAAAGATCTAAACACAGGCTTTAAACTAAGATGCAGACAGAAGTCCAGCAGCGAGATGGGGGTTCTCCGGTCTTTTGCATTGAGTGTCACATGTATGATTTTCTCCCAGTTGGTGAGAGATCTTACGTATGCACTAAGTGCAAAGAACTCTTTGCTCTCAGGGAACGAGTCCGTTCTCTAGAGGCTAGAGTAGCAGACCTGGAAGACATAAGAAAGACAGAGAAGTACATGGACGTGACCTTCAGGGATATAGTCCTGAAGTCCCACCTCCAGTCTGGCAGCATCCCTGTTGCCATGGAGGAGAGAGGTCACGTGACAGGAGAGCATCACCCTGGTGTGGCAGGAAGTGATCCTGTAACTAGGACCTGTCCTCCAGGTGATGTAAAACCCTCTCGCACCGAGGGCGTTTCTCCAGGGCCATGTGCCCATGAGGGGAGGGTCAGGACAGCTGTTATAGTCGGTGATTCAATCATTAGGAATGTAGATAGTTGGGTGGCTGGTGGACGTGAGGATCGCCTGGTAACATGCCTGCCTGGTGCGAAGGTAGCAGACCTCACGCACCGCCTAGATAGGATCGTAGATAGTGCTGGGGAGGAGTCTGCTGTCTTGGTACATGTTGGTACCAATGACATAGGAAAATGTGGTAGGGAAGTTCTGGAGGCTAAATTTAAGCTTTTAGGTAGGAAGTTGAAATCCAGAACTTCCAGGATAGCGTTCTCCAAAATGCTTCCTGTTCCACGTGCAAGACCCAAAAGACAGGCAGAGCTCCGGAGTCTCAATGCGTGGATGAGACAATGGTGCAAGGATGAAGGTTTTGGATTTGTTAGGAACTGGGGAACATTCTGGGGAAAGGGGGGGCTCTTCCGAAGGGATGGGCTTCACCTTAATCAGGATGGGACCAGACTGCTGGCATTAACCTTTAAAAAAAGAGATAGAGAAGCTTTTAAACTAGAAAATAGGGGAAAGCCGACAGTCACCCAGGAGCGCATGGTTCGGACAAAGGTATCCTTGAAGGATACTACCAAAAGCAGTGAGGTTCCAAAAGGGGGTATAGTAGCCCAAATGCCCTTGAGTAAGGAGCAGACAGAGCATAAAGATTCCAAATTACCCCTGCCTACCAATAGCCAGATTAATATGAATAAAATACAGTCTCTAAAATGCTTGTATGCCAATGCTAGAAGTCTAAACAATAAGATGGGGGAGTTAGAATATATAGCACTAAATGAGAGGTTAGATATGATTGCACACTCAGACATGGTGGAAGGAGGATAACCAGTGGGACACTGATACCTGGATACAAACTATATCGTAATGATAGAGCGCAACCCCTCCACCAATTTGATCAGCTCTATGTTAGAGAGGGCATTGAGTCAGAAAGGATTAAAGTTTTGCAGGGAACAAAATTTGCTGTAGAATCTCTATGGATTGAAATCCCATTTATGAAGGGGAAGGCGATGGCAGTGGGAGTATACTATCGACCGCCTGGCCAGAATGAACAAATGGATGATGAAATGCTCAAAGAAATCAAGGAAGCTAACAAAAGTCACAACAGAGTAGTAATAATGGGTGATTTCAATTACCCCGGTATCGACTGGGTCAGTGTCACGGCAGGACAAGCTAAAGAGATAGTTTCTAGATGGAATAAATGACTGCTTCTTGGAGCAACTGGTTCATGAACCGACCAGAGGGGAAGCCATACTGGACCTAATCCTTAGTGGAACGCCAGATCTGGTGCAAGAAATAAGGGTGTTGGGACCACTTGGCAATAGTGATCATAGTATGATCATGTTTGATTTAATTAGTGGAGGACAGATAGTAAAGGAATCCACAGTATTACCTTTTAACTTTCAAAAGGGAGACTATGATAGAATGAGGAATATAGTTAGGAAAAAACTAAAAGGAGCGGTTCCAAAGGTTAAAGACTTACAGCAAGCTTGGGTGTTATTTAAAAATACTATCCTCAAAGCCCAGACCAGCTGTATTCCACGCATTAAGAAGAGTGGAAGAAAGTCCAAAAAACTGCCAGCATGGTTTAAAGGTGAGGTCAGAGAGGCTGTTGCTGCCAAAAAAGCAAACTTCAGGAAATGGAAAAAAGAGCCAAATGATGAAAACTGGAAACAACACAAGCACTGGCAAGTTAAATGCAAAGCATTGATAAGGCAGGCAAAGCGGGAATTTGAGAAGAAACTTGCTACGGAAGCAAAAACACAAAATAAAGACTTTTTCAAGTACATTCGTAGCAAAAGGCCTGTGAGAGAGTCAATTGGACCGTTAGATGATAGAGGGGTAAAAGGGGCAGTAAGAGGAGACAAGGCTATAGCAGAGAGACTGAATGAATTCTTTGCTTCGGTCTTTACTGAGGAAGATGTAGGGATGTTACCCATGGCTGAAGTGGTATTTAAAGGAGATACTGCAGAGGAATTGAGAGAAATATCACTACACCGGGAAGATATATTACAACTATTTGATAAACTGAATAGTAGCAAATCACCTGGACCGGATGGTATACATCCCAGAGTGTTGAAAGAACTGAAATATGAGATTGCAGACCTGCTATTGGTAATCTGTGAACTTTCATTAAAATCATCTGTAATACCTGAAGATTGGAGGGTCGCCAACGTAACACCAATTTTTAAAAAAGGTTCCAGGGGTGACCCGGGAAATTACAGACCGGTGAGCCTGACGTCAGTACCAGGGAAAATGGTAGAAACCATCATAAAGAACAAAATTACACAACATGTAGATAGTCATGGCCTAATGGGAGACAGCCAACATGGCTTTAGACAAGGAAGATCTTGTTTTACTAATCTGATATGTTTCTTTGAAGGTGTGCATAAACAGGTAGACAAAGGTGAGTCGGTTGATATAGTGTATCTGGACTTCCAGAAAGCTTTTGACAAGGTCCCCCATCAGAGACTTTTGGCAAAGCTAAAAAGTCATGGGATAGGAGGCAGTGTACTATTGTGGATTGGGAACTGGTTAAAAGATAGAAAGCAGAGGGTAGGGCTAAATGGCCAATATTCCCAATGGAAAAAAGTGAATAGTGGAGTACCCCAGGGATCTGTACTGGGTCCGCTACTTTTTGACATATTCATAAATGACCTGGAAAAGGGAATAACTAGTGAGGTTATCAAATTTGCAGATGACACAAAACTGTTTAAAGTTGTTAAAACCCAAGAGGATTGTGGAAAACTGCAGGAGGATCTGGATAAATTGGAAGACTGGGCATCCAAATGGCAGATGAAATTTAATGTGGACAAATGCAAAGTTATGCACCTAGGAAAGAACAACCCACACTATAGTTACACGATGCAAGGCTCCACATTAGAAACCACTACCCAGGAAAAGGACTTAGGAGTCATCGTGGATAACATGTTAAAACCCTCCGCCCAGTGTGCAGCGGCGGCCAAGAAAGCAAATAGAATGCTAGGTATCATAAAGAAAGGGATGGAGAATAAAACAAAGGATATTATAATGCCTCTGTATCGCTCCATGGTATGACCGCACCTTGAATATTGTGTGCAATTCTGGTCGCCGTATCTTAAAAAGGACATAGCGTTATTAAAAAAAGTACAGAGAAGAGCCACCAAATTGGTGAAGGGGATGGAAGGCTACTCCTATGAAGAGAGGCTAAAAAGGTTAGGGCTCTTTAGCCTGGAAAAGAGATGGCTGAGGGGAGATATGATAGAGGTCTATAAATTAATGAATGGAGTGGAACGGATAAACGTGGATCAATTGTTTATGCTATCAGAATATAGAAAGACTAGGGGATATGTAATGAAGCTACAGGGTAAACTATTTAAGACAAATAAGAGAAAATATTTTTTCACTCAACGTGTAATCCAAACTCTGGAATCTGTTACCGGAGGATGTAGTAAGGGCTGTTAGTATAGCTGGGTTTAAAAAAGGTTTGGACAAGTTCCTGGAGGAAAGGTCCATAAACCACTATTAAAAAGGGACCCAGGATATCAATGCTTGACCCAGTACAAGCATTATGGAACCTGTGTCTTTTGGGGATATTGCTAGGTACGTAGGACCTAGATTGGCCACTGTTGGAAACAGGATACTGGGCTTGATGGACCTCGGTCTGACCCAGTATGGCATGTCTTATGTTCTTATGTTCTTAACACCTTCCCAGAAAGAATCACAATCAACAAAACATCCATACCTGTTAGAAAAGAGGTAAAATATTTAGGTGTAATAATAGATCACACACTTACCATGCTACCACACATAAAACAAACCGTAAAAACCATCTACTATAAACTTAAAACTATTCAGCACCTAAGGCCACTCCTCGAAACACAAGATTTTAGATCTGTAGTAAATACACTAATCACCCCCCACTTCGACTACTGCAATAGTCTATTAATAGGCCTCCCTCAGAAAAACACATACCTTCTCCAAAGAGCTCAGAACATCTGTGCAAAAGTAATAGCTAAAGCTCGTCTAACGGACCACGTAACCCCAATACTGCTAGAACTACACTGGCTCCCAATAAACAGCCGAATCAGATACAAAATTATCCTAACAACCTTTAAACTCATAAAAGACATAGCCCCCTCACACCTATCCACACTACTGCATTCACCAACCGAAACTAGATCACAGACAAAACGCAGCCCACTCCCTTATCACACCAAAAGCTTTCAGGAAGACAAAGAAAACCACTAGCTCCAGAGCATTCACATTCACTGCCCCTACGCTCTGGAACGATCTCCCAATAGACCTTCGCATCATAAAAGACCTCTCTCAGTTCAGGAAAGAATTAAAAAAACTTACCTATTTACTGAACACTTTAAAATCCCATATTCCCCCAAAACACCTCCATAACAACCATGGACTTACACACACAAACCCCATATTCAAAACTAAATAACTCTAACTTCCTGTTTGCCACCCCCACACACACTCCCAACTTACGTCATAAAAGGAAATAAATTCCAAAAATATATAGCTGTCCTACACACCACACACTCCTGACTTACGATATAAAAGGAAATAAATTCCAATACCTAACTACACATGCCCTACACACAACACTCAACCACTGTAAATATCCAATGTAAATAATTTAACGGTTGTTTGTATTAATATATCATAAAGTTGAAGTTTATTGTTCAATGTAAATAGTTAAACCTGACCGTTCAGTGTAAATAGTTGAATCCGATTGTTCAATGTAAATGTATACAACTGTGCACAATTGTTAAGATGTTTCATGTAAACAGCCCTTGATCACTGGAAGGGGCGGTATAGAAGAAAATAGATAAATATATGGTTCCTAGCTATACTCAAAGGTAAACTAAGAAAACTTTCACAGACAGCTGCACGCAGAACAAAGAATCAGCATCATACCCACTCATTCATTAGCAGACATGCAGTGGAAATTTACAAACCACCTTCTTCAGAAAATGGGGTGTAAATTCCTGATCTCTAAAAGTTCTGTCCCGTTATATAGTTTTTCTTTTCCAATTAGTCCCTTTAATTAGTCCCTTTACTTTTGATTCCAGGCATATGGATTCTCTTTCATTCCTTCCTTTGTCCTGTCATATCTGCACTCCCATTCCTGATGACCGGTGACCCTTTTGGCCTTGTATATAACCATTTGCTCAGGTCTTTGTCAGATTTACATAAGAACATAAGATATGCCATACTGGGTCAGACCAAGGTCCATCAAGCCCAGTATTATGTTTCCAACAGTAGCCAATCTAGGTCATACGTACCTAGCAGTTTCCCCAAAAGACACAGGTTTCACAATGCTTGTACTGGGTCAAGCATTAATATCCTGGGTCCCTTCTTAATAATGGTTTATGGACCTTTCCTCCAGGAATTTGTCCAAACCTTTTTTAAACCCAGCTATACTAACAGCCTTTACTACATCCTCTGGTAACAAATTCCAGAGCTTGATTACACGTTGAGTGAAAAAATATTTTCTTTTATTAGTCTTAGTTTACCCTGTAGCTTCATTGCATGTCCCTAGTCTTTCTATATTCTGATAAGGTAAACAATCGATCTACGTTTACCCGTTCCACTCCGTTCATTAATTTATAGACTTCTATCATATCTCCCCTCAGCCGTCTCTTTTCCAGGTTAAAGAGCCCTAACCTTTTTAGCCTTCATAGGAGTATCCTTCCATCCCCTTTACCATTTTGGTGGCTCTTCTCTGAACCTTTTCTAAAATCGCTATATCCTTTTTAAGATACGGTGACCAGAATTGCACACAATATTCAAGGTGCGGTCTCACCATGGAACGATATAGAGGCATTATAATATCCTTTGTTTTATTTTCCATTCCTTTCCTTATCATACCTAGCATTCTATTTGCTCTCTTGGCCGCCGCTGCACACTGGGCCGAGGGTTTTAACATGGTATCCACAATGACGCCTAAATCTTTTTCCTGGGTGGTGGTTCCTAATGTGGAACCTTGCATCGTGTAACCATAGTTTGGGTTGTTCTTCCCTAGGTGCATAACCTTGCACTTGTCCACATTAAATTTCATCTGCCATTTTGATGCCCAGTCTTCCAATTTATCAAGATTCTCTTGCAATTTTCCACAATCCTCTTGGGTTTTAACAACTTTAAATAGTTTTGTGTCATCTGCAAATTTGATAACCTCACTCGTTATTCCACTTTCCAGGTCATTTATGAATATGTCAAAAAGCAGCGGACCCAGCACAGATCCCTGGGGTACACCACTATTCACCTTTCTCCATTGGGAAAATTGGCCATTTAGCCCTACCCTCTGCTTTCTATCTTTTAACCAGTTCCTGATCCACAATAGTACACTGCCTCCTATCCCATGACTCTTTAGTTTTGCCAAAAGTCTCTCATGAGGGACCTTGTCAAAGGCTTTCTGAAAGTCCAGATACACAATATCAACCGACTCACCTTTGTCCACCTGATTATTCACTCCTTCAAAAAAACATAACAGATTAGTAAGACGAGATCTTCCTTGTCTAAAGCCATGTTGGCTGTCTCCCATTAGGTCATGACTATCTACATGCTGAGTAATTTTATTCTTTATGATGGTTTCTACCATTTTTCCCAGTACTGATGTCAGGCTCACCAGTCTGTAGTTTCCCGGATCACCCCTGGAACCTTTTTTAAAAATCGGTGTTACATTGGCGATCCTCCAATCTTCAGGTATTAGAGATGATTTTAATGAGAGTTCACAGATTACTAATAGCAGGTCTGCAATCTCGTATTTCAGTTCTTTCAACACCTTTGGATGTATACCATCCGGCCCAGGTGATTTGCTACTCTTCAGTTTATCTAATAGTTGTAATACATCTTCCTGATGTATCTATTTCCTTCAATTCTTCCACACCTTTAAATACCACTTCAGTCATGGGTAACATCCCTACATCTTCCTCAGTAAAGACAGAAGCAAAGAATTCATTCAGTCTCTCCGCTATCACCTTGTCGCCTCTTAGTGCTCCTTTAACCCCTTTATCATCTAATGGACCAACTGACTCTCTCACAGGTTTTTTGCTACAAATGTACTTGAAAAGGTCTTTACTTTGCGTTTTTGCTTCCGCAGCAAGCTTCTTCTCAAATTCTCCCTTTGCCTGCCTTATCAATGCCTTGCATTTGACTTGCCAGTGCTTGTGCTGTTTCCAGGTTTCATCGTTGAGCATCTTTCAGGAAATGGAAAAAAGAGCCATTTTGGCAACAGCCTCTCTGACCTCACCTTTAAACCATGCTGGCAGTTTTTTGGACTTCCTTCCACTTTTCTTAAAGCGTGGAATACAGCTGGTCTGGGCTTCCAAGATAGTATTTTTCAACAACAGCCAAGCCTGATGTACGTCTTTAACCTTTGCAACTGCTCCTTTTAGTTTTTTCTTAACTGTTTTCCTCATTTTATCATAGTCTCCCTTTCAAAAGTTAAAAGGTAGTACTGTGGATTTCCTTACTATCTCTCCTCCATTAATTAAATCAAAGGCGATCATGCTATGATCACTATTGCCAAGTGGCCCCAACAACCTTATCTCTTGCACTAGATCTGGTGTTCCACTAAGGATTAGGTCTAATATGGCTTCCCCTATTAGATTTATTCCCTGTTATCTGACCCTTTTCCCACTTATTCAATTTTCCACCTGGTTTGTCTTTCCATCCCTTATTTTCAAGAAATATAGAACATATATAGCTTATTAGTTCTCTGATATCTTCTGACAGTTTCCACACTAGTCCTCAGTAGGTTCCATGCCAGACTGGCATAACATGCTAATGCCTTCTCTCTCCTGTGCTCTATAGATATGTGTGTTTTTTCTCACAGCACCTCATGAAGCACATGCAGTGCAAATGCCAGCAATTTGGACACATTTTAGACGTTCTCTGTGTTATCCCCTTCCCTTCAGGCTTAAAGTACCATCATGCCTTTGTAACTTAGGGGTATGTTTACTAAACTGCGTTAGTGCGATTCGCGTTAGGAGCTGCGTTAGAGACAGAAACCCCAAATAAGGACATGGGCGGTACATCGTTTCCGAGAACGCGCGATACAAGGCGCCATAAATGAACAAGCGCTACAGGGCACATTACCACGCGTTAATCTTAAGAAGGCGCGCAGGCATACAAGCACAGTAACAGAGCTGTAGCACAATGGTTACAACACTGACTGATGGTACAGGGGTCATGGGTTCGATTCCCCAGTGGGCCTAATGTATAAGGCTGGCTGAGGCAGCACCCTTTACATTTAAGTAGCAATTGTTGAGGCATGTGACGTGTATTTTAATTAGTGCTGCCAGCAAACACACCCTCACGGTGGCATAACCTAAGGTGCCTCATAAGGCACCCCATAACGCACTCCATAGGGCACATTATAAAGTGTACTGTCCGCCAAGGCACCCTATAATGTCCCCTATAGGACACCTTATAAGGATGTGAACAAAGCCCTGGCTGGCTGCAGGACTGCACGTCACCACACAAACTGTCTGCTGTGGTTACCAGGATAGGGGTAACCCACCCATACCCATGATGCACTGCACATGCAAATCAGCAGTCAAGAGATGGGCATAAGATCGGGTATGCACCCCCACAGCACCTCGGCCTTGTAGGGGGAATAGACCATGTGTGGCACTGCCACAGAGTAGCCACAGTCACATTGTGCGGGTACAGTGCCCACCCTGAGGTTGAGGTGGGGCGCCCAGCACCAGGTCGACAGCACCTTTTATGGCTGAAATGCACCATGCTGCAGGTCCCCATCAGTATGTGATAGGTAGTTCCGTTAGCAGGACACAGATGTATCCTAGGTGTGTCTGTATGTCTCGTTCATGTCTAGTCCCTATGGGCGATGCTGCACCCAGAATAGTGCATATCCTGTGTTGGTGCTATCGTTACCTGCTGTAGGTGAAGGGGGGGAGTGTATGGACCCATAGGCAGATTATGTACCACCACACAACCCACCCTCTGGGGCTCAGGGTGGGAAACAGGATCACCCACCAATAGATCCACACTCTACCTCCCTGCAATGGCAGCAGTAGAGGGGACCAGCAACCCCAGTCCTGCTGGGGAACAGACAGAGCAGTACACATCCATAACGCAATAGCAGACAGACGGCAGGCCTGGAAATGCTCAGCTGCCCCCCACCATTATCTGACATTCTCCAGCAGCAAGCCTCCAGCCGCTGCACCCTGCAAGGTGTTCCAGCAAGACGCATACTAGCTGCAGACAGTCCACCAGCTAGTCCATAGTGCATGGCCCTGGAGGAGATGCATGTACCCAGAACGGGGATGTCAGCATACACACCAAGCAGATAAGTCAGTGATTGGGCCCCAAAAGGAAACCCATAAATATCACAGGAGAGAAATGCTATAGAGCACTATGGGGGAACCTAGCCATGCCATGGTCACTGCTCAGTTAGGGTGAGAGTGACCTCCCAGCAGGACATGCTATGGCCACATTGTCCGTGCAGGTGGTGGCCAGGCACTACAATGTCCGAGCCATTGCCCTATGCCGTGTGCAGATGCGTCCAGGCCAGGCCACCCTATCCAGGCTATTCCCACAGTACCTTGCTCCTCATTATGCACATTGGCAGGCCAATACTGGCAATAGTGCTAGCAGTGTGGGCTGTGGAGGGTGTTGGCAGCCACCACACACTGGATAGACAGACACACACTCCCGAAACCTATGCCAGCATTGTGCAACTATAGAGGTGTTGGGCAGCCCAGGCCACCACACAAGTCCTGGGCACAGTGCAGGCATGGCTATGGTACGCAATACTGTAGGGGTCACTCCCCAGGTTGGTAAACACTGTCAGACACAAGACCTGTAGCACACTCCACAGACATCAGAAAGGCTGCTATGATGCAGCTCACTCAGAAAAGTGTACTTAACCTAGGAATTGCTATCTGCCAGTATTCATAGCAACCTTTTGATAGATGTGTACCATATTCCCAGGTTTAGGGTGGCATTACTAAGGTATGCAAGTGCTAGTATTGGGAGATGCACGCAGAGCCCAAAGTCCTGTCTCCCCAGGAGGCTTTGGATAATGGGGCCTGTGGGTGCGGGTGTGTCTGCCCCTGTTGGCTGCTGCTTTACGGCAGAGGTTCCCAACTCCAGTCCTGCGATGCAAAACACTGTTCGGGTTTTCATGCTGTCCCTCATGAATATGCATGAGATACATCTGCATACCATGGGGGTGGCGCATAGAAATGCAGCACAGGCATCTTTATCAGAGGCAGCATGGAACCGGAATGGTGTTTGGCCCTCCAGGACGGCATTTGGGAGGCTCTGCTCTAGGTAATGTGCATGTTTATGGTGTCTGTGCTCTGTAGGGTAAAATGTAGGTGTCTTGGGCATGTTTACGTCATCTGCAATAAAGGTGCTGTCTGTATTAGCACGTTGTAGTAGTGGGTAAAATATGTAGACTGGGTTGGCGGGAACCACAGCTGGGACTCTTTGCTCTCAGGGAGCGAGTCCGTTCTCTAGAGGCTAGAGTAGCAGACCTGGAAGACATAAGAAAGACAGAGATGTACATGGACGTGACCTACAGGGATATAGTCCTGAAGTCCCACCTCCAGTCTGGCAGCATCCCTGCTGTCATGGAGGAGAGAGGTCACATGACAGAGCATCACCCTGGTGTGGCAGGAAGTGATCCTGTAACTAGGACCTGTCCTCCAGGTGATGTAAAACCCTCTTGCACCGAGGACGTTTCTCCAGGGCCACGTGCCCATGAGGGGAGGGTCAGGACAGCTGTTATAGTTGGTGATTCAATCATTAGGAATGTAGATAGCTGGGTGGCTGGTGGACGTGAGGATCGCCTGGTAACATGCCTGCCTGGTGCGAAGGTAGCGGACCTCACGCACCGCCTAGATAGGATCGTAGATAGTGCTGGGGAGGAGTCTGCTGTCTTGGTACATGTTGGTACCAATGACATAGGAAAATGTGGTAGGGAAGTTCTGGAGGCTATTAATTTAAGCTTTTAGGTAGGAAGTTGAAATCCAGAACTTCCAGGATAGCATTCTCCGAAATGCTTCCTGTTCCACGTGCAGGACCCAAAAGACAGGCAGAGCTCCGGAGTCTCAATGCGTGGATGAGACAATGGTGCAAGGATTAGGGTTTTGGATTTGTTAGGAACTGGGGAACATTCTGGGGAAAGGGGGGGCTCTTCCGAAGGGATGGGCTTCACCTTAATCAGGATGGGACCAGACTGCTGGCATTAACCTTTAAAAAGGAGATAGAGAAGCTTTTAAACTAGAAATTAGGGGAAAGCCGACAGTCACCCAGGAGCGCATGGTTCGGACGAAGGTATCCTTGAAGGATACTACCAAAAGCAATGAGGTTCCAAAAGGGAGTATAGTAGCCGAAATGCCCTTGAGTAAGGAGCAGACAGAGAATAAAGATTCCAAATTACCCATGCCTACCAATAGCCAGATTAATATGAATAAAATACAGTCTCTAAAATGCTTGTATGCCAATGCTAGAAGTCTAAACAATAAGATGGGAGAGTTAGAATATATGGCACTAAATGAGAGGTTAGATATGATTGCACTCTGAGACATGGTGGAAGGAGGATAACCAGTGGGACACTGTGATACCTGGATACAAACTATATCGTAATGATAGAGCTGATCAAATTGGTGGAGGGGTTGCGCTCTATGTTAGAGAGGGCATTGAGTCAGAAAGGATTAAAGTTTTGCAGGGAACAAAATTTGCTGTAGAATCTCTATGGATTGAAATTCCACTTATGAAGGGGAAGGTGATGGCAGTGGGGGTGTACTATCGACCGCCTGGCCAGAATGAACAAATGGATGATGAAATGCTCAAAAGAAGTCACAACAGAGTAGTAATAATGGGTGATTTCAATTACCCCGGTATCGACTGGGTCAGTGTCACGGCAGGACAAACTAAAGAGATAAAGTTTCTAGATGGAATAAATGACTGCTTCTTGGAGCAGCTGGTTCATGAACCGACCAGAGGGGAAGCCATACTGGACCTAGTCCTTAGTGGAACGCCAGATCTGGTGCAAGAAATAAGGGTGTTGGGACCACTTGGCAATAGTGACCATAATATGATCATGTTTGATTTAATTATTGGAGAACAAATAGTAAAGAAATCCACAGTACTACCTTTTAACTTTCAAAAGGGAGACTATGATAGAATGAGGAATATAGTTAGGAAAAAACTAAAAGGAGCGGTTCCAAAGGTTAAAGACTTACAGCAAGCTTGGGCGTTATTTAAAACTACTATCCTCGAAGCCCAGACCAGCTGTATTCCACGCATTAAGAAGAGTGGGAGAAAGTCCAAAAAACTGCCAGCATGGTTTAAAGGTGAGGTCAGAGAGGCTGTTGCTGCCAAAAAAGCAACCTTCAGGAAATGGAAAAAAAGAGCCAAATGATGAAAACTGGAAACAGCACAAGCACTGGCAAGTTAAATGCAAAGCATTGATAAGGCAGGCAAAGCGGGAATTTGAAAAGAAACTTGCTGCGGAAGCAAAAACACGAAATAAAGACTTTTTCAAGTACATTCGTAGCAAAAGGCCTGTGAGAGAGTCAATTGGACCGTTAGATGATAGAGGGGTAAAAGGGGCAGTAAGAGGAGACAAGGCTATAGCGGAGAGACTGAATGAATTCTTTGCTTCGGTCTTTACTGAGGAAGATGTAGGGATGTTACCCAAGACTGAAGTGGTATTTAAAGGTGATACTGCAGAGGAATTGAGAGAAATATCGCTACACCGGGAAGATATATTACAACTATTTGATAAACTGAATAGTAGCAAATCACCTGGATCGGATGGTATACATCCCAGAGTGTAGAAAGAACTGAAATATGAGATTGCAGACCTGCTATTGGTAATCTGTGAACTTTCATTAAAATCATCTGTAATACCTGAAGATTGGAGGGTCGCCAACGTAACACCAATTTTAAAAAAAGGTTCCAGGGGTGACCCGGGAAATTACAGACCGGTGAGCCTGACGTCAGTACCAGGGAAAATGGTAGAAACCATCATAAAGAACAAAATTACGCAGCATGTAGATAGTCATGGCCTAATGGGAGACAGCCAACATGGCTTTAGACAAGGAAGATCTTGTCTTACTAATCTGATATGTTTTTTTTGAAGGTGTGCATAAACAGGTAGACAAAGGTGAGTCGGTTGATATAGTGTATCTGGATTTTCAGAAAGCTTTTGACAAGGTCCCCCATCAGAGACTTTTGGCAAAGCTAAAAAGTCATGGGATAGGAGGCAGTGTACTATTGTGGATCGGGAACTGGTTAAAAGATAGAAAGCAGAGAGTAGGGCTAAATGGCCAATATTCCCAATGGAAAAAGGTGAATAGTGGAGTACCCCAGGGATCTGTACTGGGTCCGCTGCTTTTTGACATATTCATAAATGACCTGGAAAAGGGAATAACGAGTGAGGTTATCAAATTTGCAGATGACACAAAACTGTTTAAAGCTGTTAAAACCCAAGAGGAAAGTGGAAAACTGCAGGAGGACCTGGATAAATTGGAAGACTGGGCATCCAAATGGCAAATGAAATTTAATGTGGACAAGTGCAAAGTCATGCACCTAGGAAAGAACAACCCACACTATAGTTACTCGATGCAAGGCTCCACATTAGAAGCCACCACCCAGGAAAAAGATTTAGGAGTCATCGTGGATAACATGTTAAAACCCTCCACCCAGTGTGCAGCGGCGGCCAAGAAAGCAAACAGAATGCTAGGTATCATAAGGAAAGGGATGGAGAATAAAACAAAGGATATTATAATGCCTCTGTATCGCTCCATGGTACGACCGCACCTTGAATATTGTGTGCAATTCTGGTCACCGTATCTTAAAAAGGACATAGCGTTATTAGAAAGTACAGAGAAGAGCCACCAAATTGGTGAAGGGGATGGAAGGCTACTCCTATGAAGAGAGGCTAAAAAGGTTAGGGCTCTTTAGCCTGGAAAAGAGACGGCTGAGGGGAGATATGATAGAGGTCTATAAATTAATGAATGGAGTGGAACAGATAAACGTGGATCAATTGTTTACGCTATCAGAATATAGAAAGACTAGGGGACATGTAATGAAGCTACAGGGTAAACTATTTAAGACAAATAAGAATATTTTTTCACTCAACGTGTAATCAAACTCTGGAATCTGTTACCGGAGGATGTGGTAAGGGCTGTTAGTATAGCTGGGTTTAAAAAAGGTTTGGACAAGTTCCTGGAGGAAAGGTCCATAAACCACTATTAAAAAGGGACCCAGGATATCAATGCTTGACCCAGTACAAGCATTGTGGAACTTGTGTCTTTTGGGGACACTGCTAGGTACGTATGACCTAGATTGGCCACTGTTGGAAACAGGATACTGGGCTTGATGGACCTCGGTCTGACCCAGTATGGCATGTCTTATGTTCTTATGTTCTTAACCTGTGACCCTCTGCTTCTGAATACACTGGTTTTGTGCACTGCACCACCTTGTTGTCACAGAGTCAGTACATTCCTTGGTGATACCATGACTGTTCGTCAGACAGGGCCCATCTGTTGCAATACATGGCACCCACCTACACAGGGCTAGGCCACGGTCTGCTCTGGGCAGCTGCCACTGCCCTCTCCACCACCAGTATCCCTCAGCCACCATGCTGACATGCCCTTCTGCTGGTGGTGCTGGTGGTGTGCAGTCTCAGGCCATCCAGTGTGCAGGTAGGCGGCTGCCTATGGTGCGGGTTCTGGGGTAGGGGTGCCTGCATAGGTATCCACGCTTCCCCCCAGCACCGCCTGCCAATGTTCCGTGCCCTTGGGGGTAGCTGCTGGGTACTATCCCCTGTGACACTGTGGGAAACAGTCGTGCCCATGTTGGGCCTTCAGCAGTTGCTGTCTGGCTGCTCTGCTGCTTCAGCATTCGTATGGGCTGTCAGTATATATGGCATAGGAGTCATGGCTTTTTCCCCAGACCTTGGATTTCATGCAGCTTTGTTACTCTGGTGATATCAGTCTCCAAAGTTAATGAGAGTAGTTTACAAGATGAGATTAACTCTGACCCCCTGTTGATGTCAGTCTCAGGGCCTGTTGAGATGGGTCTGCAGCCCCTCCTTGCTAAATCAAGAATCGCAGACCTCAAAGGGAGGTGCTAGAGAAGATTGGTCTGCAGCCCCTCCTTGCTAGAAACAATAGCAGACCTCAAAGAGGTGCTAGAGAAAATTCACTATAAAGGACAAACACTTGCCTCCTTGCTCTCTCTTCCACTATTCATCGGACATGAAGGACAATCCTCTTCACCCCTCCCCCTCTCTCTCTTCCACTATTCATCGGACATGAAGGACAGGAGGCTCTAATAATCAATTCTCTTCACCCCTCCCCCCTCTCTCTTCCTCTATTCATCAGACACACCTTGCCATGAGGCTATGACACCCATACTTCTCTCCCCTCCCCCACTTCTTTCTCTCTCTCCCTATTCTTCTTACTATGAGGCTCTGACCCACATGTTCTTGCCTCTCTCTCTCACACACACACACACACAGATTCATTGATGCAAACTGAAGCAGCTTTCTAACAACCTTATAACTCTATTCTATACCTATGTAATAAGCCTATTTCTACATAAAGACCTGTTTCCAAGCCACACCTGGTTGGTTGTCTTATTTGTGATGCTTACCTTATTGTCTCTGTGAAATGAACCCAGGACCAAGTGGAGACTAGACCAGAAGATTACAAGACCGAAAGATTACATATTTCAGAAGATTACATGGGCCACCTAGGCATCGCCCTAGTCCACACTGTGGCCCAGCTGCACCATAGCATGTGCCGCCTGCGGCCCTCTGTATTCCCCTTCTCCAGCATCTGTCCAGTTGCCATCCCGTCATGCCCACCCTGATGTTGCGGGACATGTGCACGCCATAGGAACCCTGTCCGATGGTGGGGAAAACCCTGAGCAGCGCTATTTCACTGTGGGCTCATTCACCTTGTATGGGGACGGATTATAGACCCTTCCACGATTTATATCTGTTCTATGGAGCTTACTCAGGGGGGGGGGGGAGGGGTTGATGTTTCTCATTGATACCACTATTGGCCAGCTTGGTTATGTTTTTTTTCCAGTTTGTTGGGGTCATTTTCAGTGTTTATGTGCCCTTTTGTTCTGTGCACATGTATCACACTTATCACTTTTTTTACGTTTCCCTGTCTGAGCTGTACATTGCTGACACTGAAATGGTTTCTCTCCCCTGTAATGTGCATTTAACGGCAGGTTTTCATTCGCGTTGCAATTGAGCTCTTCAGATCAGTGCGTTGGTGTGGAGGGAGCCTCTCCCCGGCCATTGACCCCTTCTCTCCGCCCTCTCTCCACCTTCTGCGGTGTTTTACTGCGCCGCGGAAGTTTACGATCGTTAACTACGATTAACGCGCATTATGTAACATTAACGATCATAAGCGCATTATAACGTGCATTATGATGCGCTTACGATCGTTAACGTTACACAACGAGCGTTATTCACAATTACTGCAGTTTAGTAAACATACCCCTTAGGTACCCTGTTATAAAATTAGGCCCAATGAGGTCAATTTCCAAAGCTTTTTACCATGGGAAAGAGGTATTTGAAAAATGCTCTCCTGCTGTACAGGTGCAAGGATACTCTGATATTGTTTGAGTTTGTGCATCTGACAGGATCTATTGTTTTGCTTTAAGTGCAGCTGCTCTTTGCCACCGCCCTGAAGCCGCTGCCCTAGAAAGTGATTCATCTACGGAATGGTCAAACTGGATGTGTTTATTTCCTCCTTTCCCTAGATAGCTCTGCTCTAGCAGTGGAGAGATGGTGATCAGACCCTCAGCATGATGGTGCCCGTGCAGGTTCTCTTTATGCTTCCTATGGGCCAGATGAGGATGGGAAGGCACTGCAGCAATTCCCCTTTTTTTACTGTTCATGTTCTAGCAGCAAAGCCAGATATTCAGCGCTGGACACTAGATAGCTTCTGGACCTGAATATTCAGTTCAGGACCATACCAAGCTAGAACTGTGCCCTATATGACTAAAGAATCTGGTGCCCTGCCCCCTTCCACCCAGACATGTGCAGTAACTCATTCTTTCTGAGCTTCCTAGAAGCCCAGTGGTGATATCAGCACCCCTTCCTTTTGTACCTGTGCCCCGAGAGGCTGCACCGCTCACACAGTCCTTGGTACAGCCCTGATCCAATTTCACTTTTGCATGCAATGGTCAGGTGCTTTAAGCATTGACTGCTGCAGGTTGAAGATTGAGCCCTCAGACAAAATGGTATTTTCACATTATTTTCCTCTTGTATTTTGATGAAAAGGACAGTGTTTTAATTTTATTGAACCGTTAATGTGATCTTTCTGATAGATGAGCATTGGTGTTTAGAAAATGTAATTCTTATCTAATATATGCTCCGATATATTTGTTTGTTTAAAGGTGAGAAGACTCTGAATCTCTTTGCTGCTGAAGATGTTCAGTTCCCGACCTTTGATCTTTCAGAGAACACATTGGGAAAGCTCTTTTGTACATTTTATGGTGAAAATAAATCCACAGATATAGCTGTTTTCAACTATGATCTTAAAAAGAAAGAAGTTAGCTTTACTGCTAATTACCAAAATCGTAGTAACTTCAACACATCAAATGGAAGTTTTCAGTTACGAAATCTGAGGAAAGAAGATGCTGGGGACTATGAATTTGAATTGATAGAAAACAGGACCAGAAGTAGATTTATCCATCTTCAAATACTAGGTATGTCTGTAGCTTTTAAGACATGGTCATGGCATAATCTGAAATTCACAGCTCACTATTCACAGAGAACTATTCTCTTTTTTTTTTTTAGATTTAATATGAGAATCAATCTACATATACTGTGCTTTCTCCCTAATTTTACTTCCTCTACCTTGCTTCATTAGAAATATTACATGCTTGATTTTTATGGATTTTTTATGGATTTCTTAAACTAAAGCATTTGATTTTAGTGCACAGAATCTTGGCTTTTGACTGTTTAACTTTGCCGTGATTACTAATAAACATATCCATTGCCAAAGATTGTGGTCCTCTAGGGAACTATGCAGTGCAGGGCATTAATGCAATGGTCTTTAACCTCTAAATTTTGATTTCAAATGAAATTTAATGAGTTTGGTGATCTTGGATGTGCAGTGAGTTTTTGAATCTCAGGGTGGTTCCCAATGAATATTTATCCTCACAGCTCAGTATCACTAAGCAAGAGCAATGCAGTAAGCTGCAATATCCATTACTACAGAGGTTTACACTTGATTTTCTGTGCTAATCTTACTTGATGCAGTAAGAAAGATTAGCATGGAAAAATTAGTGTAAAACCATTGTGCTAAAGGTCAACATAGTGGCCATGCAAATCACTGCATAATAAATTGTTCCTGATGTAAAATAACTGTATTAAAATCTATCAACATTTTTTACACCAGTGCAGATTGGAATAAAGATGAATCATGGAACAGAGGGTAATAGGAGGTGAACTGTGGAATTTCACCTCAGATCACTAAACAAAGGCCCTTTATTTAATTAATATACATTTATATACCGTGTTTTCCCAAGTATCAAACACGTTTTCCATGGAACAATGATATGAAATGTACAAGTAGTACTCAATTCACTTACATTATAACAGTTGGAACTATTTACATTAAACTGTTGGGTTTACAATAAGCGTACGAACAAATAATTGATTCCCCTTAAGTCCCCACCCCTCATCCCTCAACCCACAAACAACATTAGTGATCCAATTGGGCTCCTCACCCCCCTCAACCCAACAAATGTCTCTGCTGGCCCCTTTACACCTCCCACACCCAGCAGGGGTGGCCCAAGGGGGGTACAGGAACATGTGCAGATATTCATTGTGGGATCTCTTTTGCATAATGCACTTTTAGTAAACATGCCTTTAAATGACTGTCTGGATAAAGAGACTACCAGATTTCTAAATTACTATACTCCGGTGCCAACCACCAGGCCCATTAGGAAGTATTATAAACACTGACCATTTAGAACCCATAGCAAACCCGCCGTATCATAACAGCACTAGGAGGACTCACAAAGCACCAAACCCTACCTATCAAAAAGGCAACACTGCAAGTATTAAACCAGTACATCTCAGAGAATACCAATACATCTCACTGGGGGAAAGAGAACAAGTTCTCACCCTAGCAGTCATTTGATTTTTGTATTGTACACTGCTGTATGTCTTTTGATTCAAGTGGTATAGCAAATGTTTGGATAAAGATAAAGTGGGACTGTTAAATAGAAACTACATGAACAGAATACTCAGCTCGGTTACACGTACAGAACATAGACCATCACCACACAAAGAACAAGGGATCACGATTTAGAAATAGGAAGATAATAATTAAATTGGGAACCCAAAAGCCAAACATGGAGAAATAAAACTGTAAATTAATTTCTGTAACTGTAAATTTGCACTAAACAAAAACACAAAGATGTTAGCAATACATACTTCCCAGACCTGACATATTCCAGTTAAGTATTTTTTTACCTTTTGTTTGGGCATTTTATTTTTTCAGTTGGAATTGCTCCAGTCTCTTCTGGTTTCTTTGTGTCTTCTATGAGCTGTCCATTTGTCCTTTCTTCTCTCATAGATTTTTTCCATTCTCTTTCTATATCTGTTTTAACATACTGATCTTTCCCCTTTTGCTCTTTCCCCCATTTCTTTCTTTATTCCTTTATCATCCACTCAAAATTTCACCCCATTCTCAATCCCCACTTACTCTCCCAATACCTGGCCAATTGTAGATTTTTCTTTCCTCCCACACAAAATATTTTTCCCCTCTCCATCCTCATTCCCCATTCTCTTCTAATCCTCCCCCAAAATCAGCTCCTTCTAGTTCTAGATCCACCCAGCATCCGCTCCCTTCTAGTCCCATTCTCCCATGCCCCCACATCAGCCCATTTCCAGTCCTAGCCCCCCATATGCTCCATTCCAGCCCCCCCATCATCCAATTTCCAGTCCTATTCCAGCCCATTTCCAGTCTTAGCCCTTCCCATCAGCCCACTACCAACCTATACCAGCTCCCATCAGTCCATTTCCAGTCTGTTCCCCAACCCCATCAGCTCATTTCCAGTCCCAGCTTACCCTCCCATCACAGCCCATTTCCAGTCCAAGCTTCCCCTCCCCAACACAGCCCATTTCCAGTACTATTCCAGCCCCCATCAGCCCATTTCCAGTCCGGTCCAAGCTCCCCCTCATCAGCCCATTTCCAGTCCTATTCAGCTCCTCATCAGCCCATTTCCAATCCTAGCCCCCCCTCCCATCATTGCCCATTTCCAGTCCAAGCTTCCCCCCCACTATTAAAGCCCATTTCCAGTCCAAGCTTTCCCTCCCACGTCACAGCCCATTTCCAGTCCTAGCACCCCCCAGTCCGCTGAAGAGCCCCGCTGCCGTGTAAGGGGCTTCAGAGGGAGCCGGGGAAGCACTCGCGAGGCCCCGGCTCCCTCTGCACAGCCGCCAGCGTGAAGTGTATTTTCCCTCACGCTGGTGGCTGTTTCAGTGAAGCACGCTGAATGCCAGGAAAGGTTAAAGGTCATTCCCCAGCACTCACGCACGTCACTGAAATAGCCGCCAGCGTGAGGGAAAATACTCTTCACGCTGGCGGCTTTGTAGAGGGAGCCGGGGCCTCGCGTGGGCCTTCCCCCTACTCCCTCTGAAGCCATCCATCTGTGTGAGAATGGAATTCACGCAGGGTCGCGTGTGAACAACATTCTCGCACAATGGATGGATGGGCCGGCCCTGACACCCAGACCCAACAAACATCCTTGTTGGACCCCTGAACCCACAAATATCCCTGGTGACCCATACAGACCCCCACCGATCCCATTCCAGAGATGAGCGTGCTGGCTTAAATGGATCATCATAACAAACCCCCTCTTCCCCCTATAAGGTGGGAGGCAGGAGTAATGCCTATTTGCTTTTGCCTCCGTGCTGCCATCTTAAAGAATGGCGACACCTGACCCCTTATTTGGCACACTGACCCCGCATGGTATGGTTGTTGGCAGGTTGGTGGGAAGGGGAGCAGGAGTGTTTTGGGAGGGATCAGGAAAGAATTTGTAGTCTAGTCTTGTGTAGGTTTTTTCAAATCTCTGGATTAGCTCAGGCACTAAAAGGAGATATTTACTTGTGATGCAGCAAATCGCTGCAGCATACACTGCTTTTACCTGACAGCGCTTACTTTTTAATACAGAGGTAATTTTCTTAGTTTACTGCATCAGGATTAAAAATATTTTTTAGCGTGTGCATTAGAATGCTGTAGCTTAATGCACTGAGGCCACATTCTGATGCTAATGACAGCTATAAAAAAATATTAAAGAGACTTAGGGGTATGTTTACTAAACCGGCATAAAAGAGCAAGTGTGCCATTAGCACATACTAATTGTGCACATGCTCCCTTAGTGCGTCCAAAAAGCCACTTTAGCATGTGCTAATGGTACCAGCAGCGTAAAGCAGAGAGTGGGGGGTCAATGGGTGGGAACAAGGCTTGCTCCCTTAACGCAAGTACCTTAATTGCAGGAGCCCTAACGCAAACCTTGCAGAAAGGGTGTTTTTTGAGGACAGAGAGCCTATTTTACATGTACAATGTGATGCACAGAGAGGGGAGCCCAAAAGAGTGATAGTAGTGCTCCATTAGCAGCAACAGCATAGTGCCCAGGTATGACAGGGCACTATGTTGATGGTGCAAATGGGGACTAGGCAGCTGCCTAGATGGCAAATAGGAACTGTGTCAGACCAAGGTCTATCATGCCCAGTATCCTGTGTCCAACAGTGGTCAATCTAGGTCACAAGTACCTAGCAGTTTCCCTAAAAGACACACAGGATCCCCAATAACTGTAATGGGGCAAACAGTGCATAGCCCGGGTCCTCTTTAGTAATGCTTTATGGACTGTTACCCAAGAACCTGTCCAAACTTTTCTAAACCCAGCTACATTGACAGCTTTTACCACGTCCTCTGGTAATGGATTGCAGGGTTTGAATACACGTTGACTGAAAAACTATTTCCACTTAGAAAAACCAAATGGGTTACACTGTAGCCTCATTGCATGTCCCCTAGTCCTACTACATTTTGATGGTGTGAACGATCAATCAATCTACGTTTACCCAATCCATTCCAGGCAATATTTTATAGACTTCTAACATAAAACCCCTCAGCCATCTCTTCCCCTGGTTGAAGAGATATAACATTGGCAGGCGGTGATGGGGTTCCTAGAGAGGCAGATGGGTATGGGGTGGGGGATGTGTGGCCATCCATGAATGTCTCCACCCCCCCCTCCAGTTCCACCGCCCTAGGCACCCACCAACCCACATGTTGGATGGACTGGGACTGCATACCACCAACATTGACAGCAAATAGGCATGTCAGCATGGAATTGGGGGTGTTGGCGGAGGGGGCAGCAGCACCCACCTGCAGCAGACCAAAGCCATGCCTTGGTCCAATGCACAGTGCAACATGTGCCAAGGTCTGTCTGATGGGAAGCATGTCATCCCTAAGGACTGTTGTAACCATGTGGTAGCACTGTGGTGCACTACACACAGTTGGTGTGTATATGAGTGGATGGTTACAGGTTCAGGTCCTGGCTGTGGATCATGCAGTGCATGTCCCTGTGGCTAAGTTTTTTGGCCAACAGTGCAGGTACAATACCAACATGTGCAACCCCCAATGAGCCTACCAACAGGGGTAAAAGCACCCACATACACAGGCGCCACTATCCTCAGTTGGATGGAGAGTCAGGCGTGCGTTAACATCAGAGTGCACTACTAGCACCTGCACAATGAGCACACCTTAACAATGCCTGAGCTGAGATTGGGACCAGAGTGTCAGGCAGGAATGCCAACCATCCCCATTTTCTACAGTTTGTCGATGTATGTGTGTGTATGTCTACCCATTGTTTTGTGGCTTTCTATACTTCATTGAGCCTCGCAGTTTCTAAGCTGTTTTCAGTGTTAGTCTGCAAATGTGCATGATGAGGAGCAAAGAATTGTGGGTATGGGCTGAAACAGGGACAGATTGGCCAGGATGTGTCTGCATCAGGGGTAGGGTCAATAGCTGGAACCTCGTAGCACCTGACTGCCATCTGCATGGACCGGGTGACCACAGCATAACATGCTGGGAGGGCACTCTCACACTGAATGAGCAGTGACCATAGCATGGTTATGTATCCACATAGTGGCTGGTTTTAGTGATATGGGTGCATGCCCTGTTCTGGGGCCCAATCACTGCACCAACTGCTGGGTGTCCATGGTCACTGTGCACATGCAATGTGTTCTGTCTGCAGCTCATATGCGCATGTCTAGAAAACCCAGTAGAGGGCAGCAGGTGAAGTTTCCTGTGCTTGCTTTGGGTGAATGTTACACACAGATGGTTGGGATGTGAAATGTTCCAGGCCTAATCCCAGTGGTAAGGGTAGCAGGTATAGATGCCTCTTCCCCCCCCCCCCCCCCCCCAGGGTAGCTGGCGGCCATGGCATCAACATTGTATCACTAGGTATTGACATGTACTGTTCTAGGTGGGTCCCTGTCCAACAGGGGCAGAGCATAGGGCCAGATGTGACTGGCACATACAGTTCTGCAGGACACAAGGTGACTAGTATATCACACTGCAGACAGTACCTTCCACACACTGGCAGTGATGGAGATCGGCAGCAGAGACCATCTCTAGCACTGCAGGTATGGGGGCCCATCTTCACCCTCAGGCTGACCACAGAAACTGCTCAGTGGCACAGTTTGTAGCTGCTCTGTGCTTGTATCACACCCACTGTCGGTGCATCTTACTGAGCTAAAGTGATAAAGTGCATTCTCCATTTGGTGATCAGCTATAGACTGCTGTTCTGCATGTACACTGCATCATGGGTACTGGTGAGGCTTCCCTATGCTGGCACACACAGCAGACAATTTAGGCAGTGACCTGCCTTCTCTTTGTATCCAGCCATTACTGTGCAGGGAGGTATGTAGGTGTAGCCTACTGGTAGTGCAATGCCTTCATAGGCAAGGGACAGTGGTTCGATTCCTACTTGATCCTTTTCCTTGTGTGCTACTCAGATCATTTTCATGCCTGTAGTAGTCAGGACTCTGCACATCAGTGCTGGAAGCCCATACCACCCTCTCCTCTGCCGCCATCCTTTCTTCAGCCCATCCATCCACCTCTGTCAGCTGTGTGCAGTCATGTCTTCTTGTGCAAGCTGCTATACCATGGCCTACACTGGTACTCTTCTCTACATTTCAGCTCTTCACACTCGCCTCTCTTGTGTCTGATCTGTACATTACCACTACCACTCTGTCCGCCTGTCACTGCACACATCCTGCTGCTTCTGCCTCCGCTGGGAGACACGTCTTCCCCATCCTATGCCACACACTAACATTGCAGCACTTTACTTTAGCACCACCCTGTGCATTGGTACAGCTGCCTCCCACATGCTCGTCCGCTTTACTGGCTGCCCCATAGGTGCCCACCAATAGGGTAGGTCATTCAACTCCAACCTGTCCTTCCTTCCACCACCTTTACATTGGCAGTCCTTGGTGCTCTATCCAGTGTTTAGATTAGAGCTGTATTCGTGCCCTAAGGTGCATGCTTTCCACCTTAAGGCACCTTGTCTCTCCTTGGGACACCTGGTCTCCCCTTAGGATGCCTTGTCTCACCTTCCTGTTGTCTTGTCACCTTACTGCGCTTGGTCCTGTTAGTTCACGTTAAATGGCCCATGAAGCCCTAATGACAGTGTGCCCCCTACCCAGCCACTGCCTTATATGGCACCTTACCCACTGCCGACTTTACTGATGTTTAGTAAACATACCCCCTACTGTTACCCTGAGCCTTGTTTTATCCCAGTGTTTGTCAAGCTATAATGTGAGAATTATTGGGAAATCTCCTATAACTACAAAATGCAAAATATGTTTTAATTCAGACTGGGGTCATGTGTAAACTGGTGGTTATGGTTATTTATTGGGTCCCTAGAGGAAATGACAGTCAGCTTAATGGTCTTATTCTGTTCATTTTTTTAAATTATTTATTTATGCAATTTACAATACTTTAGAGAAGATGCTTAAACAAGCCTTACTCAAGAAACAGGGTTACACCAAGAAAGCACAGTTACTTACCTGTAACAGGTGATCTCTGGGAACAGCAGGAATTAGTCCTCACATATGGGTACGTCGGTACCGACGGAGCCTGAGCGGGAAAGCTCCCCAGCTTCCCAGAAGGAAGCTTTTGGGGCCTCCCACTGCACATGCGCGCTGCCTTCCCGCCTTCCTGACCAGCTCTCCTCAGTTCGAGTTTATAGCTGAGACAATAGAGAGAGGAAAGGAAGATAGATAGAAGATACAACTCCTAGGGGAGGTGGGTGGGTTGTGAGGACTAATTCCTGCTGTTCCCAGAGATCACCTGTTACAGGTAAGTAACTGTGCTATCTCCAGGAACAAGCAGGAATAAGTCCTCACATATGGGGACTCCCTAGCTAAGATGCCTGGGAGATCCCCTTCCAAGGGTTCGCCATCTTCGTATGGATCTCAGGCATCCATTCTGGGAAGGTGGGCAGGAGTTGTTTAAGTATGGAACAGGTGTTTGAGGACAGCCTGACCAAACAAGGCATCCCGGCGGGAGTCCTTGTCCAAACAGTAATGGGCTGTGAAGGTATGAACCGAGGCCCAGGTGGCGGCTCGACAGATCTGACCTATGGATACAGAGTGAAGATGAGCCATAGAAGTGGCCATGGCTCTCACATTGTGAGCTGTGACATGGCCTTCCAGAGAAATGTTTTTACTCTGGTAAGCAAAGGAAATACACTGAGCAATCCAATTGGAAAGTGTACGTTTGGAGACTGGAAGTCCCAAATGAGAAGGATCAAAAGCCACAAAAAGTTGGGAAGACTTTCGATGTGGCCGAGTCCTGTTGAGGTAAAAGGCGAGAGCTCTTTTACAATCGAGAGTATGAAGGTTCCTCTCTGCACTGGATGCATGAGGAGCCGGAAAAAAAGACAGGTAGATATACCTCTTGATTAAGATGAAAAGGCAAGACCACTTTGGGCATAAAGTGGGGATTCGTCCTAAGGACCACCTTATCATGATGAAACCTAGTATAAGGTGGATGAGCCACTAAGGCCTGTAGTTCACTGATGCGGCGAGCTGAAGTGACTGCAATAAGGAAAAGGACCTTCCAGGAAAGAAATTTCAAGGAGGTAGAAACCAACGGTTCAAAAGGTGGCTTCATAAGCTGACCCAGAACTAGGTTCAAATCCCATGCTACCGGAGGAGGTCGGATGGGAGGCTTAGTTAGAGTCAGGCCTCTCATGAACCTTGCAATAAGCGGATGAGAGGAGACAGGTTGTCCATTTATAGGTTTTAAGGATGCTGCAATAGCACTCAAATGGACTCTTACTGAATTAGTCTTAAGGCCTGTATTAGAAAGATGCAGGAGATAGTCTAGTAGAGAATTCAAAGGAAGTGCTAGAGGGTCAAGACCCTGTTGAGCACACCAAATGGAAAAGCGTTTCCATTTGAAAGCATAGGAACGCCTCGTGGAGGGTTTCCTAGAGGCATGAAGGATATCTTTCACTGGTTGAGAAAGATTGAAGTCATGAAGGCTTAGGCCTTCAGTAACCAAGCTCTGAGGTGTAGGGACTTGGGGTTTGGGTGCCACAAAGTCCCCTCCTCCTGAGACAGAAGGTCTGGCGCAGCTCCCAGGTCCAGGGAGGGTCCCTGGGAGAGATGCAGATGTAGAGGGAACCACACTTGGCGTGGCCAGCGTGGAGCTATGAGGATCATCGATCCGTGATCTCTCTGTAGTTTGAACAGAGTCTTGGGAATCAAAGGAATGGGTGGAAAGGCATATAGGAATTCCTGACCCCAATGCAGGAGAAAGGCGTCGTTGGCCTGAGCTCCCTGACACGGATTCCTGGAACAGAACCGGGGAAGTTTGGCATTCCACGGACTTGCAAAGAGGTCTATGTCCGGGGTTCCCCATTCCTGAAAGATTCTGCATATCTGGTCCATATGTAGGGACCATTCGTGTGGAAGCAGAACTCGACTGAGTCTGTCTGCCCGAGAGTTTTGAACCCCTGGAAGATACACTGCCAGAAGATGAATTTGATGCTCTCTGGCTAAGGCCCATAATCTGAGAGCTTCGTTGCAAAGCGACAGAGAGCCTGTCCCTCGTTTGTTTATGTAGAACATGGCCACCTGATTGTCTGTCTGGACTAGGACGGTCAGGTTGACTAGGAGGGTATGGAAGACTTTGAGGGCAAAGAAGATTGCTCGCAGTTCCAGGAGGTTGATGTGAAGGGTGGTTTCTTGCGGAGACCAAGCACCCTGAGTGGAGAGGTGTTGAAGATGGGCTCCCCACCCTGTTTGGGAGGCATCTGTTGTGAGGGTTGCTTGGGACAACAAAGGCTGGAAGGGGGTTCCCAACAACAGATTCTTGGTGGACATCCACCATTGGAAGGACCAAAACAGACGCTTTGAGTTGAGTATTTGGTCGGAGAGCGCTCCTGATGCTTGAGTCCACTGGGTGGCCAAGGTCCATTGAGCTGCTCTCATATGAAGACGAGCGTAGGGCACCACGTGTACCGTGGAGGCCATGTGGCCCAGAAGTCGTAGCATTTCTCTGGCTGTCAAGTGACTGCTGGACTGAGCTTGGGAGGCCAAGCACATCAGACATTGGCCCCGGACTTGAGGTAGGTAGGCCCTTGCAGTGGTGGTGTCCAACTGGGCCCCTATGAATTCCAGAGAATGAGTAGGGGTAAGTTGAGACTTGGGAAGGTTTACCACCAGTCCCAGATACTGCAGAATGTGCCTTGTGCGGTCCAGGGAAATCTGGGCCTCTGACTGAGATGGAGCTCGGATGAGCCAGTCGTCCAGATATGGGAATACAAAAATTCCCAGACCTCTTAGAAATGCAGCCACCACTGCCATGCATTTGGTGAACACTCTTGGAGCAGAGGCTAGACCGAAGGGAAGTACTCTGTACTGGAAATGTTTTCCCTGAAACAGAAATCTTAGATATTTTCTGTGGGATGGGTGGATGAGTATATGGGTGTACGCATCCTTGAGATCTAGAGAACAAAGCCAATCCTGACTCTGAAGGTATGGAAGGAGAATGCCTAGCGAAAGCATTTTGAATTTCTTCTTGTACAGAAATTTGTTCAATTCTCTCAGATCTAGGATAGGTCTGAATCCCCCTGTCTTCTTCGGTATGAGAAAATAAGGGGAGTAGAATCCTGTCCCTTGTTGAAGAAGAGGAACCTCTTCTATTGCCCCTTGGGCAAGGAGAGAAGAGACTTCCTGACCCAACAGGCTCAGGAGAGATGGAGAATTGAAGTGCCTCACCATGGTATATGGAGGAAGGTTGGAAAAATGAAGTTTGTAGCCCTCCCTGATGATGGAGAGGGTCCATTGCTCTGATGTAATTTGCCCCCATCTGGGAGCAAAGTGAGCTAACCTTCCGGGAATGGTGAGGGGCTCTGGTTGTTCTAGAGCCAGAAAGGTTAAGTTCTCTAGGGGCAAGTCAAAACCCCTGAGGGGGTTGAGCCTGCTGAGGAGTGGCAGACACTGCAGGCTTTGATCTTGCCTGTTTAGGCTGCTGACGTTTAGCAGCAAAGCGAGGCTGAGAAGATTGTTGGCCAGTATTTGTGGAAAATCTGGTCTTGTAGTAAGGCCTCTTGAAAGACTTTTTCTTGGCAGGAGTAGAGGTAGACTTAGAAAGTCTATCTAAGGTAGCATTTTCTGCGTCCATTTGAGTGGCTTTAATTTGCCAGTCTTTACCAAATAAGTTCTCACCTGTACAGGGCAGATTCCGTAAGCCATCCAGGACCCAGGGTTCTAGGTCAGAGGCCTGGAGCCAAGCAAGTCGTCGGGCTGCAATGGCAATGCCCGAAGCTCTACCGGCACCTTCAAAGGAATCAAAGGCTGTTCTGTTGGAGAACTTAGAAACATCTAGAAGCTGTTTCACTATAGAAATGAACTCCTCCTTTCTATCCTCAGGGATAAAGGGGGCAAAATGCCGTACCTTTAGGGCAAGTTCCCTGAGAAACATGCCCATATACAGACTGTAAGAATTAATCCTGGCTATAAGCATACTAGCCTGGAAAATATTCCTACCAAAAGAGTCTAGGGTCTTACATTCTCGCCCTGGAGGGGTAGAAGAGTGCCTTTTGGTGCTTTTAATCTTTTTCAGCGCAGACTTCACCACAATGGAATGGTGAGGCAGCTGAGCCTTTTGAAACCCAGGAGAAGGAGGGACCCGGTACATGGTGTCCAACCTACGAGAGTAAGGAGACAACGTTAGAGGAGCCTCCCATAAGTCCATCAAGTGTTCTTGAAGGATTTCATGGATAGGCAGGGTGACTGCCTCTTTAGGAACCTTAGGGTATCCTAAAATATCCAATTTCTTTGACCTAGGCTCTTTTTCAGAGGATGTGGTAATAGAAAGTCCTTTAGCTAGTTCTATAATGAAGTCTTGAAAGGACAAATCCTCTGGTGGAGACATTCTCCTCTTTGGTGAAGAAGTGTCTTCATGAAGAACTAGAGACAGCTCATCAGAGTCTTCAGAGGAGTCAAAATCCTCAGAAGAATCAGAGTATTCTCTATTTGCTTCCAACGCACGATACGCATACCGATCGGTATCGACATCGGGCGTACCGGGTATGGGATCGGTATCGGGTGAAAACCCGGATCCGACATGTGGAACCGATCTGCGTTTGGAAGTCGATGGTCTCGGTTCCGGTATGGGAGACAATACCGGAACCGGACCCGGTACCGCTGAACGCGGTACCGAGGGCGTCGCAGCTTTAATGAAAGCCAGCATGGCCTGCTGCATGGTCTGAACAGTATTGCTCATAGACGCCACTGCTGCCTGGATGTCGGTATCGGTATGGGCCGGTAACCCCAGAGCAGTCTAACAGGTGATCTGTCGAGGCCGTGCCATTGATGTCAACCTGTAACCCCATAGTTGGAGCTTTGGAAGTCGGAGCTTCCCGCCGTGGTTGTTTGGCTGGGGCAGGTTCCTCAGACTCAAAAGAGAGAGCCTCTCGATGCTTTGAAGGAGATTTGCTCTTTGAGGACCTGCCCGAAGAAGGTTTGGTTACCTGAGATCCATCCGGAGAGGAAGACCTGGATGACTGTGATGCTGGATTATCTGAAGCAAACAGCACAAGGAATTTGTTAGCCCGGTTCTGCAAACCACGTTTAGACATCTGGGAGCAGGATGGGTAGTCCGGAATGGAGTGGTCAGGTCCCAAACATTTAAGACACCATTCATGGGTGTCTGTGACAGAAATAACAGCACTACACTTGGTACACTTCTTGAAACCAGGGGCTGGTTTCTCCATGAGGAGAATTTGTGTAGGCCTGAGGCCTAACCGAAGTCACCAAGTTGTGCAAAAAAAGATGTGTTTTCTTTAAAAAAAAAAAAAAAAAAAAAAGAGAGACCGGCGGTACCGGTTTCTGTATGGGGAAGGCAGGTACGCGGTCTAAAGAAACAAACTAAAATAAGAATTTCTTCAGCGGTGACAGGAACACGACCTGCTGGCTCCGCGGAAAAAGAGAAACTGAGGAGAGCTGGTCAGGAAGGCGGGAAGGCAGCGCGCATGTGCAGTGGGAGGCCCCAAAAGCTTCCTTCTGGGAAGCTGGGGAGCTTTCCCGCTCAGGCTCCGTCGGTACCGACGTACCCATATGTGAGGACTTATTCCTGCTTGTTCCTGGAGATAATCACATTTCACTATACAAAATGTTCATATAACAGAAATAATAAAAGCAAAAAATAAGAGTGTATACCCTCTCTAGTCCACAAAAGAAAGTGGGAGCATCACAGCAAAGAAAAATTAACATCGAAGTTCAAAGAAAAGATCATAACCACATATCCAGCCTACCACTAAACATGAGCACTACGAGGAGGCAGGGGGAGCTTCCAAACATCTGGAACTAATGAAAGTAACCAATTGGGCAGGGTCAAAAAACATAAGAAACTGAACTATACTTAATCAAGCATTTACAAGGATGTTTAAGAAAAAATAACCCCCCCAATTGCAAAACACCAGGTCGTAAAAATAAAAATTCTCTATGACGCTTTTGAGTGTCCCTAGAAAGATCAGGGTAAATACGTACCACTAAGCCCCGGAATAGAATCTTCCTCCTCTTAAAGAAAAGTTTCAAAATCCACTCTTTATCAGATGTTAATGCAAATGTTACTAGCAAAGTTGAGGGTTCTTGGGACTGTAAACCAGAATTTTCAATCAAATCTGTAACATTAAGGAAATCACCTTGCACATTACCATCCCCTAAGTTCCCCACCACAGGAGTACGCTTAGCCTTAGAAATGTAATAGGCATTCACCAGAGGTGGCATAAGGTTAGAGGAAACCCCCAGAACATCAGAAAGATACTCTTTAAACATATCCCTAGGAGATACAGATATTACTCTAGGAAAATTAATAACACCAAGATTATTACTACGTGAGAAATTTTCTAATTGTTCCAACTTAGAACACACAGTCAAATCCTTCTTTTGAGAAATATCTACATAATCTTCCAAAAGTTTTACTTTCTGCCGTTCTTCTAACACCACAGAAAGATTAGAGACCTTCTCCTCTAAATCCGCTACTGTCCCCGAAGTCATATTAACTTTCGTTGATACAGATGTAATCTGCGGCAGCAATACTTCACCAAGAGAGACAACTGCATTCCATATTGACTCCAAAGTAAAAGTCTCAGGACGCTGAAGAACGAAAGTTCCATCCGGGGCAACAGTCGGAGCACTCTCCATCCGCCGAACAGACTGCAAAAGCTCCAAGCGTGTAGAAGAAAAATCTTCCCCTGCGCATAAACCTCCAACAACCGACGACTTAGTTGGCAAAGAGCAGGAGGCTCCACTGGCCTCACTTCCAGGCTCCTGCGACACACCTTTCCCTGGGCCTCGCAAGGAAATCCCCTCACCTGATTCACTGGGGTGGGGGGGGGGGGGGACACCACCAGGAAGCCTTCCGGCAACAGGCTAGGTCGAGGAACCTTCGGCGCTGGACTCACACCAGGGGAGAAAGATGACACCGAGGCCGATACCGAGCTCTCCGACTTCGGTAAATCGACCAGACGGTCGTCTCCACCTGTAACAGCTGGACCCCGAGGAGCACGAGATACAAAGGCATCCAAAGGACCCAAAACAGCAATAGGCGTCGAGGTAAGCTGGGGCTGTGAAGGCTCCTGCCCAGCCTTCCCTTTTCGCTTTTTCCCCATGAAGCAAAAACGTGTTCACTCGGTGAGGGTTACAATCGCCATCTTGGAACGCCTTATTCTGTTCATTTTGACATTTATGTAGAATGTCCTGCACTACTTAGACTTGGATATTTCAAATATGTAGGTTGGTGAATCTGTCAAGTTCATCAGAAAATATTTATTTTACCCTGTTAGTTCAAGGTTATTGATATGTCATTTTCCTCAAGGCCTATTAAAAGGTCACATTTTAGACCTGGCCTGGAAATTGCTGGATTATTTCTGACCTGTGAGTAAACCCGGTTGTGTGGCAACTGCTTTAGAATGTCTTCTGCTGCAGAATTTGCTATTCAGAACAAAATAGTAGGAAACCATCAACCTTGCAGTTCATTCTTCTCACCAGCACACTTGCAAGCCAGCCAACTCTAGAATTCCCCAATCTCCCAACCTGTTAGATTTTTCCAAATCCACCCACTAATTCAACCGTAGCATTTCCCCCCCTCTCTTCCGCAGATGTTATTTCCTCCACTAGCCCATCCTCGCTGCAAAAGCAACCATGCATTGCTGACAGTAACTTTTCTTATTGGCACATCATAGCACTCCAAGTGAACAGAGCCCTTGCTAGCACTGATAGAGGTAGCTCATGGGGAAAGGTCGCAGAAAGGAAGAACGAGCGTAATAAAGGAAGGAGGAGAAGAGAAGCCTTGGTGATGGACAAGGGTGGGGAGAATAAGGGATGGAATGAGAGTGAAGTTTTAAAGACTAGAGAAGAGGGTCAAGAGGAAAGAATGTAAAAGGGATAGAAACAGACCAGAGAAACATAGAAAAGGATGACTTATCCAGTCTGCCCAAACATAAGAACTATGCAGTTCTAGAATGTTTCCTCGTCCTCAGAGATCCTTTATACTTCTTTCATGTTTTCGGTAATTCATATACAGGTCTTGCCTTCACCACCTTCACTGGGAGGCTGTTCCACAAATTTACCAGATTTCTCCTGAATCTATCCCCTTTCACCTTCATCCTGTGCCCTCCTGTTCAAGAGCTTCCTTTCAGTTGAAAAAGGCCCACCTCCTATGCATTTATTCTACAAACGTATTTAAATGTCTTTATCATATCTTCCCTCTCTCTCTTTTCTTCCAAAGAATACATAGTGAGATCTTTAAATCTGCCTCCATATGCTTTATACTTTTAGTGGTTGCCCTCTGGACCAACTCCATTCTGTTTTTGAAGGTACAGTCTGCAGAATTGTACATAGTGCTCCAAATGAAGTCTCACCAGAGACTTATACAGAGGCACTATCACTTTCTTTTTCCTAGTGGCCATGTCTCTATGTACCCAAGCATCCTTCTGACTTTTGCTGTATCTTTTTCTACCTTTTTGACCACCTTAAGATTATTAGGTACAATCACTCCCAGGTACCACTGTCCTTTCATGCACAGCAGTACCTCACCCCCTATACAGTACTATTCCCTTGGATTTTTGCAAACCAGATATATGACCCTGCATGTTTCACAATTAAATCTTAGCTGCCAGATTCTAGACCATTCTTCAAAATTTACTAGATTCCTCCTTATCTATCTACACTTTCCAGGATGATCCCATTTCATATTTTGGTATCATTGCAAAAAGGCAAAACATACTGGACAGCCCTTCCACAATATCACTTACAAAAATGTTAAAAAGAACCGGATCAAGGACTGATCCCTGCAACACACCACTGGTAACGTCCTATCCTGAGAGAGAATCCATTTCCATTGCTCTTTGTGGCCTCCCACTCAACCAGTTTCTAACTCAGTTGGTCACTTTACGACTCATTCCAAGAGCACTCAGTTTATTTATATGTCACTAAAGGCTCTGCTGAAATCTAAGTACTCTACATCTAGTACTCTCCCTTGATCCAATCCTCTGGTCACCCAGTCAAAGAAATTAATCAGATTTGTCTGACAAAACCTACCTTTAGTCAAACCACGTTGTCAGATCTGCAATCCACTGGATTCCAGAAACCGCACTATGCACTGTTCTGGTAGCATTTCCATTAATATATTCACTGCATAGGTCAAACTAACCATCACATCATTCTCAATTTCCTCTATTTCTGCATATCTGGAAAAGGCCTCACCTGGTCTCCCAGCCCTACTCCCAACTCTAAAGAAGCAGTTAAAAGGTTAGACAGTGGAGCCACTAGAAAGTCCCTAAGCTCCTTTTATATCCTTGGATGTATCCATTTGGTCCCAGCACTAGCATGTTGGAGGGAAAGAAAAGGGGTTGAGATTATAGAGGAGGGTAAAAAGAAAGCTAAGAAGAAAGAGGCATACATGTGACATATATAGGGGCTGAAATTTAAAGGCATTTAGATGGTTTACAGACCTGTAAACTGTGCAATGCTGCTTAGAGGGATATTTAGCAGCATTAACACGGTCACTGTTGCTGGATATCTGTTGATGCTGCAACTACATGCCCTACTGCTAACCACGTAGCATCGGGGTGTGTCATGGGCATTCCAGGGTGGAGCACCTGTCGTTAACCAGGCAGCAGCAATATTGAACTGCTCTGCAGTTAGTAACCACAGGTAAAGATAGGCACGAGAAACGCTGGCCTATCTTGAAGGACTACCCAGAGGGATTGCTACAACTGGAAATAGATCTGCACTTGTAAGTATTTATCTTCTGGAATATAATTCTAAATCTTTTGGAAAGAGTAATCTTTGGATTAAAGCAGATAAAACTGTGTATTTTAAATTCAGTGTGTTTGCTGAGTCAGTCAAGTCTTAGTATACCAGAGTGCTTTTTATTTAAATCAAATCAGAGTATAGCTTGGCAGCTTAGTATACAAGTAGAATAGTCTCTGAATACAAAGAGCTAAACTTGTTTTTAGAGGCCTTCCAGTTAGGAAGCAGAAGATCTGTGAAGTTGTCTTAAACATGTGTTAAAGGCAAATGACAGATCAAAAGGGCAATTTGAAAAATTCCCCTATATCAAACCAAGGGCTGTGTGAATCACCCAGGAAATTGGTAAGACTTTACCTTAGAAGCACAGGTCAGGCTACTGTGTAGCAAGCCAGCTTTTAAGTTTTTTTCTTTCCCTCCCACCCACCCCAGGGATAATCTTAGCTTTATAGGCTCTTAAACCTATTAAAGGGGGGAGGTGCCCATAATCACTATTAGATATGGCTGGTTATCCTCATCAGGAATTTTCTATATTGAGGACCTGAGATTAATTATTCTTGAGGTAAACAAAGTCCATTTAACATATAAGGTATAGTTGTATTAGTATAAGTATTCCCTGCAAACCTAAGTAAACAACTTTAATATCTGAACAAAACCTTAAAACTAAGATGCAGACATCAATCCAGCAGCAAAATGGGGGCTTTCCAGTTTTTTTCATTGAGTGTTGCATCTATGATTTTCTCCCAGTAGATGAAGGGTCTTATGTGTGTACTAGGTGCAAGGCTTTCTTTGCTCTCAGGGAACGAGTCTGATCTCTGGAGGCTAGAGTAGCAGACTTGGAGAAACTAAGGATGACAGAGGTAGATAGACGAGACCTACAGGGACGTAGTACTGAAGTCCCATCACCAGTCTGGCAACCTCCCTATTGCCATGGAGGAGAGATGTCACATGACAGGAAAGCATCACCCTGGTGTGGCAGGAAGTGATCCTGTAGCTAGGACCTGTCCTCGAGGTGATGTAAAACCCTCTCACACACACAGGTTTCTACAGGGCCATATGCCCATGAGGGGAGGGTTAGTACAGTCTTTATAGTTGGTGATTCTGTCATTAGGCATGCAGATAGCTGGGTGGCTGGTGGACGTGAGGATACTTGATAACATGCCTGTCTATTGCGAAGGTAGTGGGACCTCACGCACCACTTAAAGTGTCTGATAGCACTGGGGAGCAGTCTGCTATCTTGGTACATGTTGGTACCAATGGCATAGGAAAGCGTGAGAGGGAGGTTCTGGAGGCCAAATTTAGTTTTTTAGGTAGGAAGTTGAAATTCAGAACTTCTAGGGTAGCATTCTCAGAAATACTTCCCGTTTCATGCGCAGGATCCAAAAGACAGGAAGAGCTCCGGAGTCTCAATGCGTGGATGAGACAATGGTGCACAGAAGAGGGTTTTGGATTTGTTAGGAACTGAGCAACATTCTGGGGTAAGGAGGGGCTTTTCTGAAGGGATGGGATCCATCTTAACTGGGATGGAACCAGGCCACTGGCATTAACCTTTAAAAAGGAGAGAGAGTAGCTTTTAAACTAGATAATCATGGATCAAATCCACCAAAGCTGAACTCGCCACAAACATCCAAAACATAGTTAATCAATCACTATCACAAGGCATCATGCCTGATGCCCTTAAGCTCACTTCCATACGTCCTATCCTAAAAAATAAACTAGATCCAAAAGACCCAAACTCATACAGACCTATAGCTAGTATACCGTTCATTGCTAAAATAACAGAAAAAAATCGTACAACTCCAACTACAAGATTACATTGACATACACAAACCCCTTGACTCACACCAATTTGGTTTCCGCCCCTTCCATGGTGTTGAAACCCTACTAATAACACTGATGGATTACCTTATTAGAGGTACAGACGACAACAGGGATTCATCCTACTTTTCATAGATATAACTGCCACTTTTGACAATATTAACCATAACACACTAATAGACTAGAAAACCTGGGAATAGGAGGGATAGTCCTCAAATGGTTTATGTCATATATTACTCACAGATCGATACGTGTCCAAATAGGCCAAAACACCTCAGAAACGTTCTCTCAAGGACATGGAATTCCACAAGGCTCAGCCGTTTCCGCCCTCCTTTTTAATCTATACCTACAGCCCATCACAAACATATTTAAAAAATATAAAATTAACCATTTCATTTATGCCGATGACATAATGCTCCCTATCGCCATAAACACCAACAACCCCTCCTACCACAACTTATCTGAATGTATCTGAGAGGCTAACTCCTGGATTGAAACCAACCATCTCAGTATTAACCTTAAAAAAAGAAGCAATGTTTGTAACAAGAGAACCTGATGCTACCTACCCAACAACCATCACAATCAACCATACTACTATCCCTGTCAAAAAAAAAAAGTAAAATACCTAGGGATAACTTTAGATCACACACTTAGCATGCTCCCTCACATAAAACAGACAGTAAAAACTGTATTCTATAAACTAAAGACCATACAGCAGCTAAGACCCCTCCTCGACACACATGATTTTAGATCTGTAGTCAGCACATTCATCGCCCCCCACTTAGACTATTGTAATAGTCTACTAAATGGCCTGCCGCTAAAAAAATACAAATTTACTCCAACGAGCCCAGAACATCTGTGCCAAGGTAATAACAAAGGCACGTCTAACCGACCATATAACCCCCATCCTACTAGAACTACACTGGCTCCCTATAAATAGCCGGATAAAATACAAAATACTCCTAACAACATTCAAACTCCTCAATGACATCTCCCCCTCACACCTAACCACCCTCATACACTCCCCATCAGAATCCAGAACACGCAGGCAAAATGCAACTCTCTCACTCAGCATACACAAAAACATCTGCAAGACAAAGAAAACTACAAGCTCCAGAGCCTTTTCATTTTCTGCCCCCACCCTCTGGAACGGACTTCCACTGACCCTCAGCATGACAAAGGACCTCCAACTATTCAGAAAAGAACTTAAAACATACCTTTTCACCGAACATTTTGAAATCCTCTACCTCGCACGAGCTACCCCCCAACAATCACTGAAACAACCCACTAACCTCCAGAACCCACAGCCAATTAACCCCCCCTCTTGAACCCACAGTCTACCAACCCCCCCCCCCCACACCTTACCAAATGAAGAAAATAACTACTAAGACTCACACAAGATTATTTGTAAAATATGTTTATTGTTCATTGTAAATAGTTCATGACACAGTTTCATGCAATGTTGCCTGTAAATAGTTCTAACTACTGTTCCATGTAAAAACTGTAAAATTGTTAATTTGTTCCCTGTAAACCGCCCTTGATCTCTTGGTATAGAAGTAAAGAATAAATAAATAAATAAAAAAAATAGGGGAAGGCTGACAGTCGCACAAGAGCACATGGTTTGGAACGATGTATCCATGAAAGATACTAGGAAAAGACTGAAGTTAGGACATATTGACAGAGGTTCCAATAAAGACAAAAGTAACCCAAATGCCGTTAAGTACAGAGCAGACAGAGCTTAAAGATTCCAAATTACCCTTGCCCATCGATAACCAGATTAATATGAATAAAATATGACCTCTAAAATGCTTGTATGCAAATGCTTGAAGTCTAAAAAATAAGATGGGAGAGTTAGAATATATAGAACTAAATGAGAGGTTAGATATGATTGGTATCTCAGAGAATTGGTGGAAGGAGGACAACTTGTGGGACACTGTGATACTTGGATACAAATTATATTGCAATGATAGAGTAGATCAAATTGGTGGAGGGGTTGCGTTCTATGTTAGAGAGGGCATTGAGTCACACAGATTAACATGTTGCAGGAAACAAAATACAGGGTAGAATCTTGAAATTCCATGTAAAAAGGGGAAGGCAATGGCAGGGGGGGGGGGGGGTATACTACCAACCACCTGGGAACAATGAGCAAATAATGAAATGCTCAAAAAAAAAAAAAAATCAGGGAAGCTAACAAGTTACAATATAGTAAAAATAATCAGCGATATTACCACGGTATCGACTGAGTCAGTGTCATGGCAAGACATATCGGGAGATAAAGTTTCTAGATGAAATAAATGACTGCTTCTTGGAGCAGCTGGTTCATGAACCAAGAAGAGGGGAAGCCACTTTGGACCTAGTCCTTAGTGGAACACATGATCTGGTGCAAGAGATAAGGGTGTTGGGGCTACTTTGCAATAGTGATCATAGCATGATCATGTTTTATTTCATAAATGGAGAAAGGATGACAAGGAAATCCACAGTACAGCACAGTTACTTACCTGTAACAGGTGATCTCAGGGAACAGCAGGAATTAGTCTTCACATATGGGTACGTCGGCGCCGACGGAGCCCGCACGGGAATGCTCCCCAGCATCCAATCAGAAAGCCTTTGGGAGCATCCCTCTCGCCTGCGCGGTGACTTCCCGCCTTTCCCACTGGCCTCTCCTCAGTTAAGTTTCATAGCTGAGACAGATGGAGAGAAAGAGGAAAGGAAATAGATAGATACAACTCCTAGGGGAGGTGGGAGGGTTGTGAAGACTAATTCCTGCTGTTCCCTGAGATCACCTGTTACAGGTAAGTAACTGTGCTATCTCCAGGAACAAGCAGGAATGAGTCTTCACATATGGGGACTCACTAGCTGAGGGTGCCAGGGGAGATCCCATAAAATGCGCATCCCGGAACAGGATGGCATTTTCCCAACCTGGATCCCCGGCATCCCCTGAGGGATGGGGGTAGGAGTTGAGAAGAGTTGCAGAGGAACAGCAAAACCCAAAGACTACAGGGGAGATGAGTCTTCAGAATGCATGTCAAGTATCATTAAGCAGGTAATGAACCAGTACCATATAGAGCTTACCTACAGGATTGTAGGAAGTAGAACTGTGATGGAGGGTACTGTAGACGCAGTAGCGGAATCTTCAATGAACTTCACGACAGTGAGGATGAAGTTCCAAATCTGGAATGGGCAGGCGACCCAGGTGTCAACTGGTGCAGCAGAAGAACGGCCGGTCTTCACTGGAAAACTTTATGTGAAAAAGCTGAGAACTCTTGTAGGTACAGAGTCATTAACATTGAGGACTAAAAGAAGACTGACCGATCTGGAAGATTAGCCCAGTCCGGAAGGGAAGAGAGGGTACGGAAAAACCCCCTATTCCCAGGGAGAACAGAAGTGTACTCTGGAGTACTGAAGATGTACACTGTCTTTCCAAGCTGGTAAGAGATAGGAAGACCTCGAAGTTTGATACTCCATATGCATAACAAAAATAGAAGCTGTTGACGTCACAGCAGTAATTGTGAGTATAAGCGGTCCCAGTCACCGAGCCGTATGAGAATAGGCAAGTAGACCATCTGGACCCCTTAAGAAGTAAAAACTTTAGTACAGACCGTTAGGGAGATGGTAGGCAACACAGGGTGCCGTGAACCTCCCCCAACAGGCTCATACCAATCAAGTGTATATTTATAATCTGTTCAATCAAATGTATATTTTTATTTGTGACTCAAACCTGGGTGAGCAAAATGTAATGTCTATTGGTAATTTTTGTGTGTTGGTGGTGTACCCCTCCCCCAAATCATTCTGTACCTTCAACTGATTTTATACTGTACTCCCTTGTATTTTTACACCATTGGTCCGCCGCTGATCGCTGGAAGTGGCGGCTTACAAATGTATACCAAATAAATAAATGTATATATATAGATATGGGACTACAGACATATCTATACAGATGTGAATATACATGTCCAGACACATGTGATGTAGATATCTATATAAAAGAATGTAGATATATATGGGCATGGCTCATGCCCCCCCAGGGTACCAAAAAAAAACCCCTGTATGCATGGGAAACATACATACAGGAAAGCCTCCTGAGAATACAAGCTGGCAACTGAGCCACAGAAGAAGCATTCGTATGGGGAATGTGGTGTGAAAAGATTCATCTAAAAATAGGGGGTGAAAACCACCTGAAGAAGCATAGGGAATCTACATCCGTGGTGGAGGAAGGTAGATCCCCAGTATGGTTGCGTGAAACTAGAGGATAATATCAGTCTGGCAAGAACACGTCGGGAGTGCTTCAGGCCCCCAACGTGTCCCACCAGAGGCGAAGTCCAAGGCTCTATGGCAAAGGCCCGTAGCGGGAAGCTCCTCTGAGGATTGCAGAGAGCAGGAAAAATAGGGGATAAAACTGGCCGAAGTCAGATAGGCGCCGCATCCTAGATAAGGATATGGCTAGAAGAAAACCTGCAGTGAGTGTATAACGCAAGATAGTTGAAAACAGCTTGCAAGAAGCCCTCACGTAATCACTGGAGCTCCTGCACGCACAGCAACTGAACAAATTAGCAGAGGGGATTCTCCTGCGTGGAAACAGGGAGAACACGGACAAAGGGAGCGGAGGTATTCCGGCCCTGTCAGATGTTCAGAACATGCGTTGAAGGATAACAGGAAGTCCACACTGGAAAGATTTCAGCATGGCCCGAACTCAAGCAGGGGAAACCCTGGAGAAGAGGGGGTTGGAGGTGACGTACCATATGGTAAGTCAGCTGAAGGAATGAATGCCCATGTGGGAACAAACTATCATGGGATAGTGGTGATCTCCCTACATAGTAAGAAGGGAGGATTCTGTAACCCACGGACAAAAGTATCCCAGCTACTTGGCCTACTGAAAAGAATATCCAGTGTAGAGTTGGAAGAATAACTTCTGGCAAGAAGACGCTAACTGCAGATTGCAGAGTACAGGAACCTAGGGCTGCTCGTCATGAAGAGCCCGGTAAGAGCCGGGGAACTGCTGACCAGGACGAGACGTCCCTTGCTTGGGAACCTCCAGAGGATGGGCAGAGGGAGGATGAGACCTTCTTTTCTTAGGTAAAGAAGGTTTGGTAGGATATGTCCCACCTCCCGGGGAGAGAGAGGGCTTATGACGGTCTCCAGAACGAGGGAGGTCAGTGGAGCACAGAGCAACCTGACGTAAAGCCTCGCTATTGAAAAGGCTCTCACCCGTGCACGTGGAATTACCTAGGGTATGTTGAGCCCATCCGCTCAAGCCGGAAGTCTGTAGCCAGGCTGTACGACGTGCCCCAATGGCGATAGCAGAGGCCCTGCTAAGAGACTCAAACGATTCGAGAGAAGCACGAGAAAGAAACCAAGAGATATTCCTGCTATGATCAAGAAGCAAGGAATAGTCAGAGGCCTGAGGTTCTGGCAAAAAGGGGGACAAAAGAAATAGTCTCTCTGTGACCTCATGAAGCGATAGACTCATATATAAAAAATATATGAAATAATTCTAGAGGCCAACATGGAGGTTCGGAAGGTTTTACGCCCAAAGGCATCCAGTGCTTTAGATGCACGACCTGGAGGATAAGAAGAATGCTTCTTCCTGCTTCCGACCATCCTCAGCGCCGATTCCACCACAAGGGAGCGATGTGGAAGTTGGCTTTTGTGAAACCCTGGAGAGGGGGGCACCTGATATAGGGCATGCATGGCTGCAGAAAGCGCAGGAACCTCCAAGGGAGACTGCCAAATCCCCAGAAGGAGGTCCTGCAAGGAGTGATGTAAAGGAAGTACTACGGTAGCCTTGGTCGCAGGACCTTGGCCAGGAGTAGGGCCAGGAATAGGGATGGCCAGAAAAGCTGCCATGTCCAGGAGAAACTTCTGAAAAGAAGGATCCCACAGGGGGACCTTGCCTGGGTAGGCCGAGGTTGAGGGCACAGCTGGGCCACCAGAAGGCCCACTGGACCGGTTCCCAAAGGGGGTGGCAAGCAACACCGACAGCGCCGGCTCGAGGCAGTGGGCATTGCCTCGACGGTACCCGGTATCGATTCCAAGCTAGGCAGAGAAAGAATCGATGCACCTGCAGGAATCGACATCGACACCGACACCGGTATCGGGGACAGCCCCGAGGTAATCAGAGAGCTGCAGTGGATATCCATACAGAAGGAACCGGGATCGGCTATGAAGCTTGCCGGGGCCAGGTCATCGAGATTGGATAACGATTCCAGACTGGGCAGCGAACCGAGCAAGGTTACCGATATCCGCGACGCTGGCGGAGGCACCGGGGATGTTGACGCATGAGGGCCGATCGGAATCGCACCGATCGGCGCCGAAGGCATCAAATACGGCCAAGGATGACTCACGGAGGAGAGGAGATCTAGACTGGATAAAGATTCCAGACTGGGCAGCGAGCCGAGCGAGGTTATCGAAGCCCGCCGAGAGGGCACCGATGCTGGCGGCTGCATCGGCGAAACTGACGCACGAGGGACGATTGGAATCGTATAGATCAGTGCCGGAGGCACCGAGGCCATCCGAAGACGATGCTCGGAGAGGAGAGGGACACTCGACACTGGCGCCAAAGGCGGGGCATCGGTACCGCTCGAAGCCGGTACCCCTGCCAAGCGGGGCGCCCAGGATACCCGATGACGATCCCCGGTGGGGCGTGGGACCCCCGATGCCGACGCCGTGGCGTCGGCAGGAACCAACTCCGTGGCCCACTGTGATGGGGGGGAGCCAGTCCGGGCCGTACCGATCGAAGGTACCGAGGATCCCAGAGGACGACCCCTAGTGGTGAGCGGAGCACTCGACCCCGGCGGCGATGCCGGGGGATTGGCACCGCCCAAAGCCCGCACCAACCCCGCGCATGGCCGGGGTGCGGGAAAGCCAGATGGGGGCGGGTCGATCGGCCCCGAATGTACCGAGGGCACCCGATGACGAGCCCTGGTGAAGAGTGGAGGACTCGACACCGGTGCCGATGTCGAGGAAGCGGCACCGCTCGAAGCTGGTGCCGACCCCGCGCCTGGCTGGGATGCCGGAAAGCCAGACTGGGTCGAGTCGATCGGCCCCGAAGACACCAGTTGACGATCCCCGGCGAAGAGTGGAACACTCGACGCCGGCGCCGATGCCGGGGAGAGAGCACCGCTAGGAGCGGATACCCCCCGAACATGGCTCAGGTATGTTCTGTGAGGAGTGAACCCCAGGAACAACCTGAAACCCCGTGAATGCTTTGGAGCCCGAAGACTCCCGCCGGGGTTGTACTGCCAAAGAGGTCTTGAGGGGAAGGCCGGAGCCGTCAGCATGCTGGGCATGAGACTCACCCTGCAAGAATTGGCTAGTCTTAACAGACTGTTTGGGGGTTACCTGATCCCGGAGAGAAGAACAGGCTGGTGTCCCCAACTCCTGGGGAAAAACGGCCTCGAAGGATACTCGAAAAAGAGAGGGTCTTCTCCCGATACCAAAACCCGATGGCACGGGGGAAAAGGGGTCAGGACCCAAGCAGGAGAGACACCAGGTGGTGGAGTCCGAGAAGAAAACTAAGTCTCCACAGTGAAGGCACTTCTTAGGCTAAGAAGGCTCCATGCAGGGAGGCCCGGGAGGCCCCAGGAGGGAAAACTAAACCGAGGAGAAAAATACCTCGAGATTGGAAAAGATAAGAAAAAAAGGCACCGGTGGTGCCAGTATCGGCGGAAGACAGCCGCGACCACAAGAAAACAAGAAAAAAGGGATTTTAGAGAAAGTGTCTGCGGTGACAGGAGGTACGTCCTACCGGCTCCGCGGAAAAACGAAAACTGAAGAGAGGCCAGTGGGAAAGGCGGGAAGTTACCGCGCAGGCGCGAGGGATGCTCCCAAAGGCTTTCTGATTAGATGCTGGGGAGCATTCCCGTGCGGGCTCCGTCGGCGCCGACGTACCCATATGTGAAGACTCATTCCTGCTTGTTCCTGGAGATTGCCTTTTAACTTTCAAAAGGAGGACTATGATAAAATCTGGAAAATAGATAAGAAAAAAACTAAAAGGAGCAGGTGCAAAAGTTAAAGATTTACATCAAGCTTGGGTGTTGTTTAAAAGTACTATCTTGGAAGCCCAGACCAGATTTAAGAAAGGTGGATGGAAGTTCAAAAATCTGCCAGCATGGTTTAAAGGTGATGGTCAGAGAAGCTGTTGTACAATTTGTAGCCAAAAAAGCATATTTCAGGAAATGGAAAAGGGAGTCAAATGACGAAAACGGGAAGCAACATACGCACTGGAAAGTTAGATGGAAGGCATTGATAGGGCAGGCAAGGAGAGAATTTGAGAATCAACTTGCTGTGGAGGCAAAAACGCATAATAAAGACTTTTTCAAGTACATTCATAGCAAAAAAAAAACCTGTGAGAATCAGTTGGACCATTAGATGACAGAGGGGTAAAAGGGGCACTAAGAGGGGACAAGGCCATAGCAGAGAGACAGAATGAATTCTTTGCTTTGTTCTTTACTGAAGAAGATGTAGAAAAGTAATCCATGACTGAAATGATATTTAAAGGTGATGCATCACCTGGACCAGATATATACACCCAAGGGTGTTGAAAGAACTGAAATATGAACTTGCATGCCTACTATTAGTAATCTGTGAACTATCATTAAAATCATCTGTAGTACCTGAAGATTGGAGAATGACCAGTGTAACATCAATTTTTGAAAAGGGATCCAGGGGTGATTCGGGAAACTATAGGCCGGTAAGCCTGACATCAGTACTGTTAGGCTATGTGTTATGGATAAAGCTCCACTTTTTAACCAATCTTAAGACTAACTTACTATAAATAGTTTAAATTAGCGACTGGGTCTCAGAATATAGACTATTCACTCAGCCTCATCAACGGGCATTGTGAAAACGTCATTTATACATCAATGACCCATACTTTTTTTGTCGCTTATGTATTCCTTATTTTTTTATTTTTATCCGATTTTTTTTTTTTTTTCTTGAATTTTTCATTGATACATCTTGAATGCCACGTTTCAAGAAAAAATCGGATAAAAATAAAAAAATAAGGAATACATAAGCGACAAAAAAAGTATGGGTCATTGATGTATAAATGACGTTTTCACAATGCCCGTTGATGAGGCTGAGTGAATAGTCTATATTCTGAGACCCAGTCGCTAATTTAAACTATTTATAGTAAGTTAGTCTTAAGATTGGTTAAAAAGTGGAGCTTTATCCATAACACATAGCCTAACAGCAATCAGCTCCGAGAAGTGACAATTATTTAGTTTGACATCAGTACTGGGCAAAATGGTAGAAACCATTATAAAGAACAAAATTACTGAACAGGTAGATAGTCATGGTTTAATGGGAGAAAGCCAACAAAGTCTTCTCTTACTAATCTGTTATATTTTTTTGAAGGTGTGAACAAACAGGTAGACAAAGGTGAGACAATCGATATAGTGTATCTGAATTTTCAGAAAGCCTTTGACAAGGTCCCTCAGAGGCTCTTGGCGAAGTTAAAAAGACATGTGATAGTGTAGGTAGTGTACTATTGTAGATCAGGAACTGGTTAAAAGCTATTAAGCAGAAGGTAAGGCTGAATGGCCAATTTTCCCAATGGAGTACTCCAGGGATCTCTGCTGGGTCCTCTGCTTGTTAACATATTCGTCAATGACCTGGGAATGGGAGTAATGAGTGAGGTAATCTAATTTGCAGATGACACCAAATTTTTCAAAGTTGTTAAAACCCAAGAAGATTGTGAAAAATTGCAAGAGGACCTTGATAAATTGGATGACTGGGTGTTCAAATGGCAGATGAAATTTAATGTGGACAAGTGCAAAGTTATGCACCTAGGAAAGAATAACCCAAACTATGATTACATGTTGCAAGGTTCCACATTAGGAACCACCACCCAGGAAAAAGATTTAGGTATCATCGTGGATAACCCTTCCGTCCAGTGTGCAGCAGCAGTCAAGGCGGCAAATAAAATGCTAAGAATCATAAGGCAAGAAATGGAGAATAAAACAAAGGATATTATAGTGCCTCTGAATTGTTCCATGGTGCGACTGCACCTTAAATATTGTGTGCAATTCTGGTCGCCATATCTTAAAAAGGATATAGCAGAATTAGAAAAGGCACAGAAAAGAGCCACCAAAATGTTAAAGGGGATGGAAAGATGGCTGTTCATGACTGAGTCTGCACATTTGGAGGGGTCTCCGGTTCACACAGAATACCTTGCTCTCTGAACGCAGGACTAAAGGTGGTGTCCACACTATAGGTACGGTCCATTTTGAAACAGCACCCTACTCCTTGCTGGTCTCCCTCAGAGTCACATCTCTCTCCATCCATCAGTTCAGAGCTCTGTTGTGCGGCTCATCCTCCCCCAGTCCCGACACATTCATATCAGCCCCCTCCTGATAATGCTTCACTGACTCCCTGTACGTTTACTTATCCATCTCAAACATCTTTGGCTAGCCTATAACTGCATTGCCTGTACTGCCCCTCAGCACCTTTCATCTATCCTCTATCCCTACAACCCTTCCCATTGGGTTCACACTTCCTCGCCCTACCCCCTCTCTATGCCCTGTTCTTCTACTGCTGTCCCCTGGCTTCTCTTCTTTCACCATGCTGCTCCTTATGCCTGGTGCAAGCATTCTCTATCCCTATGGCATATCTTCTTTCTCTCCCCTTTATATACATGCAGAAGGCAAACCTCTTTGGGGCTGCTGTTGGATCCTTCTCTCTTGTTTCCCTGGTGTCTCCTTCCTCTATTGTACCCTTCTGTCTCTTGTATTGAACTGCCTGTCATCACTTCATAGTAAGCTCTTCAAGCAGGGATTGTCGTCCTATGTGTTTGTCCAGTGCTGCTTATGTCTTGTAGCACTTCATGACAGTATCATGGTAGTAGTAGTGCTCTCAGTGTGCGGGTAAGTTTGCTGGGTTGACATTTTGCCTCAGACATGCCCTGTTCTATTATTTCAGGGTAGGCCTTTGGACACTGTTCCCTCTAAGCTGTGCGCGTGTGCACACCTCGCTGAGCGAGCGCAGATACTTTACAACAGAGCGCACAAAAATTGCAGCTCTGATTCTGATAGAAAACAGCACAGACGTCATAAAATTTAAAAGTTATGATTGTAATTACTAGAAATTTCCCGCTTCATTTAGTAATCATCTATTTTCATTTAATTTGATTAAAATCAATGTGGTGTACATACTGTATTCTGACATGTAGTCAAATTTTAAAGTATATAACTCTGAGTGTCATTATGTGGCGCACAAAAATTTAACCTTCCTTCAAAAGCTGCACACAGCAGATATTTTATGCGCACACAGCCTACAGAAAATTAGAGGGAACATTGCCTTTGGCAGTGCACATATGTCCCCCACACATGCACATATCCACTTATGTTGGGGTGTGGGGGCATCCCAATCAACAGCACAGGCACTTCACTTTCTTATGTGAACTGGCGGCATGGCCAATGCTGGCAGCCTTCTGGCTGCTCCATTCATCTCTGCCATCATGGCAAACACACCAGTTCTGTGCTGCAGACAACATCCTTGCTGTTGCATCTGTGCAGCTGTGCCCATCCTGCCACTCCAGACCCCCTCTACTGGGGTGTGGGCGTGCATCCTGCTACTTCCAGCCTCGGTGGTGTGGGATCATCACGTGCAGCACTGTTCCTGCGGCTGGACTGTTTGTCCCCAGGGTGACGTAGGCAAAAGTGGTGTCTCATATGATACACAAGGCCAGGTCAATGCCTCCATCTGCAGCTGGGGGGGGGGGGGGGTGTGCACAGCACCCACTGCCACCACACACACAGCATGCTGACATGACACCATAATGTTAGTGGGGATGTGTGCAGCGCCAGCCCATCAACTAGGCAGGTGAGGCAGGCAACTGGGGAGGCACGGCCAGTTGGGACAGCAGCAGTGCACATAACTGGTTGCATTGCCGCCTCACCCACATGCCACTGCCGCCCCTCCTCCTTGGCTACAGTCAATTCCAATTCTTGTGGGGGAGGCGAAGACATGCACCCCCCCTTAAGGGGTACTGCCACCGCTGCCTCCTGATATGGCTTAGGCAGCAGCGAGGCTGGGAGCCAGCCAGACTATATCCCTATGGTGCCAGGGCTCCTTGGCCAACCCCACGGTTGCACATGACCTTTTCAACAGCAGTAGCATGTCTGTGTGCTGCCACTGTCACTATGGGGTCATGCCAGCCATCACAACTATGCCCCCTGGGCAGCTGCTTGGTCACCCTTGCACACCATAAACCCCAACTGCATCACCCTGATGGTACTACCTTTGCCCCATTTGCAGCTTCAACATAGTGGCCTTTCATAGGTGGTCACTATGCTGTTGCTGCTAATAGTCAAAATTTCTAAATTCACCAAAAAACAACCCCCCCAAAATAAAAATAACACTTTTTTTTCTTTTCTTGTTTTTTGTCGGAGCGGGCCAGAGGAGGGCTGGTACTGATTAACCAACCCACACCTGATAGCAGGCTTCTTTTATTCAAATAGGTTCACCACCTTAAAAAAAATTTTTTGAAACTTTACTTGAAACTCTTCACTTATCTGACATTATCCCCAATCCAAGAGAAGATGTTCAGCCATACCGTTGCTCACAAAATTAAATCTTCACACGACATGCACGTTTCGGGAATAATCCCTGTTTCAAGTGCTTTTCACAATCAGAAGAATCCGGCAACTGTGTTAAGGACGCCGTCACTGCGGCTTCGGGTTAACCATGCTAATAGAGCACTACTACCACTGTCTTGGGTTCCCCTGTGTGTAGATCACATTGCAGACGTTTCAATAGTCTCTCTCTCCCATTGAAATACACCCTTTCCGTGAGGTTTTACTTGGCGTTGGGGTTACCAGCATTAAGGGGCTCTACGGAGTGGTTGCACAACAGGTGTTAAGGGAGCACCCGCTGTTAATGCCCACCTTCCACCCTGTTAACACCCACTCTCCGCCTCCTGTTCCCTTAACTCTGCGGGAGCCTTTATCAGTCATTAATACAGAGTTATTGCAGATTTAAGGATGCAAGGGTGTTGATAACAGGTGTTAGCGGCACACTTGCTCCCTTAATGCTCTTTAGTAAATATACCCCTAAATCTCGTGTGAAGTCAAAAAAATCACAGACAATTGTTCTGGTTCTGTAAATACTTAAGCTTTCCCCTGATATATTACTCTGCATCTACAAGGATACTGCACTAGAAATGCCAAAACCTGAGATCTTAAGGCTTGAAACTTCTTTCTACAATTTTGCATTTCCCAAGCAAGATCAGGGTAAATTCTGACAATTTTCCCAAGAAATTTGAAATCATGTTGAAAAAAAAAATGTTTTGAACCACCAAACACAGTTAGATTCAATAAGAAAAGTAATTATTAGAGTAGCAAATTTGGCATTCTCGGGCAATAGAGTTAGGGAGCCTTCGAACATGGATTTTGATCCTTTTCTACCATTCTGCAGCTTAACACCTGGCAATTTAAAAGCCTTCTCTAAGGGATCCTGCTCGGTAAATAATATGCTGATACAATAGCAGAATCAGGGACCTCCAAAGTCTCCTTTAAATAACTATAAAACATATCTTTAGCAGCTACAAAGCTACCTTAGGGAAATAGGATAATCTTAGTTTTCTTCCTAACCAAATTTTCAATATTCTCCATATGACATAAGATTTGCTCAACCTTAGTAACTTGATGGAAACTTTCCTGAACAGAGGAGATGTCAGATTGAATTGCTGCCACCTTACCCTCAAACTGTTCTATTGATTTATTACAAGAATCAAGTCTTTCTGTAAACTTTACTATGGTATTATGTTGTAGTTCAATTTTAGCAAGTAACACTGACTCAAGCCTAGCAAAAGCATTCAAAATCAGCTGAACAGAATCATTTTGCATAGTGGAAGGAAAATTAGGCTGCAAAGGATTTTCTAGAGTGATAAGATTAAGGTCCTTATTCTGAGGTACATCAGTATTCAGTAATCCAGGCAAAACAGGGGAAGCTACCAAATTCAAAACCTTACCTTTAAGGTACTCCTGCGTCTCCAAGGGCAAACAGAAGAAGAATTCACAGAAATAGTTCAAGTGGTTCCGAATGCAGAAAGCTGCAAGCAAATTCCTGCTCAGAATGGTTGAAGAGGGAGACAGAGAGACATGATTTTCCAAGATTATAGGGTACATTTACTAAAGAGCATTAACGGAGCAAGTGTCCTGCTAATGCCTGTTATTGGCACCCTTGTGCCCTTAACGTTGTGATAACACTGCATTAACGAGCGTTAAAGACTCCCATAGCATTAAGGGAACAGGAGGCGGAGAGTGGGCTTTAACGGGGAGGAGAGTGGGCATTGACAGCAGGTGCTCCCTTAATGCCTGTTGCGTTAGCACCCTTTAATGCTGAGAACCCTAATGCCAAGTAATACCTTGCAGAAAGAGGGTATATTGAGGGGAAAGAGACTATTTAAATGTCTGTAATGTGATGCACAGACAGGTGAACTGAAGTTAGTGATAGTAGGTCTCCATTAGCAGGAACAGCATAGTGCCCAAGTATGAAAGAGCACTATGTTGATGGTGCTAATGAAGCAAAGGGGGTGGCACATGGTTAATGCAGTGGGGGTTGCTGGTGCGCAAGGCATACCAGGCAGCTGCCCAGGTTGCACATCTGATGTCCACCATGATCCCAGTGACAGCGGCGGCACACAAACATGTTTCTGCTGCTGCAAAAAGGTTGATGCACAACATGGAGTGGTCCCCTGGCACCCTAGACAGAGATCCCAGCTGGCTCCCCCTGCTGCCGACTCTAGAAGAAGAGGATGGTAGCGCCAGCAGCTGTAGCTCTACAGGGCTGCAAAAAGCAGCCGCCCAGAGAAATACCACTGTTCTGGCATCTGCCTCTCCCAGAGATGCATGTGTGGCTGGCGAGGATGGGGTTATGCCAGCATCAGTTGTTTGGGGGGGGGGGGAGGAGGAGCTTGGTTGCCCATGGGTGCCTATGCCCCCCCATCTGGAACTTGCGCCGCAGGTGCATGCCTAAGCTGCATGTTGGATGGGTCGGGACTGCGAACCACTACCACTGCTAGCATGCTGGCACGTCAGCATGGTGTGTGGGTGTTTGCAGCAGGTGCAGCAGCATCCCTTCTGCAGTAGACAAAACCATGTCCTGGTCCTGTGTGCCGTTTGCATTGCAACATGTGCCAAAGTCTGTCTGATGGGTAACATGTCAGCCCCAGGGATTGGTGTATCCATATGGCAGCTCTGTGGCTCAACATATAAACACTGGCTTTGTATGAGTGGAGGGTCACAGGTTCAAGACCTAGCTATGGATCATGTCTTGCATGTCCCTGTGGGTAAACTCTAACCACCTACAGCACAAGCATGTGCAATTCCCAGTGAATGGGCCAACAGGTGTACAAACACCCATCAGTCACACAAACATGCTCCACTATTCATCGCTGGATGGAAAGAGAGGCTGATAGCACCGGCATACTGAGCGAGCATTAACAATGGGTGTGAATGTCAGAGCACGCTACTAGCACCTACACAATGAGCACAAGTTAACAGTGCTTGAGCTGATATGGAGACTAAAGTAGCAGGCAGGAATGCCAACCATCCATACGTTTGCACAGTGCAGTGGTGTGAGTGTGCATGTGTATGTCTCTCCAGAGTTCTGTGGCCTTCTGTACTGCACTGTGCCTCACATTGCTCCTCATCATGCACATTTGCAGACTAATGCCGGGAACAGCCTAGGCAGAGGATTGTGGGTTTGAAATAGAGTGGTTTGCCCAGGATGTGTCTGCATCAGTGATAGGGTCAACAGCTGAGCCCTTGTAGTGCCCATCTGCCACATGCAAGGCCTGGGTGGCCACAGCAGTTCATGCTATGAGGGCACTCTCACTCTGACCAAACTGTGACCATGGCATGGCTATGTATCCACATAGTGTTATATAGTATTCAGTGCCAGTGATGTGGATGCTGTTCCTGTCTTGGGAGTCCAATCACAGTGCCAAATGCTGGGTGACTATGCTGTTTGTCCTAAGCCAGGGTGTACCTGGTCACTCTGTGCATATGCATTGTGTGCTGACTGGTCATAGTGGGTATGTGCATGGCTGAAACAGCTCTGTGGTAGGGAGCAGGTGCAGTCTGACTGTACTTGCTGTGGTGGATTGTAGTCCCAGATGATTGGGACAGCAGCTGTTCCTGATCTGCTCACTGTGGTCATGGAAGGACCAAGAAGATGGTAACAGCAGAGCCATGCAAGCCTAGAAGCCCCCATTGCATTTGGCATCAGCTGTTTATCAATGGGCACTGACATGCACTGTTTTCGAAGGGTCATTGTTCAACAGGAGCAGGACAAGCATAACTCACTGCAGACAATACCTGCCACACACTAGTAGTGATGTGGATCTGTGGCATGGCTGGCAGGGACCATCTCTAACAGGGCACGGTCTAGGGACCAGGTGCTGGGCACCCATCCTCACCCTCAGGGTGACCATTGAAACTGCTCAGTATCACAATTTGTAGCTGCTATGTGCTTGTAGTACACACTGTCAGTGTGTCTTACTGAGTGATGTGATAGATCAGCTGAAGACTGCTGTTCCATGTGTGCAGTGCCTCATGGGTACTGGAGGGGTTAACCTATACCAGCACACACAGCAGACATTTTAAGCAGTGGACCTGCAGTCTCTTTGAATCCAGACATTGCTGCGCAGAGAGGTGTGGAGGTGTAGTTAGGTGGTTAGTGCAATGTCTCCATAAGCAGCGATAAGGGTTCAATAACCACTTGTCCATTTTGGGCCTGTATGCTACACAGGTTATTTCCCTGCCTGTAACAGTCCAGGCTCTGCTGTGACTTGCAGACACTCATCCTTCTACGTTGTTATGCATTCTGACAACACTTTGGGTCAGCAAACATGCTATTCCCCATTATGCCTTTCTGAGAACATGGCTTTATTGGCTCTGCTGCAGCCCATTGCAGGGGTCAGACATGTTCACCCTGCAGATGTCAGGCACCTGCTTAGAGGTGTGGCATAATGGTCAGGGCAATGCCTTGGGGACCAAGATACCTGGTTTTGAGGCTCACTAACACTCCCTTATGTGACATTTCAGAATGTGTTACTGTCACATTGTCAGTACAGAAAAATTGTGGCAGACCTACATCACCTCCTTGTGACCTTGAGCAGGTCACGTAACCCACCAATAGCTCAGCTGATTGCAGTTCAGTACAGTCCCTGTTTATCATCAGACATTAGCAATTTGTAGATAAGAAGTTCCCTACTGTGAGTACACTGATATAGTGGTACTATCAGGCAGTTACATGCATACAGCTGTAACCTACATGTGAGACATGAGTCATGTATGACATCATGAATATGACTGTACAGCTTTGGCTCCATCATATCTCTATAGTACATGTGGACACATTCTACCCCTCAGCCACCTGCAGATATCAACTCATGTCCGTATGTGCCCCAGTTGCCGTGTTTGGATGACGCCTGTCCAGTTTTTATCTGCACATTTGTCTGGGGTATTGTACAGTGGTTGTGTGGCTGGGGCAAGTGTGAGACCCACATGTCTGGTATCAGGCCTTCCATGTGGCACTGACACACATTTTCCCACACAGTACAAATATATTGGATAGTACCTACAGCATATCTGTACTGCCAGCCCATATCAAGCTCTCCTCTGCCAACATCCTTCCTTCAGCCCAGGTACTCTTTCCTGCATTTCAGCTCTTCCCGCATGCCTCTCCTGTGCCTGATCTGCACGTCAGCACTCCTGCTCCAGCCTCCTTTTGCTGCACACATCCTGCTACTTCTGACTCCACTGGGGGACATGTTTTCCCCATCCTATGCTACACAAAGACAATGCACATTTTACATTGGCACCCCCAAGTGCATTGATACAGATGCCTCCCACATGCTCGTCCAAATTACTGGCTACCATGTAGGGTGCCCACGGATCTGGCAGGTCCATTGGCTCCCACTTGTCCTTCCATCCATCACCTTTACATTGACTTTCCTTGGTGCTCCCTTATCCAGCGTTAGAGTGACAGCCATTTTCGGACATTAAGGTGCATGCTTGATACCTTAATGTCCAATGTCCTGTTATCAATAAAACCAGAAAGATGTATTATGTTATTTCTTTCAATTCTTCTGATACATCACCTTTAAATACCATTTCAGGCATGGGTAACTTCCTTACGCCTTCAGTAAAGACTGAAGCAAAGAATTCATCCAGTCTTCCTTCCCTTACCCCTTTCTCATCTAATGGTCCAACTGACTTTTTCATAGGTCTTCTGTTACATATGTAACTTGAAAAAGTTTTTATCATGCATTTGTTTGCTTCCACGGCAAGCTTTTTTTGTCTTTCCTTGCCTTATCAGTGCCTTGCATCTATATTGCCAGTGCTTATGTTTCCAAATTTCATCATTTGGCTCCTTTTTCCATTTCCTGACAGATGCTTTTTTGACTACAACAGCCTCTCTGACTTTAAACCATGCTGTCAGTTTTTTGGCCTTCCTTCCACTTTTCTTAAATTGTGGAATACATCTGTTCTGGGCTTCCAAGATAGTATTTTTAATAACACCAAGGCTTGATGTTAAGCTTTAATCTTTGCAGCTGCTCCTTTTAGTTTTTTTCATAACTATTTTCCTCATTTTATCATATTCTCCCTTTTGAAAGTTTAAAGGTATTACTGTGCATTTCCTTGCCATCCTTCTTCCATTTATTAAATCAAATGTGATCATGCTATTATCACTATTGCCAAGTAGCCACAACAACCATCTCTTTCACTAGATCCTGTGTTCCACTAAGGACTAGATCCAAAATAGCTTCCCATCTTGTCAATTCATAAACCAGCTGCCCCAAGATGCAGTCATTTATTTCTTCTAGAAATTTTATTCCACTAGCATGTCCTGCTGTAACACTGACCAAGTCTATAACGGAGTAATCGAAATCATCCATTATTACCGTGTTGTAACTTGTGTTAGCTTCCCTGATTTTCTTTTAGTATTTCATTATCCATCTGTTCATTCTGGCCAGGTGGTTGATAGTATAGCCCCACTGCCATTGCCTTCTTTTTTACATGGGATTTCTATCCTTAGAGATTCTATAGTGTATTTTGTTTCCTGAAAAACGTCTCCTGTGTGACTCAATGCCCTCTCTAACATAGAGCACAACTCTCTACCAATTTGATCTACCCTATCATTGTGATACATTTTGTACCCAGGTATTAGTGTCCTATTGGTTGTCCTCCTTCCACCAGATCTCTGAGATGCCAATCATATCTAACCTTTCATTTAGTGCTATATATTCTAGCTCACCCACCTTATTTTTTAGACTTCTAGCATTTGCACACATGCATGTCAGAGGTTGTATTTTATTTATATTAATCTGGTTATCAGTTGATGGGGTAATTTGGAATCATTCAGCTCTGTCTGCTTTCATCTTTATCGGAACCTGTCTGTCGGGATGCCTTAACTTCCCTCTTTTGTTAGTATCCTTCAAGGATACATCCTTCTGAACCATACGCTCTTGGACAACTATCAACTTTTCCCTATTATCTAGTCTAAAAGCTGCTGTATTTCCTTTTTAAAGGTTAATGCCAACAGCCTGGTTCCATCCCGGTTAAGATGGAGCCCATCCTTTCAGAAAATCCCCTCCCATACCATAGAGCTGATAATGGTATGAAGGGGCAGCAACCCTTCTTCTCCACTCCTCTTACCTACCCCAATGAGTATGATGTCAGGAGCATATTGGTGACCCTTTATAACTGCACCTGAGGCAACTTCTTTTTTTGCTTCACATATCACCATGGCCTAGTAATTCATGAAGTAATAAAAGAAATCTCTCATAGCTCCCCTCCTCCGCCATCACCCAGTCTCTCTCTCTCTCATAGCTCCCCCCCAGCCCTCATCCAGTGCGTCAATCACATATCCCCTTAAAGCATCACTCAGTCTCTCTCTCATAACTCCCCAGCCATCACGCAGAGTTTGAATCATAGCCTTCCTCAGCCTTCACCTAACCTCTCTCAAAAGCAACCCCCCCCCCCCCCCAGCCAACACCTGGTGTCTCTCTCTCTCTCGCATCCCCCCTCAGCCCTCACCCAGCATCTGTCTCCCTCTCTCATAGCATCCCTCAACGATCACCTAATGTCTTTCTCATAACCTCCTCCGTCTTTGCCCAATGGCTCTCTCTGTTATAGCCCCCCAACTGGTATTGCTCTCTCCATCTCTCTCTCTCACATTCCCATCAGCTGGTGTCTGTCTCTGTTGCTGCTGTGTTCCTTTTTTGGCTTTGCTTCTTTCATATTGCAATCAGCTTTCTCCAAAGAGTTTGAGCCACATGGTGGAGGCTATTCAACCTGATCTCATGAGACTTGAAACTGAGATTGAGTCACACAGTGGAGAATGTTCAGGCTAATCTCTTTGCATAGACCTGATCATTGTATAAAGGAAGAAAAACTACAAACAGCAACCCAGCAGCAACAATGAGGAACACTGGGTGATGGCTGCGGGGGGGGGGGGGGGGAGTGAGAGAGAGACATCAGGTGAAGACCTGGCAGGAAGAGGATGAGAGAGAGAGAGAGAGAGAGCCACTGCATGAGCAAAAAGCTGATTGCAATGAAGGAGGTTGAGACACTGCTTTATAAATCATTTCACGTGCAAAAACCTCCAGGCACCAGAGTGTGATTTCTATGCACCTTGGTGACCTGGCAGCTGGGATTTATCGAGCCCTTTTAAATTACACATTAACTGCATCTAGGTTGTCTGTAGTGCATTCAGTGATACCTATTGGGGTGTCATTAACACTAGAAGCCCCAAAGTGCGTCAACTGACGCAAATGCAGCGAAGTTGTATACCAGCGCCACTGCTAGAATCATGTCAGTCATGTTCCATGACTTTATTAGCAAGGTCAAGATGTTCAAATATGTGCATCGAAAATTAATGACAGATGCATCACCTAGCGGGAAAATGAATTTAGACCTAGAAGCTCCAAAGTACGTCAAGTGACGCACTCAATTGTCTTGGATGCATCACTTGATGTACTTTGGGGCTTCTAGGTATAAATTCATGTTCCCACTAGGTGGCGCATCTCAATCACTGTTTATAGTTTTACTCCAACATTACAAATAAACACACAATGACGTCATGTAATGATGTCACATACTGCACGTATTTAACAAGTAACTTCATATTAATTCACATCTGCATTTCATGCTAAACGCAGTCATCGTGATAATGCGTCAATTGACGCACTTTGGGATTTCTACGTAAAATTCCTTTTGGGGCTTCTAGTGTTAGAGGATCCACATTAATCCTCCACCCAATCCCTGCTCTTTTCCTGCCCCATTCTGCCTTTGCCAGTTAACACAGGAATTAGTAGAAGCTAAGTGCCAGGCTGCTGCAAGTGTTAGAATGTGCATACTAATCCCCATGAAAGCTGCTTAATGCATTTTAGTAAATAGTCCCTAGTCTTTTCTATTTGTTACTTAGAGAGGTTTCATTCATATTGTGTATTTTATAAACAACAACATTTTCACAATAAAATAAATTTACAAAAAAATACAATTATTGTGGACTTTTCTAGAAATTCTTCAAAACTTTATCTCATTCCAGAAAAAGTTTCAACCCCCCAAATCACCTGTAACTCCAGCCTTATGGGCTCTGATATTGTACTTCAGTGTAATGCCTCAGGTGATAACATGACATACACATGGAAGAAGGATGGGAAAGACCTTCCCTCGCATTATAGTCTACAGGATAACATGACAATTTTGATTACGAATGCTAATGCGTCAGACTCTGGTCAGTTCAGCTGCACTGTGCAAAATGCTGTTAGTAACCAAACAGCTGAGTTTCCACTTTCTCTAAAAGGTATGGTTGATATTTGCTGTTAAGTCATTGTTCTCTTTCTCTCTCTCTCTCTCGCTCATCACTTCTTGGATATTTATAATTTACCTGTGTCTTAACACATTGCAACATATTAGTAAGAGATCAGTATTTAATGATATTACTCTAAATGTTCTCCTTACACCTGGAATGCACAAAGACAAGACAAAAATCTGAGTTATGATCTGCAGGTTTAATTTTTCAGGCATAGAGGGTAAAATTGATACAGTGCCAAAAAGCGTAGAGTCCTGCATTTGGAATGCAGAAATTCAGAGGTATAATAATACATGATGAGAAGAGATACAGGGGTATGTTATCTAACCCACATTAACTGTTAATGTGGTACACTTGGAAAGTACCATCTGCATGCAGGGGAGGCTGAGAGGGGGAGAGAGTATTCTCTATCACGTGGTTATCGCAAGTGTCAACGTCGCATGGTAATCACACGCTTTGCAGACAGCATGGGTGCAACTAATACCACCTTGATGGGTGGTGGGAGCTGTTCTTGGTTGCTGACCAACCACGCAGTTGTATTTTTGGTGTGGTGTTTGCTGGGGGGAATGCTGTGCGTGCCCCAACCGATACCTCACGGCTTTTGCAGCTAACATGGCACTGTTTGCAAAAGCACGCTGCGTTAGCTGAAAAAGCGTAATGCAGTTTAGTAAACTTGCCCCACTGTATTCACTAAAGAAAAGAGACTTTAGCGCGATCACATCTGATCATTTCAAGCTTGGAAAACAATGTGATTAGCAATCTTCTGACTTTGGTCACTGCCCAAAGTACACAGGGAGATGTATAACCAGAAGAAGAAAGGGTGAAATAGTAGTTCACCTGGAATGTTGTGACAATGTCTATCAAAATAATGCAGAATTTGCATCAAAAATCTATGGCAAAGAGGAGAGACAAGGAGAATATGACTGAAGCATTCAGTTAAACTATGGGAATAGTTTAGAAGCCGTATTTGTGCTTTGGAGTCTGAAAATGGGTACAGAGACGTTCACAGAGCCATTTTAGCAGCCGGCTCTGTGGAAGTCCCCACCGTGAGGTCATCCAAGTCTGAGTGGGGGTGTAGCAGAGGCATTCCCAGGAACCTGGACATCACTGCCTGATCTCAGAATCATTCTGCATGTCCAGAGTTGCATCTAAGTTTAAACCTGCTTCAGGCATGAATAAGCCTCCAAAAAGTGCTCATTTTGGCAGAAAAGCATCCCGAGAGTGTAGAAGAGATAGCACTCCATCACCACCAGCATATGGCTCCATTTCATTGACAGCAGCTGTGGGATTTGAACCCCTAGCTTCCCTAGTCCTAAATTACTAATCTAACCTTTAGGCTTTTCCTAGGCATCTAGGTTCCAAAATACTATTCTAGGGATGTCTATGTAGATGCCCCCACAGACATCCATATCGGGCACATCTACATTTGTGAAATCCTGTCTGCACCTGCGCGTGCTTGCTTCTTTTTTTCCCCCCCAGACATTCTGGCTTAGACGTCCCAGATTGCACTTGAACTTCCTTTCTAAAATTCACTTCGTGCAAACATGTTTTCAGTGGAAGGAAACCTAAAGAGCAAAAGACCATAATATGAGGCTCAGAGGGGGTAGACTCAGAAGAAACATTAGGAGATATTTCTTCACAGAGGGTATGGTGGATGCATGGACCAGCCTCTCAAGCAACAACAGTAACAGAATCCAGAAAGCTGGAAGGCCTAAATGGAAACTCTGGGAAACATTACCTTGGTTGTCTATCTTTGATGCTTTTCAGATTTTCAAGATATTGTAATGGTTCACATCTATTCCTATCCATAGTTAGTTAACAGCATCTTATGGTGTTAAGCTTTTTTTTTACTTATTTGATTAAATATGTCTAACTTTTTGTCTTGATTATTGCAGAGAACACTCCAGAGTCACATTCCCAGTGGAGCATTGTTGGAGGCGTGATAGGGGTGGCGATAGTGAGAGTGGCAGTGACAGTGATAGTGAATTGCATTAGTAAGTAATTTATTCACCTTCTCAGCTATTATTGGGGCTGGATAAGTGTCATTGAGAGAAATATTCAGCCACATTATTTCCTCTGATCACCTTGGCACTATCCTGATAGTGCTACAACAGTCCTTGGGCAGAGCTGGGGCTAAGAAACAAGTTATGTGGATAGCAACAGTGAATCTGGATAGTCAAAGTTGTTCACTTCTTGATTCTGGCCCTGAACTTCTGGATTTTATTCAACTGCAGTGTTCAGCATTTAAAAATGCAGACTGCCACTGTTAAATATTGACCCAATTGTGTTTATTGTGTTTACTACATATCATATTATCAATTTCTATTTTATTATGTTGCTATGATTTGTTAGTTATATGTTACATACCACTCTGTTGGTTTTCTCAAATGGAGTTTATAATTTTGCTAATAAATATATAAGTTGGATAGATGTACTAAAATGCTATAATTTTGATAAATTACCATGATAACATAACAAAATTACCAATGATCAGATAGATTCAGTAGTAGATATCCAATTTATCCAATCAAAAAGAAAACCACTGAAAATTATTGTACTAATCACTTCAACTTAGAGAACAAAACAATGAAGGAGAGACATCTCAGATTGTATTCATTAAACTGCTTCATCCATTAAATCCTTTGCATTCTTGGTTGTCTATTGAAAGAAAAGACAAATCCTCAGGTAATTATTTTTAAAGCTAAGTTAATTTTTGAAATTAAAAAATTACATTTTTGACAAATAAGTAAAGATTATAAAATTAAATATAAAGGAGGGGCATATTCATTATAAAGTATATGAGGACAGTCTTGAAGATCATAATGGGCCTCATTCTGATAAGGACGTCCGGGCCCCTGTGCACCTGATCGGAATTGGATGCACAGGGGTAGACGTGATTCTGAGTCCACAGGGCACATCTAGCCCCGTGGGATCAAAATCGCAGCTAGGCCTGTACGTGCAGGCCAGGACCCATTTCCGGTCGACCTGCACATACAGGCCTTTACCCAGCTTACTCAGTCAAAGCTCCTGAATGGAGCCATGGTGTCCGATTACCATGGCACTGTGACTCCATTCAAGAGCCTTGATCCCCAGACACTGACCTGTTCTTTCATCCCCAGCAGCCCAATCCCAGATCTGGCCTCCCAAAGCCAGGGTCGGGCTGTGGAAAATCACTTGCACCCCGTCTGACCTCTTCTTCTGCTGGACCTGCCATCCCCCGCCATCTAGGAGAACTTATTCCACCTCAGAAATGGAATAAGTTCCCCATTCAGACTGCAGGCCCCGGACGCAGAGGGCCAACATCAGAACTGACCCTGTACGTCCAGGGCCGTGGACCGCCAACAGCCCACCCTAATTCCACCTCCACCCCTTTCCTGCCTCCCCATACAAATACCTTGTTCGTATGGGAAGGTTAGTCGGTGATGGCAGAGAGGGCCGAATTGTGGGGATGGATGTCCCATTGGGATGTCCATCCCAGCTATTCTCAGCTCAGAATAGCCCCAAATATGTATACGTTAGAGGAAAGGCAGGATAAAGGAAATATGAGAGAGATGTTTAAATACCTCTGTGGCATAAATGCAGAAGAGGAGAGCCTCTTTCAATTGAAACAAATTCCGCTACGAGGGGACATAGGATGAGGGTGAAAGGGGATAGACTCAGGAGTAATATGCAGAAATATTTCTTTATGGAAAGAGTTGTAGCTGCGTGGAATAGTCTCCTAGTGGATGTAGTAGAAAGAAGGATAGTTTCTGCATTCAAAAAAGCATGGGACCAACACAGAAGATCTCTAAAGGAAAATAGGGGACTATTGTAGTTGATATGGAAGGGCAGACTAGATAAACCATGTGATCTGTTTCTTTGTTTCTACACATCTATGTTTCTACATTCAAAGTGATTAACGCAGTTAGTAGACCTGCTAAGCACGTTAATCACACTGCGTGGGATACTGAGCGTCACATAGCCGGTTTTGTGCAGCTGAACTTCCTCCTCTAATGCTGCTAGATGCTCCAATGCTAACCGCATTGCATCGGGGTATTCCAGGGGCAGCAGCTTAGATAACCAGTCAGCAGCAATATTCAGCCACTGGCCAATTATCTTAAAGTGGCTAAGGTAAGCCAGAAAAAAGGGGGTCCGAACTGTAGCCGCTTTAGTTAACTAGGCAGCAGTTGAATATTGCCACTGCTCGGTTAGCTGAAGTGCTGTCCAGCCAACCCGGATATTCAGTGCCAGTGGCCAAATATGATCATGGCAGTGAATATCTGGGTCTTAGTTAAAACAGCGATGATCAGCCACTTTAACAGAACCGGCTGCCACCGCTGATGCTTATTATTGGCTCCTGAAATATTAGATAGAGGGAGGATTTTTCTGATCTGTGAGGATTTGTCCTTACTTTCAATAGAAAGCCAAAAATTCAAAGTTTAGTGGATAAGGTAGTTGAATGAACATGCTCTGAGATTATTTCCGTGCCCCCCCCCCCCATTAGGTTTTGAACCGACTCCTGGCATCCCAGCAGCCCCTGAGTTTTCTTGGCAAGATATGGCTGGAAGTAGATTGCCAGGCTTCTTCTTCCTAGGAAATGGAGGGTAAAGCGAATTGCCCAAGGTCACAAGGAGTGATAGTGAGAACCAAACTTGGATTTCTTGGGTACTAGGTAGTTGCTGTAACCACTAGGCTACTCCTCCACATTGCACAATTATCGTGTATTAAAAGTGGATAACATTGTGTTATGCATGAAACAGTGATATGTAAAAAAACCCCACAACATATTTTTCAAGTTAGTTACTGTACAGCATAATTATTGTGCAGTAAGGTAGAAGAAAAGGCACACCTAGAAAGGTTTGGAGACAGTCTAGGATAACCAGTTAAGCAGTAGTCTATCCTTGTCACAAAAAGGTCCACAGGTAACCCAGTAGATAGCAGAAGGAGCAAGCAGGTCTAGCAGGCATGAAAACTAGGGTAGTGCTCCTACTAGAGCATAACCAGAACCCAGGGCCAGATTTAACATTTTTGCACCTATAAGCAAGACCAGAGAGCAGGGTGGGAGGATAAGAACATAACATATAAGAACACATAACACATAAGAACATAACATGCCATACTGAGTCAGACCACAAGTCCATCCAACAGTATCCAATCAGGGTCAAAAGTACCTGTCAGCAGGGCCGGCCCGTCCATTGAGCAAGAATGTTCTTTGCACAAGGCCCCGCGTTTCAGGGGGCCCCGCGCAAAGAACATTCTGCTTTTTTTTTAAAATTATATAAAAAAAAAAAAGCTGGCTCTGGCTGCTGCCGCGGCCTCCGCGGCAAAATGGAGTGTCCCGCGGGGCCCCCTCTCCTCGCTGAGCCTCTCTGAAAGGGCTTTCAGATTCGCGAAGGGAGAGTGTCTGTCTCCCTCGCGTCTCTGTTAAGCCCGCAGGGGCTAATGGGAAATTTCCCATCTGCCCCTTTAGAAGCGAGGGGCTGATGGGAAATTTCCCATTAGCCCCTGCGGGCTTAACAGAGACGCGAGGGAGACACTCTCCCTTCACGAATCTGAAAGCCCTTGCAGAGAGGCTCAGTGTGGAGAGGGGGCCCCGCGGGACACTCAATACTGCCGCGGCGGCAGCGGTAGCAGCCAGAGCCAGGTTTTTTTTTAAATTTGCCATAAGCCGATATGGGCTGGGCTGGGCTGTTAAGACTGGGGCTGGGGGGGCTGGGCTGGGGGGGGTGTTAAGATGGGGCTGGGCTGGGGGGGTGTGTTAAGACTGGGGCTGGGGCGGGGCGGGGCTGGGCTGGGGGGGTGTTAAGACTGGTAATGGGCTGGGTGAGGCAGGGCGGGGCTGGGCTGGGGGGGGTGTTAAGACTGGTAATGGGCTGGGGGGGGGTTAAGTCTGGTAATGAGCTGTGGGCTGATGGGGGCTGTCTGGAAATGGGGTGATGGGGGGTTAAGACTGGTAATGGGCTGGGGGGGGCTAGGACAGATAATGGACTGGGGGGGCTAGGACTGGTAATGGGCTGTGAGCTGTTGGGGGGGGTTAGGACTGGTAATGGGCTATGGGGGGGTTAAGACTGGTAATGGGCTGTGGGCTGATGGGGGCTGTCTGGAAATGGGGTGATGGGGGGTTAGGACTGGTAATGGGCTGGGGGGGGTTAAGACTGGTAATGGGCTGTGGGTGGCTGTCTGGAAATGGGGTGATGGGGGGTTAGGACTGGTAATGGGCTATGGGGGGATTAGGACTGATAATGGGCTATGGGGGGGGGGCTAGCACAGGACATGGGCTGATGGGGAGGGGTTAGGACTTGAGGTGGGCTGATGTGGTTAGGACTGGTAATGGGCTGATGGGGAAGGGGGTTAGGACTGGCAGTGGGCTATGGGGGGCTGACTGGAAATGGGCTGATGGGGTTAAGACTGGAAGTGGGCTGATGGAGGGTTAGGACTGGTAATGGGTTATAGGGGGGGCTTAAACTGAAAATGGGGTGATGGGGGTTAGGACTGGAAGTGGGTTGATGGGGGGCTAGGACTGGTACTGGAAATGGGCTGTTGGGGGGAGCTAAGATTGGAAATGGGCTGTGGTGGGGGATTGAATTGAAATGGACTCATGGAGGGCTAGAACTGGAAGTAGGCTCATGGGGGGGCTTGGACTGGAATTGGGCTGAGTGGAGGGGAGCTAGGATTTGACATGGGCTGATGGTGGGGCTAGGAAATGACTAGAAATGGGCTGATGGGGGGCTAGGATTGGAAATGAGCTGATGAAGGGACTCAGACTGAAAATGGATGGGGGAGCTAGGACCGGAAATGGGTTGATGGGGGGTAGGACTGGAAATGGGCTGATGCAGGGACTAGAAGGGAATGGATGCTGGGTGAGACTGGAACTAGAAGGGAGCTGATGTTGGGGGAGGATTAGAATGGGATGGGGCTGGGAGAGTAAAATGGAGAGGGGAAAAATATTTTGTGTGGGAGGGATGAAAAATCTACAATTGGCCGGTTATTGGGAGAGTAAGTGGGGATTGAGGATGGAGGGGTAAAATTTGTGTGGATGAAATAGGAATGAGGAAAGAGCAAAAGGAGAAAGATTAGTATGTTAAAGCAGATGTAGAGAGAGAGAATGGAAAAAAAAACTAGAAGAGAGAAGAAAGAACAAATGGACAGCAGACGATGGAGAGTTAGCAGAAAACATGAAGAAACCAGAAGAAAGTGGCTGGAGCAATTGCAACTGAAAAAAAATGCACAAAGGTAGAAAGATATCTCCTTTATTTTGAATTTATTAACTGGAATATGAAAGCTCTGGGAAATGTGCATTATTAACGTCTGCGCTTTGTTTGGTACAAGAGGAAATTAATTTATAGTTTTATTTCTACAGTGTTGTACATTCCAAGTTTGGCTTTTGGGATTCCCAGTTTAATTATTGCCTTCCTGTTTCTAAATTGTGATTCCTTGTTTGATGATGGTCTATGTTCTGCATGTGTAACTGAGCTGAGGTATTCTGTTTATGCAATTCCTATTTGACATTGCCACTTGTTCTCTTTCCCCAGTATTCTCTGAAATGTATTGGTTTAATATTTGCAGTGTTGCCTTTTGATAGGTAGGGTATGGTGCTTTGTGAGTCCTGGTAATGCTGTCAGGATATGGCGGGTTTGCTATGGGTTCTAAATGGGCAGCGTTTGTAGTAGTTCCTAATGTGCCTGGCGGTTGGCACTGGATTATAGTAATGTAGAAATCTTTTAGTCTTTCTTTATCCATACCCTCATTAAGAGACATGTTTACCAAAAAGTTAGTGTATGGTAACATTATGCAAATATTTATGCAAATAAGGCCACTTATGCAAATAAGGCCACTTATGCAAATAAGGCCACTTATGCAAATGAGGCCCCGCACCGCGTCTCCGCACATGGCCCTGCACCCCCCTTGGGCCGCCCCTGCCTGTCAGGATTCCAAAAACGATGCGGATTCCATGCTGCTTATTCCAGGGATAAGCAGTTGATTTCCCCCAAATCCATTTTAATAACGAATTTTGGACTTTTCCTACGGAAACTTGTTCAAACCTTTTTTAAACCCAGCTACACTAGCAGCTTTTTACTACATCCTTCAGCAATGCATTCCAGAGCTTAATTTATGCATTGTGTAAAAAAAGAAACATTTTCTCAGTCTTAAGTGTACTACTTTGTAGCTTCATTATGTATCCTCTAGTCTTTCCACTGCACTCATTATTTATAGATCCTCAACCATCTCTTCTCCAGCCAGAGAGATCCCAAAGATTGGAGCCAGGAGAGTAGCAGAGGAAGGACATACTTAAAAAGTGTGCCACTGTTGCAGTAACATATGCCCATCTTTGCCTGGGTTCATGATTGGGAATCCTATGCAGTTGCATATAAGAATCACAGTCATGATCCAGGGAACCACATTAGAGCAGGAACAAGGTTAGAGGAAGATAGGTTCTAAAGGATGTATTCCAGGAGTCTGTTCTAGTAAGGCTTGTTTTCTATTCTCCATATATAGAGAAAAAACAGGGTAACAAAGCTGCTGAACAAGTGGAACTCTCTGAGGATGTGCCTACTTTGCATTTGGACGGTAAATATACCCTGGCCTCTCCTTGATTATATCTGCTCTCCCTCCATGCAGCTTCTAGGCCTAAAACATTTAGGGTTACCAGTTTCAGCTTTGTCAACTCTGACACAGAGGGGATATTGCTTTGGCTTTTGATTTATCTTGATCTACTGGAGAGCTTGAATATGTAGATGTGTCCTATTGGCCTGTCTCTTTTTTTGCGTTAAGTTTGTCAGAGCTGAGTGTGTATGTAAAGACGATGCATGAAAGAGGATGAGCGTCTATGTGTAAGATAGTCATGGAAAGCATGGGAGTAGGGAAGTAGAAAGGAGGAGGATGAACACTGGAATAAGGTGGAAGAGAGGACGATATGAAAGGTAGGGGTTTGGATTTAACTCATGTCTTTTTAGTAGTAGCTGAAGGTGTTACATTCAGGTACAGTAGCTATTTTCTCATGCTTGGAAGACTTACTATTGAGATTTATACTTGAGGCAATGCAGGGTTAAGTGACTTGCCAAAGATCCCAAGGCGTGGAAGTGGAATTTGAAGGCTGAGGTCCCTGGTACTTAGCTTGATGCACTGTTAGGCTACTCACTCATGCCCTAGGGGAGACTGAGGAGGATAAGGAGAGAAGGAGGAAGAAAATGAGGGGAGAGAGCAAGAGAGAGGAAGGGGAGGAAACCTCACAAGAACCTGAAACGTGGGAATCTCATCACAGGTACCACCAACCAGAATCCGCAACATATAATTCAACAAAGGTGAGAGGCTTTCCCAACAAGATATTGGAGCACCACACAATACAGTTTGCAGCAGGTCCAGCAAGAAGTTCATGGCTGGACGTCAGCACGTGTCCACCTATAAAAAAGAATTTTAGAAGTCTGCTACAGGATATTTTAGCTGAACAGAAAGGCAAGAGTTTTGGATTAGCTCAGTGATATGTTAAAATGTTACATAAAATGTAAGGCTGGGGACATATTAAACCTAATCACATTGCAAGTATGAAAATGATTATGTGTTGTCTTCAATAAAAGTTGTAGAGATGGACAGATAAGAGGGATACCAGAATCCCCAATATGTAATTGAAGATGGATGAATTTCTTGATACAAAATGTGTTTAGAAGTTTGACTTTTCACCTACTTTCTTAAATAGAATAAGATGTCATGATCATAAGTTCTCTGTGTAACTGTCTTTAAAATAGATGGAACAGTGTTAACTAAGCATAACGCCTATGAACTGTGCAACCATAGTTCATTGTACAGTCAGCTGGAAGTCCCTGCTGACACAACATAATTTTTGCAACTTTTGCACTTATAGCTAATTTTGCCATAATTAAGTGAATCACTGTAATCAGATCTTACGCTGTAAAAAGAACTTTGGTGACACCTTGTGCTATTTCATGGTTATAATAAATGATTGTTACTTCCTCTTTTTTTCTCTAATAAAAAGAGAGCTTATTGGAGTAGGACTTTGAATTCGGCAGGCGTGGAACTATGCGTGTCCATAGACCGTCTGTTGCCGTCTTCCCTCTGAGCTCAAAGAAAATAGCATTTTGTGTGTGTGTGATTGTGTTCTGTATTACTCTCTGCCTGTCTCTCACTACTGATGGACCAGAGACCTAAAGAGCCGTGGTATTGTGGTCAGATCATGGAGTTTTCTTCAGTTGGTGCTGGACTCGGATCTCTGTGTTCCTTCAGTAGTTGGAAACAGTAGACAAGTCTCAAGGACACAGGCAGTGGTTGCTGTGAGTATACTCAAGAATTGACAGATATCTGTGTGCATATTGTGATTGTAATGTAAAGTCGGTAAGGTTAATTAGAGATCTCAGTTAGATAAGTGAAGTGATATAGGGCAGAGAAAAGGAAGCCCTAATTGTGAAATGAGGCGCAAGTTTTGGTGAAGCGCCCTTATGTTAATATTTGACTGCCAGTAACCACAGTTTGCCGTTCCTCCCTTGGAACATTTCAGTGGGACAAATTGAGTTGATTACAGTATGAAATATGATTAGATTTAAGCAAATTTCATACCAGTCATGAATGGTTTTGTGGCAGTTTAAGGCTAAAAAGTGCAGCACGCACTCTGTGTTTTGAAAAATGTAATAATCAAGTGTTTAGGATGAATAGTGTAAATATAAAAGAAACGGAAGCTTACAGGGAAGAACTTATATCGTTGCTGTATGACTGTAAAATAGAAATCAAACGAAGTTTTAAAGGACTAATTTTCATGTCATAACTTTAGTATGAAGTTTGTTTCCTCTAATTTCATGGTTAGGGAATTGTTCTGCACATTGTAAGTTTTGATATTTATTGCAGTAATGTAGAGATTTCCGGCACAGATAACAGTTTGCAATGACTGCAATATTAGCAGGAAGAAAGTCTTGAGCAACTGTGGTAAGCTTTTCTTTGTTAGCCTTATTGGGGAAGTTAAAAAAAAACCTCCAAATGTGATTAACCATTTCTCTTACTTGTGTATATATAGTAAATAAGTTTGTTTTTTAGGTCTGGATCTGAACTTATTTTGGGTTATGAGAATTTATTTACTGATTCTATTCTATGTGTAATAATGCAAATGCTGAAAATATTATTAGAAATATTACTCCTTGGTGTTTCTTATGTCTCTGGATGCTTTGGGAGAAATGATTGATGATATATTTTCCAAATTGTATTTCTAGTTATAATTGATGTGAATGAATGGGAAGATCTTCCATGCTTTGATATATTTAGATATTTGATAAAATTGTGTGATGTGATAAAGGTTAAGAAAAGGGAAAAAAGTGAATGATGCAACTACATTCAAACAAGTGACTTAAGTAATTAAAACAGTATGGTGAATATATGTATAATGTTGAAAGTTCAACTATGATAGTGTATGAGTAAATGTCTGAAGAAAAAAAATGCTGATATTCTCTTAGTTTCTTTTAAACTAATCTGCAGGAGTCGATTGGAGGAGTGATCTTAAATTCTCATGTCTTGTATGTTTTAGTTATTATGAAAGACCTCTGCAGAACTGATGTTAATTGCAAGTGTGATCCAATATGCTTACCTCTTCTGTTGCTGCTGTTTGTGTTCTCACTCAGAAATTTCCCACTAGACGTAAGCCACTGGGCTGGTAGCAGTAGTCTTTGCAATCCAAATTACTGATTTTCTAGTACTTTAGCATGTCTCTCATTAAGTTTTTGCATCTTCTACACTTGTATAATGATTTGTGCAATGAATAAGGAAAACTGATGCAATTGTAAGAGCTGATTCTGTGACAGTGGCTGTTTTGCTATTTGCTAATGCTCAACTAGCTGGAGTGTTCGCTCTTCCTAGAGCTCTTGAGTTATCTGCCCACTTGATCAATACTGATTTTGCCTCAGGCTTCTTGCATGAGGAGCTCTATGTGCTGATATGTGCTGATACTACTATGTTTTGTTCTGAAAATAGTGTAACAAAGATAGAAGTGTTAAGTTATTAAGAAGTGATAATTTATTTTCTAGTTGGTTCAAATTTGGTGATAAAGGTTTTATAGTTTATGCATGTACACACCCTTATGTAAATGTTCCTTCCTTTGTGAGCTTAGATGTCTATGCGAATTAGACTGGAATAGAGAAGAGTACTAGCACTCCTTGTGACCTTGGATAAGTCACTTAACTTGAAATTTTTCTTTGTAAGACAATAAGGGTTATCAATGTTCCTGTTTAATGTGCTGTACCAAGTTTTAGTTGCAATGTGAACTGCTGTGATTAGTGGGGAAAGTAGTATTAGAAAAAAAAATAATTAAAAAAAAACAACGAAGAGTGCAAAAATAGATAAACCTGGTCAGCTGGGTGTGGCTGGGAGGTTATATGCTGAGGTGAACAGATGGGATTTAAGTAGGGGCCTGAAATTGGTGTAGTTATCTTCCAGATGGAGTGAAGTGGGAAGAGTTCCACAGAGCTGGACCAAGGAAGAAAAAGGCAGAAAGTAGACTGTAAGTGTGCACGAGATGGTGGGGGGAAGTGAAGTTGATTAATGTGAAGAGAATGAAGACTACGTGTAGGGATATGGAAGTGGAGAAGACCAGTGAGGTACTGGGGTGTTTGTGTGTACAGGATGTGGTGATAATGTTTAAAGTAATGTGAGTTGAATCATCACCTAAGATAAGACAGCCTTCCTAATAATCATTGACAAACAATTGAAATGAGTTTAAATTATTTGTCATAAACTGCTTGTTATGTTTTCATGTTTGTTACCCCTTGAATAAATCAGATTGACTATATCATGTATATTGTTAAGACTGGAGAATACATCACAAATATAATTAGTGATATGAATATGTACAAATGTGTTCCTGACAGGAAAAAGCAATGTGTCTATCAGACCACATGCTAACATTTGATTTGGCAAGTAGATAGAATAAGTTTAAGAATGTAGATGAAAATAATGAGTATGTTACAGACTAGCTATGTAATAGTTTAGTGCTAGCTATAGATGTATTGTAATTAACAATAGATAATATAATTCTGTTCAACAATTTAAGACTGTCGTTAGGGATGAATAATTGTGCTTGTTTGCAATTGTATGGCATCAAGAGATGCTGTAGTGGAGAGTAGGATTTTTACAAATTATATATTGTATGCACTGAATCCTATGGGCCGAAGATGAAGAAAACGACTGAATGAAATGCTACTGAATATGGAGACTCCTGATAAAGATCAGCGATTCCAGCGGAACTACTCATGTATGTGCAGCAGTGAAGCCTGGGTGGATGGTCACTGAAAAAGATTGATCTAAGATGTGCATAGCACAGCCCATGGTGTGAAAGGATGCTGCTGACGAATCTGGAGTGATGACTGGTGTCATGATATCTACGAGAAGCAGTTGGCCACTGCTGGATGAGGTAGTGCTTACAAGAATAATTGGTAAAGTCTTGCTCTCTGTACACATTTTTTATTGAGGCTAAGCAAAGGTAAACAATGTCACATGATTTTGCATAACTATTTCTTCCAATGAACAAGATGGAGCTCACCTATGGACCAGATGTGCCTAGGACTTTGACAGAACATCTGCAAAATGAAGCCTACTGTAGAAGATTATTCTGTTATTGGACATGTTTCAGCTACTGTTCTTTTGTAATGATTCTTTCTAGAATCACAGGGAGGACTGTAGAGATGGACAGATAAGAGGGATACCAGAATCCCCAATATGTAATTGAAGATGGATGAATTTCTTGATACAAAATGTGTTTAGAAGTTTGACTTTTCACCTACTTTCTTAAATAGAATAAGATGTCATGATCATAAGTTCTCTGTGTAACTGTCTTTAAAATAGATGGAACAGTGTTAACTAAGCATAACGCCTATGAACTGTGCAACCATAGTTCATTGTACAGTCAGCTGGAAGTCCCTGCTGACACAACATAATTTTTGCAACTTTTGCACTTATAGCTAATTTTGCCATAATTAAGTGAATCACTGTAATCAGATCTTACTCTGTAAAAAGAACTTTGGCGACACCTTGTGCTATTTCATGGTTATAATAAATGATTGTTACTTCCTCTTTTTTTCTCTAATAAAAAGAGAGCTTTTTGGAGGAGGACTTTGAATTCGGCAAGCGTGGAACTATGCGTGTCCATAGACCATCTGTTGCCGTCTTCCCTCTGAGCTCAAAGAAAATAGCACTTTGTGTGTGTGTGATTGTGTTCTGTATTACACTCTGCCTGTCTCTCACTACTGATGGACCAGAGACCTAAAGAGCCGTGGTATTGTGGTCAGATCATGGAGTTTTCTTCAAAAGTTATTCAAAGACACTTATTTGGATAAGCAGGGCTGGCCCAAGAGTTGGTTCAAGGTGTTGGTGCCCTAGGCTACCTTAAACTGTATACCTCTCTGGCTATCAGAATCTATTGTTTAGTTGGTTGCCTGGGGTGGCAAAGAGAGAGAGACATTCAAAATTAGTTTGCCTAATGCTTGGTCTGGCTCTGAGAACATGCCCTATCCATCAATTTTTCAGTGGCACTATCTGGTTAATGCCACTCTAAGTTATTGCACATTGCCCCAGCACTATCTGGAGGGAAGACTGAGCATGAGAGTTCCACCTAAGTAATATGGATAGTGGCACTATTCCATCCACTATCCATATTATGCAGCTAAATTTAGAACAGAGAAAGACTTCCAGGATTGTCTCTCACAATCTTAATTGCTTGTTTTCCATGGGGGGAGGGGTGCTCTTTGGTCTAACAGAATCACTTATTGCCTCTACCTTGCTCAGCAGACATCATGCTAATAATTACCTGTTCCAAACCCTCCTCACTTATTAGTAGTTTAATATCCCTTTCTCTAATTCAAATCCCCCACATGATTCATTTGAATCAGTAAGTTAGTCAAAGATCTTCTGCAGACACCACTCAGATTCAAATAGAATGCTGGCTTCTCCAGGAACAAGCAGGAAGTCAGTCCTCCATTTATGGGTGACGTCGGCACCGATGGACCCCAAGCAAAGCAATTCCCCAGCTTTCAAAGAAAGCCTTTGAGATTGCTGCCATGCATGCGTGGTCCTCTTCCTGCCCAAGGGTGCCATCTTCCTCAGTCTCCCTTTTTCCGTGGAGCCCTTCGGACGCACATCCTCGTCCCTTGGAGAAAGTGTTTCATTGTCGGCCTACTGGCCTATTTTTCTGGTTGCACCAGTGTTCTACCCGTCCTCCCCCTGCTCTATCTTTTGTAGCCCTCGGAGGATGTTTTTCTTTGCTTTTTTTTCCTTTTACAGGCTTCGTGCCCTTTTTTCCTCCAATCGCTGGCCGCATGGGTCTTCGACCTCGCGGGGGCCATTTTTGCCTCAGTGGCCACCGGATTCAAAATATGCAATAGATGCTTTAAGAACATATCACTTACGGACACCCATGACTGTTGCCTGCGGTGTCTCGGGGTTGACCATGATTCAGAGCTCTTTTACTTTGTAAGAAAATGTCCTCCAAGGATCTGCTCAGTCGTAAACAGAAGTCTGATAACATTTTCAGAAAGGCTGCCTCGGAGTCCCCGGTAGCGCCCTCTGTCATCTCTCCTCCGGTGGTGTCCCCCACTTCGGCCCGTGCTCTCGGCAGCACTTTGACCAGAGGTCCCCTGAAGTGGAGTGGCACAAGAAGGAGGTCTCGAAGTCACTGTTGGGGGCTCCCAAGAAGCATGAGCGCTCCTGTGCTGGTCGCTTAGCCCCCTTCAGCATTGCTGAGTCTCAGACAAGGAGCAGCCCCACAAGGTACCTCCAGCGATGGTGCCAGGTCTCCTGAAGGCTGTCCCAGTGAGGACCCTCTCTCCTCCTTGACGCCCGACCTGGTGATCCCAGTGTCAGCATCGCAGGGCCCCACACCCACATGGGAGTCCCACATGCTGGTGCTAGAACACAACGTTTCTGCATTCATCACTTCCCAGCAGGCGCTCACAGCCAGCTTTGCTGACTCATGCCCAGAGACTACAGCTCCCTTGTGTGGGATGCTGAAAACCATCCAGGAAACCCCCGAGAGCAGCGGGTCTCATGAGGGTCCTCGACGTTGGTCTCGTTTGCCTTCCCATTCCTCAGGGGCGAGGGCCTCCGGCTCCAAGTGGGCTTCAGCCATTGGACAGGGTGACCAGCCTGATTTGGACTGGGAGTCTGATGGGGATACCTCCCCGGAAACCCGTGCACATCGGGATCTTCCGTCAGACCCCCTCCCCGCCCGCATTCCAGCAGCGCTCGCTGACTGAGGACACCTTGTTCCTGGTGTTTGTTCAGGATATGGCACAGGCTCTGAACCTGGCCACCCAGACCGAGGAGGACCCTCAAGCTGAAGAGCTCGACATCCTTCAGTAAGAGTCCCCATCTAGGAAGTCTTACTGTTCTGGTCCCGCCCATCCTGTCCAGGCTGCTGCTCCGCATGTGGGAGGCGCCGGCCTCAGTGCCCATTTTGAGCAAGTGCCTGAACCCTATGTACAAGGTACAGCACGGCCCTGGGTTCAGGAAAACTCAACTCCACCATACTTCCATGGTAGTGGAGTCAGCCATGAGAAAGCAAAAGAGCCTGACGTTGCACCCTTTGGTCCCCCCGGGTCACAAGGCCTACCAGGAGTCCATGCTCTCCTGCTGTATTCAGGCATACCAGTTATACATGGGCATGTTCTTGGGCGACTTGGCCAAGGAGCTCGGAAGTTTCTCCACAGGCCTCAAGGGCAAACCCCTTAATAGGTTCAGTACCCTGCTGAAATCGGTCGCAGACTGTTCAAAATACCTCTCCCATGCCACCTATGATGGTTTCGAGTCCTCGGCTCAAGTGGCGGCCGCGGGCATTGGGGCCCATCGCCAGGCATGGCTCCAATCCTCAGATTTGGAGCAGTGGGTGCAGAAGAAGCTCCTGGCTGTACCCTGCCTTGGTGAGCAGCTCTTTGGCAAACCAATGAAGGACAAGGCCGCGGAGATAGAGACTGAGTTTGTCACCTGAACGCGTCTCTTGCGCAAGACCTTCACCCTTCCCCGGAAGTAGCAACAACCCAAAAAGCCTTTCTTCCTAAGGAAGGGCCTGCCCTACCATGGCTACCCGCCATACCCACCTACTCCCTCACCAACCACTGCGGCGCAAGGGAAGTTTGTCCAGAGGCACCGCAAGCTGAAACGGCCGAAGGCCCAAACCCTGGCACTGCCTCAACTCTCACAGGGGTTTTGATGCCAGCTTCATAGCCTCTTGCCCCCCCCCCCCCCCAGCATTTCAGCAGCCGGTGGGGGGATGCCTGTCCTCCTTTGCCCCTCAGTGGGCTTCCATCACTTTGGACACCTGGGTCCTCCGGGTAATGTCTATCGCCTCTGCTTGGACAGGCTTCCCTCTCCCTTCTCCCTTCTCCCTGGCGGAGCCTCCTCAACTCCCCATGCATCAGGTCGTCCTGCAGTGGGAATTAATTAACCTTCTCGCCCAGGTCGGAGATTCCATTCCTGTTACTTCCTCGTCCCAAAGAATATGGGGGGCCTGCAGCCCATCTTCGACTTCTGAAAGTTAAACAAGTTCTTGGTGCGAGAGAAGTTCAAAATGCTATCCCCTGGCATTCTGCTGTCCTTCCTCCAGCAGGGCAACTGGCTATGCTCCTTACACCCACATCCTGATCCATCCCCAGCACAGGTAGTACCTGTACTTCATGGTGCAAGGGGAACACTTCCAGTACAGGATGCTTCCCCTCGGTCTCATGTCCGTCCCACAGGTCTTCATGAAGTGCTTCTCCGCAGTCGCCGCCTCCCTCCGGCGACAGGGCATACTGATCTTCCCCTACCTCGATGACTGGCTCGTCATGGAGTCCTCAGTCGGGGAAACCCACCTGGCAGTGTAGTGCATGATCCTCCTCCTCAAGCGCCAAGGGTTCTTTGTCAACTATCCCAAGTCTCACCTCGAGCCGGTGCAGACCCTAGAATTCATCAGCATGCTCCTCGACAATCAGCAGGCGACCGCTTTTCTGCCAGCGGATCCCACTGACCACCTCCGAGCCCTGGTGTCCCAGGTCCAGAGCGCTTCTCGGGTCACAGCCCTAACTATGCTGTGCCTCCTGGGGCACATGGCCTCCACTGTCCATGTGGTTCCCACCCCATTTGTACATGCAGACAGCTCAGTGGTGCCTCAGCGCACAGTGGAGCCCATCCGTCAGCCACCTCTGGGATCCCGTAAAAGTCTCCTATAGCCTTCGTCTGTACCTGGGCTGGTGGCAGAACCCCTGCAACCTTCTCTGGGGGCTGCCCTTCCAGACCCCACAACATGAGATAGCACTATCTGTTGTCAGCACTGACAACCTTGCTGGGGTGGGGAGCCCACTGCAGTATGTTGTGCACAGAGGGGCAATGGTCGCCCGAGGAGTCTCAACAGCAAATAAACTTGCTCGAGCTCCGGGCGGTTTGGTGGGCCCTGAGCACCTTTGAGAATCACCTTGGGGGAGGTCGGTCCTTGTACAAACTGACAACCATGTGGCGATGCTCTGTATCAACAAGGAGGGAGGGGGACTGGATCATACTCCCACTGCCGGGAAGCTGTCCTCCTCTGCTTCTTCACCTTCCATCGAGGGATGACCCTCGGGGCAGTCTACCTCCCAGTCCAGGAGAATGTACTGGTGGACAAACTCAGTAGAAGCCTTTGCCCTCACAAGTAGCGGCTGGATCCGGGAGTGGCCAACTGGCTATTCCATCGGTGGGGAATTCCGGCCATGGACCTTTTTGCCAGCCCATCGAACGCACAGCTCCCCCCACTTCTGCGGCCCAGACCTGGTCTTCCGGCCTGCTCTGTGTTCACTCCTACTCCTCTCATTGCGAGGACCCTCCACAAAGCGAAGCAGGACTGGACGTCAATGATCCTCGTGGTCTCGGCAGTCTGGTTCATGCTCCTGCTCCTGCTCAGACTAATGATGGAGCCTCCAGTTCCCTTGGGCTGTGCCCCGGGCTTGCTAACACAGGAGGGGGGATGGGTACTAAACCTGAACCTGGCCTCATTATCCCTCATAGCCTGGTGGCTGAATGGGTCTCCCTAGCGGCACTTCTCAGTCTGGTGCTCCATGCTCCAGATTGACTCATTCTCTTACCTCACTCGATGGGTCCTTCAGTACCTCCTCCATTTCTCTAAGGAGTGTCTGAAGTCCAACTCCGTCAGAGTGCATTTGAGCGCCATCTCGACGAATCACCTCCCCATTGAGGGAAAGCTCCTCTTGGGGCAGCCCTTGGTCTCCTGCTTTATGCAGGGTCATTTGCTGTCCAAGCTGCCCATCCGGCCTCTCCTGGCGGAATGGGACCTGAACGCAGTGCTCATGCAGCTTATGCGTTCACCTTTCGAGCCAATGGCGATGTGTTCGCTTCGGCATCTATCTTGGAAGGTGGTTTTTCTGGTGGCTCTGACCTCGGCCCACCGAGTCAGTGAGCTCAAGGCTCTCATGACTAATGCCCCTTACACCAGATTCTATAGGAATAGGATGGTCCTCTGTACCCACCCTAAATTCCTGCCGAAAGTTGTTTTGGATTTCCATCTCAATCAGGAGATAGTCTTACTGACTTTCTTCCTGAGACCGCATGTCGGCAGCTTTGCACACTCTCGACTGCAAGAGGGCTCTTGCCTTCTATCTGCAGCATATCCAGGGTCACCGCAAATCTGTCTGACTCTTTGTGATTTACGATCTCAACAGACTGGGACAGGCAGTCACCAAATGCACCCTCTCCATTTGGGTTGCAGACTGCATCGCCTTCGCCCATATGAAGGCGGGCACCCCTTTGGATCGACAAGTCACCGCACAGTGTCCGAGCCAAGACAGCTTGTGTGGCCTCGCTGCGATCTATGCCCCTGATGGACATCTGCCGGGTGGCAACCTGGTCTTCAGTGATCACCTTTGCTACACACTACTGCCTGGAGAGGGAGTCCCATTGGGACAGCGCCTTCAGCCAAGCCATACTCCGTAATATGTTCAGGGTATAAGCAACTCCTGCCCTCTAACCCATCTCATGGCTGTCAAGGGTTTCGCCCCAGCGATCCAAGGACTTGGGATCCTTCGGGCATTGGCTTCTGCTCACAGCCTCACGGAGACATTTTTGGTTACAGGTTCGGTAGCCTGTAGCTGGGGAGTCCCATAAGTGAGGACAGACTTCCTGCTTGTTACAGGTGAATAACTACGCTTTCTCTAGGTACAGGTGTTCTCCAGGGATAGCAGGAATCAGTCCTCAGTACCTTCCCACCTCCCCTAATGAGTTGCTGGATTTTTATCCTTCCCTTGCCATCTGCTTGGTAGAGCTCAAGCTAAGGGACCTGACTGAGCAAGATGGCATAGTAGCACTCCCAAAGGCTTTCTTTGAAAGCTGTGGAATTGCTCCACGTGGGCTCTATCGGTGCCGACTTCACCCATAAGTGAGGACTGATTCCTGCTGTTCCTGGAGAACACCTGTTACAGGTGAGTAACTATGCTTTTTGTTGCCACTCTCAACAGATTCTGCTTTATGTTCTCCATCATGTGAACGGTAGAGATGAGAGAAGGCAGCAATGACACTCTTGCACCTTCTCTCCCTATCTATTTTCCCCCCAGAAAAATATCTATTTTAGCAGGTGGGCTTTTGGTTCCAATTATGTTTGTTTCTGTGACATCACCAGTGCTGCATGTGCTTGACTCCCTCTACTTTCTCTCTGCCTTTATATACTAGTGACATACTAGAATACATTTATGAAAAGAAATTGGATGACTAGTGGTTAGAGGCTTTTTTTGGTTCAATGCCTGTCGGCTCCACTTATTCTTGACTTAAAGGACCCAAAAAGTATTAGTTTGCTGCTCCCATGTTTAATGGGGCTAAAACAAATGAATCACAAAGATTTGGATTTTTCAGAGGATGACATCCATTCCGTTTGGAATAATGCCGAAAACTTGCACCTTTTGGATTGTTTCCCATTTGGTTCAATCCAAATGAATATCCCTATTACATACTGATCAAATGACTTGATGGAAATCACACACTGAAGGATATACAGATGTGTTTTTAGAAGTTTGGAAGAATTTAGTGGTCACTAGTAACCATAAAACAGATTTGAAAATTAGTATTTATTATGACCATGGTTGGGATGAAACAGGTTGAAGCCCATTTCATACCATATCCTAAAGCAGTCCTGTGGCCTGTTCTAACAGAGTGACCCAAAGCAGTCCTGTAGCAAGAGCCTAAATAAATGTGGTCACTGTCTTGTTACTGGGCAGATTTCAGAGAGCACAGACTTTGCAGGGCAGCTCATGGCAGCAGGTTAAGAACAGAGCATGCAGACATAGGGAATATGCCCACCACAGACTAGACAGGGGGAGGGAAAAGAATGGTAGAAACAAGGTAAAGACAAGTTGGAGGAGAATTGATACCACAAACTGCTAGAATTTTCAGAAGTCTGGAAGTCTATAGACTGCTTGTACAGGAAAGAGAGCCAACTTAACCAATAGAAACATGTCACAGTAAAAAGTCCCAACTGCAGCTGACAGGCTGAATTAATGTATATAAGAACAGCAATTGATATCATTCAGGTGGAGGAGGAGAGGCAAACATGATTTATACAGAGAGTCTGTGATTGGTAGCTCAGTTTCTGTTCTCTTTGTTTTCCAGCCTTTGATTCAGGCAAACTATATTGTTAAGAAATAATGCTGCTTTTTGCTATTTGGCTAAGATTGTAACTGATTAGACACAATAAAGATCTCATATCCTTCCAAGTATCCGAGTCTGATTTGGAGCACTGAGAGGTCAATATTATATCTTTGGGGTACAAAACAGCAGTCTTAGTCCACCAAAATCCCCAAGATATTTGGTGACCCCGATGTGATGATGTCATGGCTGATGATGTCATAAACAGTAAGAGCGAATATTTTAATTGCAGAAGAAGTGAATGGCCTGAGTCTGCTGGACAGACAGAATGGTAAGAAGGAATTCCTTCAGAAGACTTCAGGTGGTGAAGTATACTTTTTTTTTATTCTTACATCATAGTAGTCTTTAGTATTGATAGTGTTAAGTTAGAATAAGTGCACCCATCTAGGAATAATAAGTAGAATTTGTTATTAAGACGTTATGAATAAAAGGAGAAGGAACATGTTTAAGAAAAAGCAAAAAGATAAAAAGGAGAATCAGCCAAAATCTAAATCAGAGACCCCATTAGATAAGGTATGCCAATATAATCCTGTAGTGGCAAAAGGGTTAATTAAGTATTGTACGAAGTGGACAAAATGGTCCAGCAACATATGCTGGCCCGAGGGGGGGGGGGGGGGAGGTCATTAACACTCATTAGGTTACATGGTTTACAGAACTATATAGAGAAGACTAAAAGAGAAAAATTGACAAATCATTTGCAGTATCTGGCAATATGGATATAGACAGCTGATAAACTGAAATGTATTGTGCCCGAGTCTAAAGATCAAGCTTGTCCACCCCCTCCTTCTTACCAGCCTGAAGCCAAGATGGGAGTGCAGACCTCCTTGCTTTTTTCTCACATTTACTCAGGATCCCGTTGTAGCAGAAGGTTATGTACACCCCAAAATACAAGTAACAGAAAAAGACTAATCCCCTAAACTTTCACTTGGAGGAATAGAGCAAGGTGTCATTGAACAACAAGCAGAAGTACAGTGAAGGTTGACCCTGTGATACGACCCTAAGGATACGATACATTTTCAGCCACGAGATAAGGTGGAAGTTCAACAAAGTACTGGTTGCCGCAGTAAATGCCAACTCTTGAACTATCATAACTTGTCATATACCCCACCGATAACCACATGCAAATTTAAAAACGGAGTGTCCCTTTGGCCTCCCCACAAGTTTATGAGAGGACAGGACTACAGTTTGCTGAAAGATCAACCAGGGTAGCATCAGCAAGCCCTAGAAAAGGAGTCTGAATACTTAAATGAGGGAGAATTATTCATCAAGAAAAATCAGTTTGCAACATCAGGGGTGATGAAATTACAGGGCACTGATGAGAGCATATTTGATTCAAGGAGGGGCAGTTGATGGGTCCCAGGCTGAGGTTACAGAGGAGCTGTTGGGACTGGAAATGAAGATGAGGAAAAGGGAAACTCTTTACTTACGAAGATTGACAAAAGTCCCGCAGATATACTTAGAGAGGGAGAAGGGAGTGATCACAGTGTCTCCCGATTTTGTGATACACTCAATAGGTGGACGGCAGGCATAAGGCAACTTACCATCTGGCCATGGGAGGGCTCAATTGTCACAACTGAAATGAATCAAATAAGGAGGTGTATTAGGGGTGGACAGGGAGATCCCAAGTGGAATGAAGGATCTAAGAGATATCTGAGCAAATCCCTGCCAATTTTGGAATTATATGCAGCTGCAAATGGTCTGAAGCGTACTCTGAGGAATCCAAATTTGCTAGACCTACAACAGAAGTCAGGCACCTTTCCCATACTGGCCATAACATTGTAAAATATGTGCCATGGAACTTTACTGATCTGCAGACACATACCTCCCTCACTTTCCATTATTAGACAGGGGGCATCCCCCTGGATACAAGGTTTAGAGAAATTAACAGCAGGCTATCAACTGCATAGGTGATATCAAGGCATTGCTTCCACGTATATTAGGCACCAATGAGAGCAATCGCCTCTTCACACAAGCAGGTATGGTAGATGCGACTGACAATTCCCAGCACGACAGTGTCAGTTTTAACCCATATAGACCTCGTATTTGGGAAGCCCTTCATACTACTTACCCTACTCAGCGTAGTCTAAGTACTCTTTTGAAAAAACAGTGGGATGGAAAAGATGATATTAGTAGTTTTATACTTAAATTCCAGGAAGATTGGCAGAACCAGACTCAGAGTTCTTTTAATAACCTATAATGTTGCCACTGTTTTTACAGGCACTGACAAAAGCTCTGTCCAGCAAGATACAAAAGAGATTAGGGTCTATAGTAGGACTTGAGCATAAAACTTGGCCAGAAATGCAAGCTCGTATAATACATTTCAACAGACTACTTAATGAAGGATAAACCAGAACAGGATATGAAAACACTGCAGACTAAAGTACTAGACCTGTAACGTAATCAAATGCAGAAATCACAGAGAGAGGATGAAAATAAACCTCTGAAGGCTTGATCTAAGGTGGAACCAGCATCTGGTTCGTATGAGGTGGCTTTGCAAGAAATACAAAATTGGGAAAGGGTTAAGAAATACAGTATATAGAGAAAGAGTCAGGATTTGACCCTGACAACACCCCGAGATACCTCCTAGTACTGTCTTGCCCGATTCTAGGTATAGTCTATCCAGCCCAGAAATAATCAAAACTACAGAGAGCTCCCGAATGTTGGAACTGTGGGACGAGGAGACATTTTGTTAGAGAGTGTAGAGGTAGAAATAGTAGGATGCGCCAAGGGGGGCCTTATAAATCTTTCCCTTGGTGGCGCCCACTTAACTAAGAGAGAGATCAGTGATCAACATCATTGAATGCAGATTTTTTGGAATGCAAAACATCCAGGCCAGAGCCATTAATGGCAAGTTCAAATAAATGATTATACTGTGCAGTGCACTGCTGGATTCAGGAGCTACTACTTCGGTTTTAAAAACCTTGCCCCTGGAAGTTCATCTGGACATTCCTCTGTTACCACTGGTTTCTATGGAAGCCCTACAAGAGTCCCTTTGACACTGCCTTTTAGGAAATATTTGAAAGGCAGTCTGAAGGGCAGTATCCCCTTTTACTTGTCACAAGAGGATACTGCTTGCTTACAAGCTTTACTCACTGAACTGACTCATTTACCCTCAGTGGCCCTCCCTGACCCTGAAGCACCTGTTAACTTGCATTGTTTTACTGGCACTAACATCTGGGCAGTGACTGCCTCACAGAGGTCTAAGGGAATTATCGGATACTTTTCTGGTAATTTCGCCCCTGTAGAGGTTGGTTTCTCACCTTTTGAAAGAGCGATAGTGGGTGCAGCTAAGGCAATTGAAAAAGTTTATGCCATATTCCAGCCCACGCAGATTAGAATATTTTGCTCTACAGACCTTTGGGCTATTATGAATTCCAGCTCACTGTATTTCTTACCCTCCAGGTTAGGAAGGTGTGTTGCAGACTTGCTCTGTTCAACAGTGACTTTACATAAAATGAAAGCAGATGATCCGTTACAAGTGTTCCAGCTTATAGAAAATTACGTAGGCCCAGTACCTAAATTGTCCGGTTACAAAGAACATAAGATATGCCATACTGGGTCAGACCAAGGTCCATCAAGCCCAGTATCCTAGTACTAAAGGCTGTTAGTGTAGCTGGGTTTAAAAAAGGTTTGGACAAGTTCCTGGAGGAAAGGTCCATAAACCATTATTAAGAAGGGACCCAGGATATCAATGCTTAACCCAGTACAAGCATTGTGGAACCTGTGTCTTTTGGGGAAACTGCTAGGTACGTATGACCTAGATTGGCCACTGCTGGAAACAGGATACTGGGCTTGAAGGACCTTGGTCTGACTTAGTATGGCATATCTTATGTTCTTATCCTGTTTCCAACAGTAACAAATTGCAGAGTTTGATTACACGCTGAGTGAAAAAATATTTTCTTTTATTAGTCTTTGTTTACCCTGTAGCTTCATTGCATGTCCCCTAGTCTTTCTATATTCTGATAATGTAAACAAATTGATCTACGTTTACCCATTCCACTCCGTTCATTAATTTATAGACTTCTATCATATCTTCCCTCAGCCGTCTCTTTTCCAGATTAAAGAGCCCTAACCTTTTTAGCCTTTCTTCATAGGAGTATCCTTCCATCCCCCCTTTACCATTTTGGTGGCTCTCCTCTGAACCATTTCTAATAACACTATATCCTTTTTAAGATACGGCGACCAGAATTGCACACAATATTCAAGGTGCGGTCTCACCATGGAATGATATAGAGGCATTATAATATCTTTGGTTTTATTTTCCATTCCTTTCCTTTTGATACCTAGCATTCTATTTGCTCTCTTGGCAGCTGCTGCACACTGGGCCAAGGGTTTTAACATGTTATCCACAATGACGCCTAAATCTTTTTCCTGGGTGGTGGTTTCTAATGTGGAACCTTGCATCGTGTAACCATAGTTTGGGTTGTTCTTCCCTAGGTGCATAACTTTGCACTTTTCCACATTAAATTTCATCTGCCATTTTGATGCCTAGTCTTCCAATTTATCAAGATCCTCTTGGAATTTTCCACAGCCCTCTTGGGTTTTAACAACTTTAATTAGTTTTGTGTCATCTGCAAATTTGATAACTTCACTCGTTGTTCCACTTTCCAGGTCATTTATGAATATGTCAAAAAGCAGCAGACCCAGCACAGATCCCTGGGGTACACCACTATTCACCTTTCTCCATTGGGAAAATTGGCCATTTAGCCCTACCCTCTGCTTTCTGTCTTTTAACCAGTTCCTGATCCAGAATAGTACACTGCCTCCTATCCCATGACTCTTTAGTTTTGCCAAAAGTCTCTTATGAGGGACCTTGTCAAAGGCTTTCTGAAAGTCCAGATACACTATATCAACCGACTCACCTTTGTCCACCTGTCTATTCACACCTTCAAAAAAAACATAACAAATTAGTAAGACAAGATCTTCCTTGTCTAAAGCCATGTTGGTTGTCTCCCATTAGGCCATGACTATCTACATGCTGAGTAATTTTGTTCTTTATGATGGTTTCTACCATTTTTCCCGGTACTGATGTCAGGCTCACCAGTCTTTAATTTTCCGGATCACCCCTGGAACCCTTCTTAAAAATTGGGGTTACATTGGCGATCCTCCAATCTTCAGGTATTACAGATGATTTTAATGAAAGTTCACAGATTACTAATAGCAGGTCTGCAATCTCATATTTCAGTTCTTTCAACACCCTTGGATGTATACCATCCGGCCCAGGTGATTTGCTACTGTTCAGTTTATCTAATAGTTGTAATACATCTTCCTGATGTATCGATATTTCCTTCAATTCTTCCACACCTTTAAATACCACTTCAGTCATGGGTAACATCCCTACATCTTCCTCAGTAAAGACTGAAGCAAAGAATTCATTCAGTCTCTCTGCTATCGCCTTGTTGCCTCTTAGTGCCCCTTTAACCCCTCTATCATCTAATGGACCAACTGACTCTCACAGGTTTTTTGCTACGAATGTACTTGAAAAAGTCTTTATTACGCGTTTTTGCTTCCGCAGCAAGCTTCTTCTCAAATTCTCCCTTTGCCTGCCTTATCAGTGCCTTGCATTTAACTTGCCAGTGCTTGTGCTGTTCCCAGGTTTCATCATTTGGCTCTTTTTTCCCCATTTCCTGAAAGATGCTTTTTTGCCAACAGCAGCCTCTCTGACCTCACCTTTATACCATGCTGGCAGTTTTTTGGACTTCCTTCCACTTTTCTTAAAGCGTGGAATACAGCTGGTCTGAGCTCCCAAGATAGTATTTTTCAACAACACCCAAGCTTGATGTAAGTCTTTAACATTTGCAACTGCAATCTCTTTAGAGAAATTAGGTTTGTTACCTCTGCATTCTATGCCAGATAGTTCTGAAACTTGGTTTTCTGATGGCTCATATAAACAGTTTAAATCAGGTTTTGCAGCTGTCCATCTCCAGCCAGATTCTCAAAACGTATTATCAGCCCGTTTGCAGTTTACAATGCCGCCCAAGTACAGTGCACAAGCAGCAGAATTGGCTGCTGTTTTGGAAGTTCTCAGACAGAATCAAAATAGTTCTATTATTCTATAAACGGATTCACATTATCTTTATAACACCTTGACTAAATATGTTCTTCAGTGGTCCATAAGAGGTTTTGTTACTGCTAACAATGAGCCTCTTAGTCATCTGGAGGTATTGGAAGAAATCTTTGACATATTGTTAGAAAGAGCAGAAAGAAAAATCTATCTGTCTCCACAGTGGGTTCCGGCTCATAGACAGGTTCATTCATGGGAGCAATTCGGTAATTCTTTAGCACATAAACTGTTTCAGGAGGTTACCGAGTCTATGCAGGATACAGCTAATTAGGGGTGGCCCAAGGAGGGGTGCGGGGCCATGAGCGGAGACTCGGTGCAGGGCCTCATTTGCATAAGGGGACTCATTTGCATAAATATTTGCATAATGTTCCCATACACTAACGTTTAGTAAACATGCCTCTTAATGAGTGTATGGAGAAAGACTAAAAGATTTCTGCATTACTATAATCCAGTGCCAACTGCCAGGCACATTAGGAACTACTACAAACACTGCCCATTTAGAACCCATAGCAAACACACCATATCATAACAGCACTACCAGGACTCAAAGCACCATACTCTACCTATCAAAAGGCAACATTGCAAATATTAAACCAATACATTTCAGAGAACAACAATACATGACCTACTGGGGAAAGAGAACAAGTGGCAATGTCAAATAGGAATTACATAAACAGAATACCTCAGCTCAGTTACACATGCAGAACATAGACCATCACCAAACAAGGAATCACAATTTAGAAACAGGAAGACAATTAAACTGGGAATCCCAAAAGCCAAACTTGGAATGTACAACACTGTAGAAATAAAATTATTAATTTCCTCTTGTACTAAACAAAGCACAGACGTTAATGATGCACATTTCCCAGAGCTGACATATTCCAGTTAATAAATTCAAAATAAAGAGAGATTTTTCTACCTTTTGTGCATTTTTTTTTCAGTTGCAATTGCTCCAGCCACTTTCTTCTGGTTTCTTTGTGTCTTCTGCTAAGTCTCCATCGTCTGCTGTCCATTTGTCCTTCTCTCTTCTAGTTTTTTTCCATTCTCTCTCTACATATGCTTTAACGTACTAATCTTTATCTTTTTGCTCTTTCCTCATTCCTATTTCATCCACTCAAATTTTACCCCTCCATCCTCAATCCCCACTTACTCTCCCAATACCCGGCCAATTGTAGATTTTTCTTCCCTCCGACACAAAATATTTTTCCCCTCTCCATTTCACTCTCCCAGCCCCATCCCATTCTAATCCTCCCCCAAAATCAGCTCCCTTCTAATTCCAGCCCCACCCAGCATCCACTCCCTTCTAGTCCCCGCATCAGCCCATTTCCAATCCTATCCTAGCCGCACCCTCAGCCCATTTCCAGTCCTAGCTCCCCCATCCATTTCCAGTCCTATCAGAGTACCTCCATCAGCTCATTTCCAATCCCAGCCCCCCCCATCAGCCCATTTCTAGTCCTTTCCTAGCCCCACCATCAGCCCATGTCAAATCCTAGCTCCCCTCCACTCAGCCCATTTCCAATCCAAGCCACCCATGAGCCTACTTCCAGTTCTAGCCCCTCCATGAGTCCATTTCAATCCAAGCCCCCACTACAGCCCATTTCCAATCTTAGCACCCCCCCACAGCCCATTTCCAGTCCTATCCTAGCCCCTCCATCAGCCCATTTCCTATACTAGCTCCCCCTATCCACTCATCCCATCTCCATTCCAAGCCCCCCCTAACCCATTACTAGTCCTAACCCCCCCATCACCCCACTTCCAGTCCTATCCTCATCACCCCATTTTCAGTCTTAGCCCCCCTCCCCCATCAGCCCAGGGAAATTTAAAACAAAAACAAAAACCTAGCTGCCGCTGCAGTGGCAGAATCAAGTGTCCCACAGCTGTGCCCCCCCCCACCCCCGCCTGCCCGGCAGAGCCCTCCCTGAATCAGTTCCCTCAGCACGGGCTTTTCAGAGCCACAAAGGGAGAGTTTCCCTTTCTCGTGGCTCTGTTAAGCCTGCCGGTGCCGTTTTCCATCAGCCCCGGCGGGCTTAACAGAGCCGCGAGAAAGGGAATCTCTCCCTTCACGGCTCTGAGGGAACTGATTCAAAGAGAGCTTTGACGGGCAGGAGGGGGGGAGGCCACGGCTGCGGGACACTTGATTCTGCTGCTGCCTTGGCGGCAGTGGTGGTTTTTTAATGCAGAACGTTGTTTGCATGGGGCCCCCTGAAACGCAGGGCCCTGTGCAAACAACATTCTTGCTCAATGGACGGGCTGGCCCTGCAGCTAATACAATTATTGTACAGACTAGTGTAGTACAAATGAATTAAAGTTGACTACTGATCATGTATCAGTAGTGAGTCAGGGGTTAATTTAACCTCAGTTTTATGGAAGAGAGAGATTCCTGTACAATTTTATGAAAAACATCTTCTTGCATAACTCTTTTGATAGAACCATGTGAAATTTCTAATAAGGAGTCTTAGTACAGAGAGATACTGGTGCACCTAGCTAATATATACAAAATAAAGTGAAGGTCATCCGACGGGGTTCTGGGCTTCTCAACTGTGGGATGGGAAATGCCCTCTCTTGAGCATTCTCAGGTGTCTGGCCAGCATTTTGATTATATTTAATGGACAGCTGATCCTGTTGTATGTGTGTGTCACCTGATGGAAAATTACTACTTGCAACAGAATAAAGGGGGTGGCTTTTTCAGCCGGGTAGGAAGTGAAGGAATCTTATCCATGGAATGAGCACATGCATTGCCTCCTGGAAAGTCTCCCGATTGAGAAGTCTCTCCTGCCTGGCTGAATCTGGGATCCATTTAGTCAGTGTGGCATGAGATGAAGTTCATAACTCTATCGATGATGTCTCATTCTTCTGTAATTACTTGCTTTTTAGCTATCTTTTCTAACTAATTATAGGTAGATAAGTGAATTACTTGCTTTCCAGTTATTTTTTCTTCATTTTATAAAAAAACTGCTTATCTTTATTACAAAGTGTGTTAGCCTTTATTTTTGCATCCCGTTCACTTAGCAAAACATCTGGTACCAGGAGTGGGTTACGAACAAGGCTTGAACAATGTTGAAAAGAAGAGGAAAGAGTGTAAATACTGTAAAGGGGGGTAAAGGTGTGAATATTGTTGATATTCCCGTCTGGGTTCCGGTGCCTTATGACATGTTAGCTAGAGAGTGGTCTTGCTGGTCAGGACTAAGTGAGAATTGGGATTCTGTTTTAAAATATAATGTGCCAAGGATAATAATTTCTCTTCATTAAAGGAAGACAGAGGTTTGTAAGTATGGAATGCAGACAGTGTTTAAGAGAGGCAGCCTATTGTAAACAAGGTGATATTGCAAAGTCCTTTAGGAGAGACAGTTTCAGAGGAGCTGTGATATTTGGAGATAAAGGTACATGAGAAAAATTGGAGAGAAAATATAAGTTGTGTGTATTAGAAGAGAACGTGCATAATGATCCATTTGTTTGCTTTTCTGACGTGTTTTTAAAAGGATAACATTTTTATTGGTTGTAAAAGACTTAAAAAGCCCGGCTGAAACTTGGTAATTAGTTGTGTCATCATATGCTGATTTTCTTCCTTAGTAAGTTGGAGCTGTATTTTGTCAGACTTGTAAGTTGATATTTGAAACATCTGTGTTCTTATCTTTGTTAGCCTGTAATGTGTAAAGATAGATTTTTCTTCTTTTGTTTCACTCTTGGGTCTTAGGTAGGAAATTTCAATTGTTTTTCTTTTTGAGTTCTGTGTTTTGGTATCTAGAGAGGTGCATTTTGTTTTGATAATTTTCTGATCTCAGTGTGAATAAAAAAAAAGGACCCAGATGAGTTTGTAGTGCTGTGATTTCTCTCTGTGCCAATTTTTTGGTTTGGTTTGGTAATCCTTAGTTTAGGAAGTTTTAAGCCTTTGTCTGTAAGGATGTTTGTTTTGATGGTCTATGCTTGTATGTTAGCTGGTACAAGCAGGTGATTAGAAGATATTGCATGAGGTGAGATTTGAGATAATAGTGGCAGAAGGATTTTTTGATAGTAAACTGAATTTTGAAGGAGACTAGATTCTATGATGGATTTTGCAGTGTTAATGTACAAGGGGTGTCTGATATTCGGACCTTTGAAGAAATTCTTGGCAGGGAAACGCTTTGTAGATCAGGAGGCATTGCAAGACACCGTTATGGACTACTTCAAGCAACTTGACACGCAACTGTACCGTGAAGGGATGTTCAAACTAGTCTCATGCTGGGATAAATGTCTCAATGTTTACGACGATTATGTGGAAAAGTAAACAAAAGTATGTAGTTTTTGGTGGAATGCATTGAATAATTTCTTTAAATACAAATGTTAGTGCAATTTTGGCCTATACCTTTAATATCGGACACCCCTCGTATTTGGATAGCTAGGTTTTTTTCCTATCTGTATGGGTTTGTACTATAGTATGGAATGGATTTTCTGAGTCAATGGATTGGGATTGGAATGTATTGTACACTGAAGTAAGAACCTTAGAAGCAGACAGTACAGATAACAAGCCTGGCAGCATTTTGTTTGTTTACATCAGCTCTGTAGTGAATGATACTGTGTGCAGTTGTCTGGCTGGCCGAACTTGACTGCAAGTTTTGTGAGAGTTCTCTTAAACAATAAGAATAGTTTATAGTTAAAGTACAGCCTGAATGTTGTAAATTATTTTCTTTTCCCTGTGAATATGTAATAAGAACAACTTCTGATTCTAATTGGCAGTAGAAGTATTGAGAAATAAATTTGCATGATGTGATAAAAGGAGGAAGAAAGAACATTAGCCATTTCTTTATTTGTGTGCAGTAAATAAGTTTAATCCAAAATGTGTAAGTTTTTTGTTTTCTAGGTTAGGGATCTGAGTGTATGCTGGTTAAGAAAATGTGTCTGCTGATTTCTGTGAGTCAAGAGATTAGAGTAGCAATGTCCTAGTTTGTTATGCTGTTCGTGCTAAATAAAGTGTTAAAGAGAAGTTGTAAACAATGACAACTGAATTTCTAATTGGTTTAAATTCTATGCTTTTTAAAGTTTTGTGGTTATGAATGCATTACCTTTTGTGGCGCATGATTCTTAGAATTCTATATAATGACCCATATGTATTTTGATCCTTTTTGTTTTATGTCCTGATGTCCATCCTTTGTGAGCTGAGATGTCCATGTCAATCAGACAATGTTCAGAGTAATGTGAGTTGAACCATTACCTGAGATAAAAGAGCTTTCATAAGAATTTTTGGTAAACAATTGAAACAAGTTTAACGTATTTGCCATAAAACTGCCAATTTGTGTTTTGATGTTTGTTACCTCTTAATCTTATTACTTAAGTAACACTTTGTATATTGTCATGGTTGAAGAATAAATTACAAACATAATTGGTGATATACCTTGTAAGTTGTGCACTTGATAAGAGAGGTGTGTCTATTAGGTCATATCCTAACTTTAATTTGATAAAGAGAAAAATTGATAGAAACAGGAATAGGAGTCCAATTACCACGAGCATTTTGGGTTGATTGCCCCTCGCTCTGGACTAGCCCTTAAAGGAATACAAATGCTTGGAGGAGTGATTGATGCAGATTATCAAGGAGAAAAAAAAATTATTCTAATGAACAGTGGTAACTCCGATTTAATGATTCAGACTGGAGACAGCGTAGCCCAATTACTTATCATTCCCACCTATGGAGAAGTAGTAAAGAAGGGGAGTGCCCCCACTGCTCTAACAGTTAGAGGGGATGCTGGATTTGGATCTACTAATTTAAACACTGGGGCAAGGATTTGGGTACAATCGCCAAATCACCCACCTGAGCAGGCAGAAATTATTGCCACAATATTGATTATGAGACCCGGAAAAGAGAAATGGGAATATATACCAGCAAGCAAATGTTACCTGTGAGAATAAAATGATGTCTTTTCATTATAGGTTATCTTTAAACTCAGTGACCCTCCTAAGCCAATGGACCAGTATACTTCAATCAAGGACCGGGATCGGTTCCAGCAAACTTCTGTATGCCATGTAGTAGCATGGGTACTCATTACTAGCCTGGTCTTTGGTGTATGGAAAATCTGAAGAGTTTATGTGATATCACAACCTGAATTGTATTTGGCAAGCATTTAATGAATGCAGTAGAACAACCTCAGAATATCTGGACTTATTTAGCCCGGAATGTTTTAAACATTTCTAACTTTTGCCTTTTGGACATGCATAATCCAGTGGATCTGTTAACTATGTGTTTAATTGCAATACCCACACCAGCTCCAGTTTTGTTGTACTATTTTAAAGCTACACAAAATGACAATCTGGCAAATGAAGAAGATGTAAGAACACACCTTATGTTATAAAACGACATGTAATCCTGATGAAATAGCGAAATGCCAGCAACTAAAGATGCAAAAGGGAACTGCTAATGACATTGATACAATAATTATATGTAATACAACTAAAAAATGTAGAAATGTAACACACACTACAATTAACGCCTAAGCTTGCCCCAGGGTAAAAAGTCTTAATCACACTTCAGTTGCTTTGTAAGAATGATTTAGATTTAAGAAGCACTAGAAAAGCAGTCTTGCAAAATCGAGTAGCAACCAAATCACCCAAATCTCCCTTGACTGAACCATAATGAGCACATGACCATGTTGTAAATTGTATATAGTTACCCCTGTTATCCAAGTTATATGTCCTGTTCATCTGTAAACACAAAGTACTATTGGAAATGTGTAATTTCATTGTTTATTGTACACCGCGCTGATGCTGAATAGCGCGGTATAGAAGAGACTATAAATAAATAAATAGATTATTTACTTTTAAAACATGCTTATGGATGTGAACATTTTGAAGGCATGTGTTGCTTTAATTTAACTGATCATGTTACTTCCATTCAATCTCATATTCAAGCTTTGCAAAATCTAGCCAAAAGTATCAAACAAGATATTACTGTTAATTGGTGGGATTAGTTATTTGGATGACTGCCCAGTATGGGTAGACTCAGACTGGTCATTGGATGAATAATTATCTGTATCTGTTTATTGATTATGGTATGTTGCTTTATTCAATGTATACCCAACTTTATTATTATGTTTCATCTGCCTAAATTCCCCACTATGTTGCCAGTATCTTATATGCATAATCAGTAGTCAAAGGACCGAATGTAGTACAAATGAATTAAAGTTGACTACTGATCATGCATCAGTAGTGAGTTGGGTGTTAATTGAATCTCAGTTTTATGGAAGAGAGAGATTCCTGTACAATTTTGTGAAAAACATCGTCTTGCATAACTGTTGCATAAGTATTTTGAAATTTCTAATAGGGAGTCTTAGTACAGAGAGATACTGGTGCACCTGGCAAATACATGCAAAATAAAGTGAAGGTCATCCAACGGGGTTCTGGGTTTCTGAACCGTGGGATGGGAAATGCCCTCCCTTGAGCATTCTCAGGCGCCTGGACAGCATCTTGATTATGATTAAAGGACAGCTGATCCTGTTCTATGTGTGTGTCACCTGATGGAACATTACTGGTTGCTCTTGCATCAGGATAAAATGGGTGCCTTTTTCAGCCGGGTAGGAAGTGAAGGGATCTCATCCATGGAACGAGCACGTGCGTTGCCTGGAAAGTCTCCCGATTGAGAAGTGTCTCCTGCCTGGCTGAATCTGGGATTCATTTAGTCAAAGTGTGGCATGAGATGAAGTTCACAACTCTGTCGGTGATGTCTCATTCTTCTGTGATTATTTGCTTTCTAGCTATCTTTTCTAACTAATTATAGGTAGTGAATTACTTGTTTTCCAGTTATCTTTTCTTTAATTTTATAAATAAACTGCTTATCTTTATTACAAAGTGTGTTAGCCTTTATTTTTGCACCCCGTTCACTTAGCAAAACTACTAGGGCCACTTCCGCTCAATACTCCATCTCTAAATTTACTGCTCTGTGCGATTCATAAGCTAATACATTACAATCTGAATTGGAATCCTGAAAAACTGTGGGCTGTAAGGAAACCAAGGGAATCTGGGTACACCCCTCCATTAAAATACGTTTACCAGCAAGTATGGTTACTTCTTTAGCTACTGAATTACATTGCCTAATCATTTAGGAGTTAATGCCATTTTTGATCAGTTATCTAAGAACTTCTGGGCAATAAAAATGAAGCAAATTCAATTAGTAATTTACTGTATGCCAAATTCCAGTACTTCAGTACTCCGTAAAAGTGTACTGATACCGAGAGGAACTTCATCTTGCCCACAGGGGCATGCACTTATGTGGCATCTGGATCTCACAGATATGCTAAAGAGAATTAATGGTTTCCAGTTTTTACTTGTTTTTGTCTATCCTTATTCACCATGGGTTGAAGCTGTCCCCTGCAGAAAGGAAATAGCAAATTAAGTTGTAAAAACATTGCTAGCACATATTATACCCCAATATGGTTTTCCAGCACAATTATTGTCTGATAGTGGTTCACACTTTAGAAATCAATTAATTAAAGCTATAGCTCAATGCTCTGACATTCAATGGAAATTTGTATGTGCTTACAAATTTGTGCTTAATGGATTAGTAGAAAGAGTGAATGGTCTCATCAGGACCAACCTTAGGAAAATCCTGGCTAGTCACACTGCTATGAGAATTGGTATGAAGCTTTGCCTCCATGTCTTTACAGTCTTAGAAACACCCCTATCAAATGACTTGGACTAATGCCCCATGAGATCCTGACAGGAAGAAAAATTCAACATCCATGGCTCGAGTGTAACCATCCTCCAGTACCTGACACCTATCAAGCCTATTTTACTGCCCTCACTCAAACTGCCCACAGAGCAGCTTAGCTAATCGAACTCAGACAGCCCATTCACTCTTGCCCTCCCAGTTTGAAATTCATTTGGGACAACTAATTTACCAGCACTCTCAATCCAGATCTTCCTGGACACAACCATTGTATGAAAGCCTCATATTGTTACTGCTGTAACACCTATGGCTGTACAACTGGACAGTTCATCTGGCAGGGTGCACTTCAGAAACATTTATCCAGCTCCTACCATACTTGATCATACTTGAGACTATACCTAAAAGACATTTCTACATTTTCATTGGACCTGTTTTCACTTGTGTTATTTTACTTTGCTTTGTAATTTTTATATTGTGCTTGTTTGTTCCTATGTTCTTTTTCTCTCTGTCCTTGTACAGGCATGCTCTATCACTCCCAGATTCAGAGATATGCCCTGTAAATTACAGCAATACTTGGGAAGCTATGGTTATGGATTATCTTAAAGAGTATAATGTTACTTCTTGTATTTTGTATACTAAGGTTTCTACTTCTGAAGAAGCACCTCTTATTACCTTTGTTAGCCTGACTCAAGTTCTCAGATGCCTCAATGGACCTTCTCCAACCTAAGCATTCCTGGAAAAGAGCTCACCCAAATTACTAATGATTCTTGTAATGATACCTGGAATGCCCATTCTTGGAATACTTCCTCTATGTTAATTCCCACTCGGTTTCATAAACCTTTCCTTTTATGCTTAGGCTTTCACAACCAAACTGTTTTCCCTTCCTGTAATTATACTTATGATCCTGCTTCTAAACTTCACCCGTTTGCTCCAGGTTCTTGGATTCTTAATCAATCAATCTAATGCTATCAATACCCAGGACCCCAAAAAGAATATTGAGAATAAAATATTCTTTCCAAATGCAACACTGCTAATTTCTACTTTCCGCAACAGGATTCTATCACCTCTTCCTTTCTTACCCATGAATCTGGCCAACCCTCCCGATCCCTTATTAAAGGGAATAATACTTCCCCTCTTGCTTCCTGCTACCCGCCTTATAATACTTTGTCTTCCACTCCTACCAGCTATAATTCCAGTTGGTGGACTGATTCTTCTAAATCTCTACTTGCTTTAGCTGGACATTATTTCTATTGCTATGATTCTCACCTATACCAGCAAATCTCTTTGTCTAATCTACCTTGCACTATTGTCATTGCTACTCCTATCTCTTTCCTCTATCCTCTACACCACCTCCATTTCACCAATCATACCCGTTCTACCACATCCCCCACTCTAAACCCCTGGGGAGATGAAATGACTTCTGATGAGGCCATCGCCGCTTCACTCAATTATATTAATACTACATACCCTCTTACTAAGGTTCGTCTTGATGCTTTAAGCACCACCTGCTGGATCCCTCTCTTTCAAACCCCTGCTATAACTATTAAATTAGGTATGGCTATTAGGCGATTGCAATGTATGTTTCATATTCAGATTCATCAGCATCAGGATGTTATTAATGCCCTGACAAACTCTCAGCCTGAATACTCAAATGTCTTTGCAGAATAGATGTATTTTAGATTTAATGTTAGCAGTTGTCACAACTACTCATCCAGGCGGGAGCCTAGGAGCAGGTGAACTTGCCTGTCTTACTCTGTACAATTACTGTTCAAGATGGCTGCCAAGGAAGGCTGCTGGGTAATGTAGTTTTTAGAGCAAGGAGTGTGACCACACGGTAAATAGGCAAAACAGAGAATTTTATTTCGGGGTTTCCCCTCCGCATTGAATTCAAAAACCTCAACTGAAATTGGATAAACTTCTCCAATAAGGCAAACAAGAATGTGAAAACAGGTTGAACACAAAAATACAGGATTTCCTTTTAAAACATCAGCTTTCCACTTCCCGCGAGGAACAAGCTTCTAAAGCTCAATCTGTTCTCCAGATTAGCTTCTTGTTATTCACTTTCAAAACAGGATTTTTACTTTGTACAAGTTGGAAGACCAACACTTGTCATTCTTTTCAGCAGCTTCCTTTCTCCAAGCCATGCACAGCACAAGTCCTTAAATGGCTTTCCTGATACAGTCTTTTACATAAGCAAAGAATCAGCAGCTATTCATGTTCTTGGCCAGACACAGAGAACACTGCATTTCTTCTATATCTGAACCCTTAGGATCCTCCAGCAAATCTATATCCATTTCATTCCCAGATTCGCTGTGTCTATCCTGAGTATCAGCTGACTGGTTATTCTCCTGCCTTATCAGCTCATGCAATCTTAACAGCTGTTCCCTATGGTCTCCAGCCACAGGCTCTTGCAACGAAGTTTCTCTCCCTTTCAACAAGTTAGCAAACTCTTTGGCAGTCACTGGCATAAGTTCTAGGCTTAATAAAGTGTGCTTTCCAGAGTTCAGGGGAACACAGCGTTTAGCACCGTCTCTTAATTCTTTAACAATGCCTTCAGCCTGGCTTTGGTTAGGAATTAAAGAAAAGACATTTTCATTACCTTCAGGGCTTGAATGCTGTCTTGAACTATTTCCCCACCTGGAAACACTTCTTTGTCCTGGAAACTGTTGCCTGCCCTGGGTTCCAGACATCCTCTGTTTCTCCTTTACTCTTGCATGTGAATCAGCCAGGTCTCTTCCTGAAGCTCCTCTTTTCAGTGGAACTAAAGTACCTGCTTCAAAACCCAGCAAGTTTCTGGTTCCAGGCTTGTTCCCCTCAGAATCAGCTTCCCTTACTTGAACTGCTTCTGGAATTCCACGGACTCCAAACACTGCCTGCTCATCTTGCTCCTGCTTCGTTCCTGTTTCTTTCGTTTCTTTTTCTCTCTGCTTCGTTTCTGTTTGTTCTAAAACTGAAACACTTTTAAACTGCTGCCTTTCAGGCACCACGCCTTTCTTCCTGCCCATGTGCAGCTCATCAGTGCTCAACCTAGCCCTGACGTCACTAGGTGGGCGGGGCTTAGCACTCGGAATACTCTCTGCCCTGGAGGCTTGTGGTTTCTATGGGAACTGCTTTTCTCTCCAGATTTAAAGGAACAGGGCTCCTCTCCCTGCCATTCCATTTCCTCTGCAGTGTCCTCCTTAACACACAGTCCAAGCAGGTGTTTGCCCTTATATAAATGAAACCAATTGTACAGCTATTTTGAATCATACTTTCTTTATCAAAGATGCTATGCAATATATGGTTAATATGGTTAAATTGGACATCTCCGACTTTGAGAGTGATATTCAGGTAGGTGCTTAGTGGGGCACTTTTATTTCCTTGTTCTCTACCCCCTGGCTCTGGCTTACATGGCCTTTTTATAGCTGCTCTCAGTCTGGTGATTGCTGTAATCTTTGGCTGCTGTCTCTTCTCTTTTATTATTGGTTGCTGTCATAAATGTTTAACTCGTGCATCCACTACCACAATGATTCTCACCACATCAGGCAGTTCTGCCAGATACACTGCTCTCCTTCCTACTCTGCATGACCCTGCCTCTTATGATGGTCCAGTAATCCAAGAAGGCCTTCAGCTGGTGGCTCTAAGGCACTCTGAATGAAGTTGAAGCCCACTTCATACCATTTCCTAAAGCAGTCCTGTGGCCTGTTCTAACAAAGTGACTCGAAGCAGTCCTGTAGCAAGAGCATAACTAAATGTGGCCATTGTCTTGTTGTTGGGCAGATTTCAGAGAGCACAGACTTTGCAGGGCAGCTCATGGCAGCAGGTTAAGAACAGAGCATGCAGAAACAGGATATATGCCCACCAGGGGAAGGGAAAAACGGGGTAGAAATAAATTAGGGACAAGCTGGAGGAGAACTGAAATACAAACTGCTAGAATTTTCAGGAAGTCTATAGACTTCTTGCACAGGCAAGAGAGCTAACTTAACAAATAGAAACATGTCACAGTAAAAAAGTCCCAACCACAGTTAAGTAGCAGGCTGAATTAATGTATATAAGAACAGCAATTGGTATCATTCAGGTGGAGGAGGGGGGACAAACACGATTCATACAGAGAATCTGTGATTGGTAGCTCAGCTTCTGTTCTTTTTGTCTTCCAGCCTCCGACTCAGGCAAACAGTATTGCTAAGATTGTAACTGATTGGGCACAATAAAGATCTCATTTTTTTCCCAAGTGTCTGAATCCGATTTGGAGCAATGTGAGGTCAATCTTATATCTTTGGGGTACAAAACAGCAGCCATAGTCCACCAAAATCCCCAAGACCACTAAACAGAAGAAAGGATTGTACCGACTGGCTTTGATATTCAGAACTGTAAGCTATCTAAAAAGATTTAGAATCTATAGGATACCTCTAGCAATGCAATTTACATTATTTTTTTGTAGATATCTTCTTTCTTCCAAGCAGTCCATTGACTGAGCTTGGCTAACTATTTCTGACCCTACCACCATTATCTTCTATATCAATCCTACCTAAGAACATAAGACATGTCATAGTGGGTCAGACCAAGGGTCCATCAAGCCCAATATTCTGTTTCCAGTAGTGGCCAAGCCAGGTCACAAGTACCTTTCAGGTTCCCAAAAGGTACACAGATTCCATACTTCTTTTTAATAATGTTTATGGACTTTTTCTCCAGAATCTTGTCCAAATCTCTTTTAAATCCAGCTATGCTAATCCTCTGGTAATGAATTCCAGAGTTTGATTATTTATTGAGTGAAAAGATATTTTCTCTTATTAGTCTTAAATGTGCTACACTGTAGCTTCATTGCATGACTCCTAGTCTTTCTATATCTTGATGGCATAAACAAATCGATCTACGTTTACCCATTCCATTCTATTCTATTCATTAATTTATAGACCTCTATCATATATCCCCTCAGCCATCTCTTTTCCAGGTTGAAGAGCTCTAATCTTTTTAGCCTCTCCTCATAGGGGCATCCTTCTATCCCTTTTACCATTTTCGTGGCTCTTCTCTGTACCATTTCTAATAATGCTATATCCTTTTTAAGATACAGTGGCCAGAATTGCACACATTATTCAAGGTGTGGTCGCACCATGGACCGATATAGAGGCATTATAATATCCTTTGTTTTATTCTCCATTCCCTTCCTTATGATTCCTAGTATTCTATTTGCTTTCTTGGCCGCCACTGCACACTGGGTGGAGGGTTTCAACATGCTATCCACGATGACACCTAAATCTTTTTTCATGGGTGGTAGCTCCTATTATGGAACCTTGCATCGTGTAACGATAGTTTGGATTGTTCTTTCCTAGGTGCATAACTTTTCACTTCTCCATATTAAATTTAATCTGCCATGACAACATTCAGTCTTCCAATTTATCAAAGTCTTCTTGCAATTTTTCAGAATCCTCTTGCATTTTAACAACTTCGAATGATTTTGTATCATTTGATTAATTCACTCGTTATTCCCATTTCCAGGTCATTTACAAATATGTTAAAAAGCAGTGGACCCATCCTGGCTGGTATTTTGATGTACGAATAGCAGAGCTGGATGTGCAGGCTGGACTTCCAGCACACGCCTAGCTCCCAAGCCCTATTCTGCAGCAGCATTCCCCGCACATACATGGCGTTTAAGTGGGGAGTGTGAGGAGTAATTATTACATGATTATACCCTGCTTTTGACAAACTCTTGATTAAATTAAAGTCAGCAGTTTAAGAGACAAATTCTCAGTGTTTACTTTCTGCCCTCCTCCCCGCGAACTCCCAACCACCATGGCACAATCTTTGATTTATAGGCTCTTAAGCTAGTTAAGAGGAAAGGAAGGCAATTTTGCACTTTAAGGCTTAACTAGTTATTTTCATCAGCAAGTTCTTAGACATAGAAATAGATTAATTTTAGGTCTTTGCAATTCATCTTGAGGTGAACATTAAATAAAGTCCCTCAAACATATTAGGAATATTTGCACTGGAGGCTAGAGTAGCAGACTTGGAGCTAAGGAAGATAGAGAGGTACATAGTACTGAAGTCCCACCTCTAGTCTGGCAGCCTCCATGTTGCCATAGAGGAGAGGAGGTCAAATCGAGGTGGTTTCTCCAGGGCCATGTGCCCATGAGGGAAGGGTTAGGATGGCCATTATAGTTGGTGATTCAGTCATTAGGCATGCAGATAGCTGGGTGGCTGGTGGACATGAGAATCACCTAGTAATATGCCTGCCTAGTGCGAAGGCAGCAGACCTCAAGCACCACCTGGACAAGGCATTAGTTGTGCTGGGGAGGAGTCTGCTGTCTTGGTACATGTTGATACCAATGGCATGGGAAAGTGTGGTAGGGAGGTTCTGGAGGACAAATGTAAGCTTTTAGGTAGGAAGCTGAAATCCAGAACTTCCAGGGTAGCATTCTCAGGACCCAAAAAGCAGGCAGAGCGCCAGAGTCTCAATGTGTGGATGAGACAATGGTGAAAAGAGAGGTTTGGATTTTTTTAGGAACTGGGGAACATTTTGGAGAAAGGAGGGGTTTTTCTGATGGGATGGGCTCCATGTAACTAGGATGGAACCAGACTGCTGGCATTAAACTTTAAAAAGGAGAACAGCTTTTAAACTAAAAAATAGGGGAAAGCCGACAGTTGCCCAGGAGCACGTGATTCGGAATGATGTATCCGTGAAGGATACTAGCAAAAGACTGAAATTAGGGCATATCGACAGAGAGGTTCCAAAAAAGACAAAAGTAACCCAAAAGCCCTTAAGTACAGAGCAGACACAGTTTAAAGATTCCAAATTATCCCTACCTAATAACCAGATTAATATGAATAATATACAACCTCTAAAATGCTTATATGCAAATGCTAGAAGTCTAAAAAGTAAGATGGGAGAGTTAGAATATATAGTACTAAATGAGAGGTTAGATATGATTGGTATCTCAGAATTGGTAGAAGGATGACAACCTTTGGGACACTGTAATACCTAGGTACAAATTAAATCACAGTGATAGAACTAGATCAAATTGGTGGAGGGGTTGCACTCTGTGTTAGAGAGGGCATTGAGCTACACAGGATTCAATTTTTTGCAGGAAACAAAATACACTGTTGAATCTCTATGGATTGAAATTCTATGTAAAAAGGGGAAGGCGATGGCAGTGGGGGTATACTACAGACCACCTGTCCAGAATGAACAAATGGACGATGTAATGCTCAAAGAAATCAGGTAAGCTAACAAAAAGTTACAACACAGTAATAATAATGGGTCATTTCAATCACCCCAGTATCAACTGGGTCAGTATCACAGCAAAGTTTCTAGATGAAATAAATGACTGCTTCTTGGAGTAGCTGGTTCATGAATTGACAAGAGGGGAAACCATTTTGGAGCTAGTCCTTAGTGGAATAGAAGATCTGGTGCAAGAGAGACAGGTGTTGGGGCCACTTGGCAATAGCGAACATAACATAATCTTGTTTGATTTCATAAATGGAGGAAGGACGGCAAGGAAATCCACAGTATAGCCTTTTAACTTTCAAAAGGGAAACTATGATAAAATGAGGAAAATAGTTAAGAAAATCTAAAAGGAGCAGCTGCAAAGGTTAAAGATTTACATTAAGCATGGGCGTTATTTAAAAATACTATCCTGGAAGCCCAGACCTGCTGTATTCCACACTTTAAGAAAAGTGGAAGAAGTCCAAAAAACTGCCAGCATGGTTTAAAGGTGAGGTCAGAGAGGCTGTTGTATTAAAAAAAGCATCTTTCAACAAATGGAAAAAGGAGCCAAATGACAACAACTAGAAACAAAATAAGCACTGCCAAGTTAGATGCAAGGTATTGATAAAGCAGGCAAAGAGAGAATTTGAGAAGAAGTTTGCTGTGGAAGCAAAGATGCATAATAAAGACTTTTTCAAGTACATTCATAGCAAAAAAACCTGTGAGAGAGTCAGTTCAAGCATTAGATGACAGAGGGGTAAAAGGGGCACTAAGAGGAAACAAGGACATAGTGGAGAGACTAAATGAATTCTTTGCTTTGGATTTGTTGAAGATGATGTAGGGAAATAAACCATGACTGAAATGGTATTTAAAGGTGATGCATTAGAAGAACTGAAAGAAATATCGATAAACTGGGAGGAAAATGGACTCTCTAGCATAACACCAGAATGGTTAAAATCTTATCTTACTGACCGCAAACAATAATTTCAAGTTGGCACACAGCTATCAAGGAGCTTCAAATAAAGACAAGGTATACCGCAGGGATCAGTACTCTCTGCCCTGCTCTTCAACATATACATCCAGCCTATATGTGCAATACTAAGAAAATTCCAAGTCCAATACAACCTATATGCGGACGACATTATGTTCTACACCCCATTCTCCATTAATTCCCCCCTGACTTTACAACTATATCAGCCTGCTTCACCTCCATCACACAAGGCCTCACAAACATGAACCTGGTGGTTAACCAAAACAATTCTGAAGTGCTCCTTTACTTCCCCACCAATGATGAGAATCAACCACACCAAATTAATAGTTAAATCTGAAGTCAAATTCTTGGGCATCACACTCGACCAGAACCTGGATATATGTTCTCACATATAAAGAAAACAGCTAACACTGCATATATCAAGATGAGAATGCTACAAACCCTACGTACACTACTGGAGCACAATGACTTCAGAACAGTTTTCCCAGACAATTATCACACCTCACCTAGACTACGGCACATTCTGTACCAGGGCCTACCAAACATGCATTGTAACCCCTACAGATGGCACAAAATACCGCCACCAGAATACTAGTCGGTGTATCCAGATTTGAATATATCACATGCATCCTGAAGAACCTCCACTGTTTACAGATACCTCTCAGAGCAAAATACAGTCATCACCACTATATTTAATATATTACACACTCAATAGGACACCTGCCTGAAGACACTAATAAACAAAGGTCCCAATCTCAGATCAAGAAGGTGTATCAACCAGAACTTGCTTTCCATACAACCTCTCAAGACAAAGTGCAAACCACAAACCTGCAACAGAGCCTTCACTCTCTTCGCACCTTCAATATGGAACTCGCTTCCCGAATCCATAAGATCAGCCCAAACAATACAAGGGCTGCGAAAGAGACTCAAAACACATTTCTTCACAGAATACTAGGGACCGGACACAAATATATAATACTAGCTCCCCCCCTCCCCACTAAGTCACAATACCAAACACTTTATAAGTTATTACCCACCCCCCTCCCATTTAATTCCAAGGTGCATATTCCCTAAGTTTTATGGAAAACCATAATTCAGTTATGTTTTCCTTGTTCAATGTAAATTGAATTGCAGGGTCAAGTACCGAGATGGCCTGGCATGCCCCTGCATCAGCCTCAGGAGACATCCATTTAATATGTTTTATAGTAGAAAAAAAAACTTAAAAAAAGAAAAAAAAAAGGAATATATAACTTAAAATGCTAGGGAATTATTTCTAGCTCCTGTATATGTGCATTGTGTGCATGTGTTTGTGTATGTGTGTGGTGTAGGGAGTATGTTTGAGCAGTGGGAACATTTAGTGGGAGAGTTGTGGAGGATATTGTGTGGCAGTTGTGTATTTTGCTGATGGTGGGGCAGTTGCAGGAAGGATAGGTTTGGGAGATAAGGACAGTTTGTGGAGATGAGGAGCATTTTTGGAAGTATGGCAGTTTTAGGGGTGGTAGAGTTGAGGGGGTTAATTTTTAAGAGCGGGGTATTTTATGGGGTGTTGGGACAGTTGTGGGAGAGGGACAGTTGTGAGGCTGAAAACTCACCTCTTCGCTGCCGCTTTCGGATCTTGACTCACCTGATCTCCTTTGAGTTTCCTTACCATTCCCCCTAGATGTATCCCTGTCTACACCTACTGTGCTGTCTGTCTTGATTAGATTGTACTTTGAAAGCTCCGATGAGCAGGGACCATATCTTACATGTGTCTTTGCTTCCCTGCTCCTAGCCAGCTACTCTAATCATAAAGCTATATTAGATATCCAGGTTCTGCATTACTATTCTGGGGATCTCTGTTTAGATGTCCCCGCTGACGTCCATACTGAGCATGTTCACATTTGTGAAAATTAATCTGCACCTGGATGTGTCTGCTTTTTTTTCAGATGTTCTAGTTTAGATGTCCCAGATTGCACTTGGACAACCCTTGTAAAATTTCCCTCTTAATGACTTAGAGTGAAGGAAATCTCATGTTACCAGTAAGTTTACTTTATCCTTTGAATATCCCCAGTTACCCAAAAGACATGGACCCTTTGCCAGCAAATATAGATAGTACACTGAAATTACCCAAACAGTGTGAATCATTGCAAGACATAAACAGTTCAGATATAATAATAAGCTAAGTTTTCTCTGTGCATTGTGCTATATATCCAAATGAAAAAGCCTGGCAAAATAAGTTTTAAAATTGTTATACGTAGCATTCCTCCATAAAGATTTGGATTGTAGTCTGATCAGTTCTGCATTACTTAAATATTCTAGTTTCCAGGAAAGTTGGCAGGCATGCAATGTCCTGTTGCTAGGGGAAGCATTTGCTCAGCCTTTTGCAAGCCTATGGTTGCACACTTTTGTATGTGGGGAAATAGCTTAGCAATGGAACTCACTGTGGAAGCCACTACTCGATAAAACAGCATAATGATAGGCAGAGTGTGATTGGGTTATATTGTAGAAATCATAGCCCATTTCGGCAATACATTGACTAACAAATAATAAACCTGCCCTTTATGTAGTTACGTCTCAATTAGTATCATTTGCCACTGGGCTTCTATTTGCAAGAACTTTGGTAGATGACAATTAGGGGACATACGAGTTTTAACATAAGGCTTATTTGCTACATTATTGCTTATTTTTTATATGATAATTTTATATTCTGATCTCTGCTTTCATCAATGGTGAGCTTAGTGCCCAATAATGAATCTCTCTGAACTTGCACGCCTATAATTAGCCTGTTCCTTTTAGAGGGAAACTTGTGCTCCTTATCATCATTATAAACTGCATTTCTTTTGAACTACAAGGAAATAAGCTTATGCTGCATTCCAAATACTTAACAATAGTCTCTTTAGTTTCTTTCCTGTGTATTGCTATCTTTACAAGAAATTGTTTAACGCAATCCGAATCCTTGAACTGTATTGCAGATACTTTATGCTTTAGTAGTCCTGTATGTGTGCAGTTTAAGAGCCACCTTAGACAGGGAACAGGTAAAATTCATGGCAGTTGCTATCACATCTACGCATCAGAATAGCCTCTTTAAGGTACTGTGAAAAGGATTGCTTGCTCTACCTGCAAAGTGAAATCCCAATTTATAATCTATTGTAACATTCTTTGAACCCTATTGCTGGAAAAAATATGACAAAAATCAACAAGGATGATGATGATTATAAAAGTTGATTGTCTCTTTGTCCCTTATATGAATAACATACACATCTCTCTTGCACACACTCCTCGAAAAGCTTCAATAGTGAGTCAGCCTAATAGTTCAGGTGGAGTGTTCTACATGTCTATAGTAAGGACCTTGGTTCTCATTCTCAGATCAGATTTTCTGTTGCTTTCTGTACCCTGGAATTTTCTGCATTTCTTAACTGCTATGTGTCTCACAATGACATAGAGATATCTAGATTAGGATCTGTATATCCAAGCAAATAATAAAAATATGGGGGTCGATATTCAGCAGCAGTGGGCAGCACCTTTAAAGCACTTGGCCACCGAACTAAAATTAAAATCAGACATTCAGTGTCAAAGTCTACCCAGTGTCCGGTGCTGAATATCCGGTTTCACTGCCCACACTTTTGCTATCCAGTTAGCAACAATATTTGACTGCTAACCGGTTATCAAAGCCACATAAAATTAGGACAGCTATAACCTGTCCTGTCTTTATGCGATTTAGCTATTTAGTTAGTGGCTGAATATCGCCACTGATTAGATAGCTGTCAGGACCGCCCCAGATTGAATCTGGTCTTTTTCCTGCCATCTGTGGGGATATTCAGTGGCACTATCCACTCAATATCAAGAACGCAGGGGTTTAGCCAGTTTGCAGGTCCTGTGAACGGGCTAAACCCTTCTGAATACTGACCCCCATGTTTTTTCTCTCTCTGAATCTGGACAGAAGTGGCATGTAACAAAGCTACAACGTGTTGGATGTATATATATGAATGTTGGTAACCACCATTCCAGGACTAGCACTAGACTAGTAATCTCGTACCAGAGCATAAAAGGACTGTGGCAACAATGGTTAGTAATAGAAGAGATACAGTTTGATATATAGAAGATTAACTCGGAATCAAACCAGATAAGGAATCAGCATAAGCAAAATTACAGAGTGAGCAAATACAGGGAGACACCAAATAGTTATAGCTATGCACTAGAAATAACTTCACACACATTGAAAAATAATTCCAAATTTAAGACTTAAAGGTGGGGAGAGTTACCAACGCGGCCAGAGTAACAGCGGAGGAAGCAAGCTCCTGTCCAGGAGGCCCCGACATCACCGGAAGCCTCCTCAAATGCAACTGGGTGAGGAGAAGCCTTGGGAGAGTTACCAACGCGGCCGGAGTAACAGCGGAGGAAGCAGGCTCCTGTCCAGGAGGCCCGACGTCATCAGAAGCCTCCTCAAAAGCAGTTGGGTGAGAAGCACTGCTGTATGCACTCATTGTGGGTACAATCTAAGGGGCAAGATACAAGGGGTGTTGTATGTCCCTTGGGAGCCCCTTGGGACACTGCAGGAGGAACAGGAGTCTATGGTATTCCAGGGATTTCTCCTTGGGTAAGAGGAAGAAGAAGCAAGTGTCTGCTGATATTGTTATTGGTCCGATGGATCAGCATTTAAAGGTGAATGTTGGGGGTAATTTATCAGCAGACTCCGACTTTCTGATTCTACAGTCCCTTGGAGCATCCCTGAGTTCTCCGGATCGTTCTCCACCTCCTCCTCCATTCATTACCTCCCACCCTACTCTAGACACTGTGGGGGATGTGTTTCAACAGGGTACCCCGGTATAAGTGGAAGGAAAATTGAATCCTGTTACTTGGTCTCCTGCCCCCTGTGACATTAAGGAAGCATCTAAGGGTCAGGTATCCTTGGTGGACATGTGGAGAGTAGTGACACGGACAGAACAAACTCTTGTGTGCACAGTTTCTCAGCAGTGTGCTTTCTCTTCGGAGATAGTTACTAAGCTGAATTTGGTTGAGGAGAAGGTTGGGGGTTTGTTTAATCAGGTTTCTAAATGTGAAAATCAGTGTCTCTCTTTACAGTCTGTTAGTGCATCCAATATTAAGGATAGTTTAGCTAGTCATCATAGATTGGAATTATATGAAAATATGTTTCGGGTTAGAAATATTCGACTTTTGAATTTTCCTGTGAGTCATTTATTGTCGCCTGAAAGTTTGCTGTGAAAATACCTTAGGGAGGCTCTGGCTTGGCTGGTGCCGATTCCATAGGTTTTTCTAAGCTTTATTATCTGTCTGGGTGTATGGTTTCTAGTGAGACCTTAGGTGGGTTTGATTTGCTTCAAGGCCAGCAAGATCTTGATTTGACTAATTTCCTTGAGGACCCACAGGATACTATAACATCCTGGGCTACACTTGTAACTTTTGTTTCTGAACAAGATAGGAATTCCGTGTTTAAAAGTTATTTTAAGAACAAGGCAGCATTGTTTTGTGGCGCTAAAGTACAATTATTTCCTGACGTCTCCAGGGCTACTCAACTTAGGAGAAGGAATTTTTGGATTTGAAACCTAGGGTGTTGGCCCTTGGGGCTATGTTTTTTGTTAGGTATCCCTGTAAATGTTTAATTACATTTCAGGGGTCCAAATATGTATTTATGGATTCCTTATGTTTGGAGGCTTTTCTAGATGAAAAAGAGGGTTATTTGGTTAAAGGGTGAAGATTGGAGGATATAGAATATAGGCTGTGTATTTAAAGCTGTATAGGCCCTTTTTTTCCTTTGTAATTTTTTTTTTCCCCCCCCCCCCCCCCCCCCCGAAATGTGGGCTTTGAGAAAGTGGTTGTATTTCCTTTTGGCATTGTTTAATTTCTTATTTTATGTTGAAGTGTACTAAGTTTCTTGTATACAGTACTTGCTTTATAAGTATTTTTTTGAGAAAAAAATTAAGAAAAGAAGACTTAAAGGTAAAAAAAATGGGCCCGATATTGAGCTAGGCAGGCTATGCGCCACGGTGGTGCATAGCCTTCTTGCCAACCCCCCGTAACCTGGATTTTCACTTCCATACCAGTGGAAGTGAAAATCCAGATAAGCCTGCATGCCTGGGCAGCCACAGAGGCTACACGAGTAGCGGCGATATTCGATGCTACCCGCATAGCCTCTGCGCCCTACCGCTGTAGCATCTGGATGTTAGGAACTTAGCCAGGATATTCAAAGGGCACTACTCAGATAGGTGCCCTTTGAATATCCCGGATAAGGTCCGTACACAGGTAACTAAGGAATTTACCCATGTAAGGGTCTTTGAATATCAGGCCCAATCTTACTAATGACACATAAGTACACTTTATCCTATGTATACATTCACAGCTTGCTTTCCAGCTCCAATGAAATACCGTACCCTGTCCAGCACTAGAATACTGCTTCTTTTTTCTGTGACCTATCAAGTCAATTACATAGACAACACACAGAAACTATAGACTTCGGACAGGATATTCAGCAGGACCATATCCGGCCACTGGCATTGAATATCTGGGTTTGCCGCACAGCCGTGCAAGGTGTAGAAGCTAACAGAGCAGCAATATCATGGTATCTCTACAAGACCCTGATTCATCAAGAAACTAATTATACTCATCGGTAGATTCCGAGATCACAATAACAGGGAAAGAGTCAGAGAGACGGCTATTCTGTGAAACTATACATAGGGTTAAATCTCCATGAACAGAGATGCATACAGTATCTCTCAAGACAACCCAAAAACCTGTTTTGCAGTATAAAGAGAAACATGGGTGGATCATCAACTGATATTCTGTCATCCAAGTTAGCCCAGCAGTTTTACAGCACTGAGGCCATGGTTATAGTAACATAGTAAATGACGGCAGATAAAGACCAGTATGGTCCATCTAGTCTGCCCAGTACGATGCCAAGAGTAGGTACACCTGCCGCTCCGTGCAGGCCCCCCCTCCCCATGTCTTTGTCCAGAGGTGATCCCGCCACTCCATGTAGGATACCCCTATTTGTTAAGGAATTAGATGGTTCCGATTATTTTGATATTTTCTTGTTGCTGTAAAGGGATCCCTTTTGAACTCCGTCACTGTATTTGCCCCACCACTTCTATCGGGAACGCATTCCAAGCATCCACCACCCTTTCAATGAAAAAGTATTTCATGACATTGCCTTTCAATTTACCACCTTGTAGCTTCATGTTATGACCTCTAGTTTTGCAGCTTATGAATTCCAATGTTCTATATTATATGCAAAAAGCATCACCAATAGAACAAGTTGGAAAATTAATATCTGCATCAGTGATCCCCCAAATATTTTGGATGGGGGGTCACACTGGACCTTTTAAATCACTAAGAGGGCTATAGTATTTGTTTTCCTTTTTCAGGAGTACAATCCAAGTTGGTACCTGAAGCAATGGATTTTGTCCCCCATCCCCCAAAAGAATACTTCCCTCTGTCTATTACCTTGCAGCCCATACTGCTAAGGCTCTGGGACAATAGTTTGAGGACCTTTGGCATAGACAGTTAAATTCTTGCATCTCCACTGTCCCATCAACTCTCCTTTAGATCTTGGCCAAGTCACTTCACTTTCCATTGCCTCAAGTACAATCTAAATTGTAAGCCTACTGCAAGAAAATAACTTATCTTCCTGAACTTATAACTCACCTTCAACTCAGATTAGGAAAAACAAGCAATTAAATCTCAAATCCAAATGCAAAATCTTTGGTCCAGAATCTTTCCCTCTCTCTTTCCTCCATTCCTCTGGTCCTGCATCTCCCCTATCTCCCCATTCCCTGCCCTCCACTTTCCAGCATCTTCACCCCCTCCCCATCTACTACAGTTGTGGTTTAATTTGCATCCTAATTGACTTTGGTATTGTGAAAGACTGATTCTGAGTTTAAAAAAATTCCTTTGACAAAGTATAAAAAAAGTATACAAATCTATCTTAGTGAAGAGTGATGATGAGATGGTTCTATATGGCATATGAAAGTTTGTTGTGCCTTACAAATTGAGATCCCATTATCAATTTTTGATAGAAACATGATGGCAGAAAAAAGACCACATGGCCTATCTAGTCTGCCCTTCCATATCAACTACAATAGTCCCTTTTTCCCTTTAGAGATCCTCTGTGTTTGTTCCATGCTTTTTTGAATTCAGATACTGTCCTCATGTCCACCACCTCTACCAGGAGACTATTCTTTTATGCCACAATACCCCATCTCTCTCCCATGTACCCCACACTCCTCTCTCTTTCTCTCTCTCTCTCTCTAGTGCCCCCATACCTGCCCTCACCTAGTCTTTCTCTCCAGCAGACCTTGCACCCTACCCCCTTACTGTATCATTCCCTTGGGTTTTTGCAACCCAAATGCATGACTTTCTTTTTGTTAGTCCTATTTTTTTGATCTGATTTTTTGTTGATTTTCTTTTTTTAGCATTATATGTTAGCTTTAAGAATGCTTGAGATCTTGACAGTTTGGCTAGATTCCTTTCCATGCTATCCCCATGTTAGACTCTTCACAGGCTCCCCCTTATATCTGTCTTCATTTCTTATTCCTCATGCACTCCCCCCCTCCCGATTCTAAGATCTACGAGGTGTGACAAAAAAAGAAGCGAGACTCTGGCAGGCACACCCATGACTCAATGCCAATTGGCTAACTGCTTATGGCACAGTGTTGTGCAACATCTCTCCACTATTCTGCTATAATATTTTTCATCTTGATATTGCATCTTCTCCATAAGCCTTTTGGAGAAGTGGGAGACACTCAGCTGTGCCCTTTTCTAACTTAACCAGAAATTTCAAGTTGATTCTTTGCTCCATATTTCTGCAACCTCCAGTTGATGACAAAGCGATGGAGCAGTGTGCTACAAAAAAAAACTGAAAAAGAAAAACAGAGTGCGACTCTGTTTTTCTTTTTCAGTTTTTTTTGTAGCACACTGCTCCATCGCTTTGTCACGCAACTGGAGGTTGCAGAAATATGGAGCAAAGAATCAACTTGAAATTTCTGGTTAAGTTAGAAAAGGGCACAACTGAGTGTCTCCCACTTCTCCAAAAGGCTTATGGAGAAGATGCAATATCAAGGCCACGAGTCTTCAAGTGGCACAAATGCATTAAGACTGGCCACAAGGAGGTGGAGGATGACTCCAAGTCAGGACGACCTTCCATGATAAAGACGGCTGAGAACATTGACAGAGTGAACCAGCTGGTGCAGAGTGATCGCAGATTGATGGTGCGGATAATAGCTGAGAAGTGCAGCCTTAACAGGGAGTCAGTGCGAACCATCTTGGTGCAGGAGCTGGGGATGCGGAAGGTGTGCGCCAAGATGGTGTCCAAGCAGAAGGAGCACTGGATCAATGTTTGTTGAGACTTGCTAGAGAAGATCGGAGAAGATCCAGAGTTCATTGGTCGAGTCATCACAGGAGATGAGACTTGGGTCTTCCAGAATGACCCTGAAAGCAAGAGACAGAGCCTGCAATGGAAGAGTCGACTGTCACCCAGACCCAAGAAGGTGCATATGTCCAAATCAAGGTCATGCTGATTGCCTTCTTCGACCAGAAGGAAGTGGTCAATCATGAGTTTGTGCCTGAGGGTCAGACAGTCAACCAGCACTTCTACCAGCAGGTCCTCAATCACCTCCATGACCAGGTTTGGCACAGCAGGTGGGCTCTGTGGAGAGACAAATTGTGGCTGCTCCACCATGACAACGCGCCCACACACACCGCGCTCAGTGTGAGGCAGTTCCTGGCCAACAAACAGATCACAGCTCTCGAACACCCTCCTTATTCCCCAGATCTCGCACCGTGCGACTTCTGGCTCTTCCCCAGGCTGAAGACTGTGCTCAAAGGAACTCATTTCACTTCTGTAGAAGAGATAAAGGCTACAGTGACAAGGGAGCTGAGGGACCTCAAGGAGGACTTTACCGGGTGCTTCCATATGTGGCAGAAGCAAATGCAGAAGTGCATTAACTCTGGGTGGGATTACTTTGAAGGGGACAATATGTAATTTCTCTGTAGAGTTTGTAATAAAACATTTATGGGACAGTCTTGTTTCAGTTTTGTCACACCTCGTATACATGCAAACAATTTGTGTCTTCCTTCTCCTTCGCAAGCACACTTAGAACATAGTCGATACTCAGCATTCTTTTTCTCAGGTCCTTCATTATAGAATTCTCTTCCAAGTGACCTTTGCCTACAATCTTCCTGCCGTAATTTTAAGATCGCACTTAAAACTTATCTATTCCATAAGCTAATATCTTAGGAGTTAAAGGATGACTAGTAAAATTCAATGATCTGCATACCGATTAGGTTCTGTGCATCTTTCATGCTACAATATAAAATGGCTTCCCATGTTGGCTGAGTGAGAACTTTTCTTTTTGCTCCAAGTACTCTGAAATTATATCTATGGCATTGTGCCCCATTCTTCCAGGCTTAATATTATGTATCCAACTCAGGGCTAGCCCTTCGACTGGGCAACTGCCTAGCATGGCACAATTATAGAGGTGGCAACTGCTGCAGAAACCAGAGAACTTAGCCGCTGCCGCCCCCCCCCCCCCTCGGCCCCCTCCCATTCCTTTTGGTAATTCTAAATGTTATCGCTGGAAAAGTAAATGAAGCCACCAAGGAGCCTTGCATTCAAGCCCCTGATGGTCCCATCCCCAGAGCAGCAGGAAGTGCACATCAGAGGGGACGGGTGTGACAGGGGTTTCCAGTGTGTTTGAATGTCAAGTTCCATGGCAGCTTCATTTACTTTTTCAGTGCTGACATTCAGAAATGCCAGAAAGAAAGGAGTTGTGTCTGGAAGGTTTTAGGGGGCAAAATGGGAGGAGGGGATGTTGGGGGTGGTGGTGGCAGTAAAGCCTTGGGTCAAATTGGAGAGCATGTGGCAGAGTTCCTAAGTTACCCATGTGCAGGAGTGAGATTTTTTGCTAGTTCTGGTTTTAAATTTGCATTGCAGTGCAGTATGGATTTGCAGTTCTTGAATTTACCCATTGGAATAAGTGCTACAGGTCCCATAATGCATCAAAATGAGCTTGTCAGAAATCCAGGACTGGCTTCAAATCTCACTCCTGGAAATGGGTAACTTAGCAACTCTTTTAGTGTTATATAAATGATCAGTAGTAGTAGTGGTAGTAGTGATGGCAAGAAAGCCTTTTGAAAAACTGGGGCAGGGTGAGGGTGGCAGTGGAAAAGCCTAGTGGCAAATCAAGAGGGGGGCACAATGGATGAAGGTTTACCTAGGGGCAGTAAATACCCTTGCACCAGCCCTGATCAAACCTTCTCCTCCGGTTTACTCTTGCCTCCCTCCCTAGACTACTACTACTACTACTACTACGCATTTATAAAGCACTACCAGGCGCACACAGCGCTGTACAATGAAAACACAAAAAGACAGTCCCTGCTCAAAAGAGTTTACAATCTAAAAAGACAAAGCAAGAAAAGGAGTAGAAAAATATAAGAACAAGGGCAAAGAGACAAGAGCAGGAGAGACAGGACAAAGGAAAGAGGTAAGAAAAAGTGTACGAGGAAGAAAGATGAAATAAAAGAGGGGAAGGAAGGAGAACAGCAAAATCAAGAGCCAAAGGCAGAGGCGAAAAGATGAGCTTTTAACTTGAGTTTGAAGGGGGGCAAAGAAGATGCCTGACATATAGACAAAGGAAGTTTATTCCAAGCGTAAGGAGCAGCAAGGTGAAAACAGCGGAATCTGAAGTTGGCAATAGAGGAGAAGGGCATAGCAAGAAGCAACTGGGAAGAAGAACGGAGTACATGAGGGGGGAAATAGGGAGAAATGAGAGAAGAAAGGTACTGAGGAGCCACAGAGTGAATGCACTTATAGGTCAGAAGTAGAAGCTTAAAGCGAATACAGAAATGGACAGGGAGCCAGTGAAGAGATCTGAGGAAAGGAGTGATGTGGGCAAAACGAGGCTGACGGAAAATCAAACGGGAAGCGGAGTGCTGAATAGACCGAAGAGGGAAGAGATGAGACTGAGGGAGACCAGCAAGAAGGAGGTTACAATAATCAAGATGGGAGGTGATTAGGGAATGGATGAGGGTATTAGTAGTGAGCTCAGAGAGAAAGGGGCGGATTTTGCCAATGTTGAAGAGAAAGAAGTGACAGGTCTTAGCGATGAGTTGGATATGAGAGGAGAAAGAGAGCAAAGAGTCAAAAATAACACCCAAATTGCGAGCAGATGAAACAGGTTGGAGAACAGAGCCTGAAAAAGAAGGAGAAAGGGAAATTTTAGGAGAAAAAAACGTGAAGTTAAGTCTTGGCCATGTTCAATTTCAGGTGACGATGGAACATCCAGGCAGCAATGGCAGAGAGACAGCAAGAGATCCGGGACTGGAAAGCAGAAGAAAGATCAGGAGAAGAGAGATAGATTTGGGAGTCATCAGCATAGAGATGGTATTGAAAACCATGAGAGGAAATAAGCGCACTAAGGGATTGGGTATAGACAGAAAATAGAAGGGGACCCAAGACAGAACCCTGGGGGGACACCAACCGAGAGCAGAGTAACAGAGGAGGAGGAGCCACCAGAACATACACTAAAGGAGCGATGGGAGAGATATGAGGAGAACCAGGAGAGAAAAGAGTCCCTAAAGCCAAGCGAGGACAAAGTGTGAAGGAGAAGATCATGGTCAACAGTGTCAAAGGCAGCAGAAAGGTCAAGGAGGATAAGGACAGAGTAAAGGCCTTTAGATTTAGCCAGAAACAAGTCACCGGAGACTGTGACAAGAGCAGTTTCAGTAGAGTGCAAAGGACAAAAAACGGATTGTAAGGGATTGAGAAGAGCATGGGAAGAGAGGAAGTCAAGACAACGGCAGTAAACCGCACGTTCGAGCAGTTTTTGAAATGAAAGGAAGGAGAGAGATGGGGCAATAATTAGAAGGACAAGAGGGATCAAGTGAGGGTTTCTTAAGGAGAGGCGCGACCACAGCATGTTTAAAGTCAGCCGGGACAGTAGCAGTGGAGAGCGAATGGTTGAGAATATGTGAAATGGAGGGGACAACGGTAGAGGAAATAGAGGAGAAAGTGGTGAGCTTGGAGGAGGAGAGAAGAAGAGCAGTTTCATCAATAGAAATTGTGGGGAAGGAAGAGAGGGGGAGAATGAAAGCAGGAAAGGGAAATCGGGGATTTAGAGGGAAACTGGAGAGTGATCTTATGGATTTTATCATGGAAGTAATCAGCCAGAGCCTGGGCAGAAAGGGAAGGGAGGGATCAGAGGTGGAGGCACTTTGAGGAGAGAATTGAGAGCAATGAAGAGACGGCGAGGATCAGAGGCATGAGAATTAATCAGACGAACAAAGTAATCTTGTTTGGCAAGAGCTAAAGCAGATTTGAAAGAGCAGAGCATGAATTTGAAATGAAGGATATCTTCAGGGGAGCGGGATTTGAGCCAGGTACGCTCAGCAGAGCGGGCACAGGAGCGAAGATAGCGAATAGTGGGAGAGACCCAGGGCTGAGGTAAGGAACGCCTTACAGGACGAGGGATGAGAGGAGAGAAAACATCCAGAGCTGAGAAGAGCGCAGCATTATAGGACATCACTGCCATATCAACAGACTTGGAGGACAAAACAGAGGAGAGAGAAGGAAAAATGGTAGAGGAGAGAACCAGGGGATCAATGGCAAGAAAGTTCCTAAAAAGAGTGGAGGAGACAGGATGAGGCAGGGGGAGAGGGAGGTGAAGATTAAAGGAGAGAAGGTGATGATCAGATAAAGGAAGAACAGTATTACTGAAGTTAGAGGGAGATGAGCAAGAAAAGAAAACCAGATTCAGACAATGGCCATGAAGGTGAGTGGGGGCAGAGGAACAAAGTTGAAGGCCAAATGAGGAGGTAAGAGAGAGGAGCTTCAGAGTAAAAGGATCAGAGGGGTTATCAACATGGATGTTAAAATCACCAAGAATAAGAGTAGGGGAGGTATGGATAAGAAAGAGGGAAAGCTTCTGCAGACTGAACATAAGAACATAAGATATGCCATCAAGCCCAGTATTCTGTTTCCAACAGTGGCCAATCTAGGTCATACGTACCTAGCAGTTTCCCCAAAAGACAAAGGTTCCACAATGCTTGTACTGGGTCAAGCATTGATATCCTGGGTCCCTTCTTAATAATGGTTTATGGACCATTCCTCCAGGAACTTGTCCAAACCTTTTTTAAACCCAGCTACACTAACAGCCTTTACTACATCCTCCGGTAACAAATTCCAGAGTTTGATTACACGTTGAGTGAAAAAATGTTTTCTTTTATTAGTCTTAAATAGTTTACCCTGTAGCTTCATTGCATGTCCCCTAGTCTTTTTATATTCTGATAACGTAAACCATCGATCTACGTTTACCCGTTCCACTCCGTTCATTAATTTATAGACTTCTATCTTATCTCCCCTCAGCCGTCTCTTTTCCAGGTTAAAGAGCCCTAACCTTTTTAGCCTTTCTTCATAGGAGTATCCTTCCATCCCCTTTACCATTTTGGTGGCTCTTCTCGGAACCTTTTCTAATTACGCTATATCCTTTTTAAGATACGGCGACCAGAATTGCACACAATATTCAAGGTGCGGTCTCACCATGGAACGATATAGAGGCATTATAATATCTTTTGTTTGATTTTCCATTCCTTTCCTTATGATACCTAGCATTCTATTTGCTCTCTTGGCTGCCGCTGCACACTGGGCCGAGGGTTTTAACATGTTATCCACAATGACGCCTAAATCTTTTTCCTGGGTGATGGTTCCTAAAGTGGAACCTTGCATCGTGTAACCATAGTTTGGGTTGTTCTTCCCTAGGTGCATAACTTTGCACTTGTCCACATTAAATTTCATCTGCCATTTTGATGCCCAGTCTTTCAATTTATCAAGATCCTCTTGCAATTTTCCATAATCCTCTTGGGTTTCAACAACTTTAAATAGTTTGTGTCATCTGCAAATTTGATAACCTCACTCGTTATTCCACTTCCCAGGTCATTTATGAATATGTCAAAAAGCAGCGGGCTCAGCACAGATCCCTGAGGTACACCACTATTCACCTTTCTCCATTGGAAAAATTGGCCATTTAGCCCAACCCTCTGCTTTCTATCTTTTAACCAGTTCCTGATCCACAGTAGTACACTGCCTCCTATCCCATGACTCTTTAGTTTTGCCAAAAGTCTCTGATGAGGGACCTTGTCAAAGGCTTTCTGAAAGTCCAGATACACTATAATCAACTGATTCACCTTTCTCCACCTGTTTATTCACACCTTCAAAAAAACATAACAGATTAGTAAGACAAGATCTTCCTTGTCTAAAGCCATGTTGTCTGTCTCCCATTAGGCCATGATTATCTAAATGCCGAGTAATTTTATTCTTTATGATGGTTTCTACCATTTTTCCCGGTACTGACGTCAGGCTCACCGGTCTGTAGTTTCCCGGATCACCCCTGGAACCCTTTTTAAAAATTGGTGTTATATTGGCGATCCTCCAATCTTCAGGTATTAGAGATGATTTTAATGATAGTTCACAGATTACTAATAGCAGGTCTGCAATCTCATATTTCAGTTCTTTCAACACCCTTGGATGTATACCATCCGGCCCAGGTGATTTGCTACTCTTCAGTTTATCTAATAGTTGTAATACATCTTCCTGATGTATCGATATTTCCTTCAATTCTTCCGCACCTTTAAATACCACTTCAGTCATGGGTAACATCCCTACATCTTCCTCAGTAAAGACCGAAGCAAAAAATTCATTCAGTCTCTCCGCTATTGCCTTGTCGCCTCTTAGTGCCCCTTTAACTCCTCTATCATCTAATGGACCAACTGACTCTCTCACATGTTTTTTGCTACAAATGTACTTGAAAAAAATCGTTATTTTGCGTTTTTGCTTCCACAGCAAGCTTCTTCTCAAATTCTCTCTCTGCCTGCTTTATCAATGCCTTGCATTTGACTTGCCAGTGCTTGTGCTGTTTCCAGGTTTCGTCATTTGGCTCTTTTTCCATTTCCTAAAAGATGCTTTTTTGGCAACAACGGCCTCTCTGACCTCACCTTTAAACCGTGCTGGCAGTTTTTTTTACTTCCTTCAACTTTTCTTAAAGCATGGAATAAAGCTGGCTTGGGCTTCCAAGATAGACTGCTCTCATGTCTCGCTCTCCAGTCTCAACTCTATCCCTAAATTCACTCTTGCTCCCCTCCTCCTCCCCCAGATCTCTCCCTCTCCTTGAGGCTCAATTATCTTCCATTTCAAATCTTTCCCAGGCTCATCTCTGTTTTCTTTCCTTTGTTAGCTCTCAGCACATCCTCTTTCTGAGTCTTCTTATGGTTGCAGCTTCTTCTTTTAGCCATGGCACCAATTTTAAGGCTTCTCTCCTCCTACAGTCACGGGCCCATCCTTTTCTCCAACTCTGGCTCAACACGTCATTCCTACCATGGGCACTGGGCTGACCTTACGTCCTCCCTCTTCTTCTTGCCCAATCTGCACAATAGGAAGGCAATTTTATAAGAGGCACCTAGTTTAAACATGTTTTCAGATGATATATAAAGGCAATTTTATAAAAACATATAAGCACCTATTTGCCTTTATAAAATTTATTTATGTCATGACATTTATAAACTGCTCTATCAAACATTCGCCCAGAGCAGTATACAATCAAATAACATTAAAAAAAAAAACACTACCCACAATCCTATCATCCCCCCAATAGCTCAAGGCAGAGAAGCTTGCATCTTGGATATGAATGCATGGCTACGTGGATGGTGTCATCGAGAGCATATTGGTTTCCTGGACCATGGGATGCCGTTCCAAGGTTCGCAGAACAGAGATGGCATTCATCTGTCCAAGAAGGGTCGATGTGTCTTCAGTAGCAGACTGGCTAACCTACTGGAGGGTTTTAAACTAGATTTGTTGGGGATTGGTTAAAGCTCCCATGTAAGTGAAATATTAAATAACTATAGAAATAGTTAAAAGGGGCAAAATCTGGAAGGCAGTGTCTATAAATGCTTGTAGCATGGGAAATAAGATCGCAGATGTTAAGGCTGACTTGGATTTAGTGGCAGTAAGAGAGACATGGCTCACGGACAGCCATGACTGGGATGTAACTATACCAGGCTATACTTTATTCAGAAAGGACAGGATAGGAAGAAGGGAAGGAGGAGTGGCACTATATGTAAAAAATAATATTAAAGCTATGGAAATACAGGGCTTAAAAAGGGAGAGAGGAGGCACTGTGGATTAAACTAGAAAGAAGGAGAGAAATCTATTTGCATTGGCATGATATACAGACCTCCCTCACAGGATGAAGAGGTGGACAGAGTTAATTGAAGATGTATGCAGCATTGCCAGGAAAGGGGAAGTGTTACTGATAGGGGATTTCAATATGCCAGAGGTTGACTGGCACATCCCTGCTGCAGTATCATCTAGAAGAAAGGAGATCCTGGATTCTCTTCAGGGAGAACTATTCAGGCAACTGGTAACAGAATGCACACTTGAAAGGGGCCATACTGGACTTGGTGCTTACCAATGGTAAAAGTGTCTCTGATGTTATAATGGGAGATCATTTTGCATCCAATGATCACCGGAAGGTCTAGTTCAGTAGTAGGACTAGGGTTAATAAAATCCATTCAAAAGCGAGGGTCTTAGACTTTAGGAAAACTAACTGCCAAGATGGGCCAATACCTCAGGGAGTCGTTAGCGGGATGGGAACAGCTGGGGGATGTAGAAAAAAAAACAGTGGGCAAAACTGAAAGGGGCTATTTTAAGGGCAACCAACCTTTTTGTTAAAACGGTAAATAAAGTTGAAAGGAAAAGGAAACCACTATGGTTTTCGAAAGGAGTAGCTGAAAAGGTGAAGAAAAAGAGGGAGGCTGTCATGATCTCCACTGGCTCCCCATTCAACACAGTTAAATTCAAAGTGCTTACCCTTACACATAAAATCATCTCTAATGAGTCAGCTCCATGCCTCTCCCCACTCCTTCCCCTCTCCAATAACTCTAGAACACACCGCTCCATCACCAAAAACCTACTGACCATCCCAACAACTAAAAGACATTGCAAACAATCTACCAGTAACAGGGTCTTCTCCCTCTATGCTCCATCCTTATGGAATACACTTCCTCATGAGCTGCGAAACTGTTTAAAACATTCCGAGTTCCGAAATAAGTTAAAAACTCTTCTCTTCCTCGAACATTTTTCCCTAACACCTTAGTACCTAACCCGCTACATCCTCCTCCCCTCCCTTGCCCTCTCAAAAATCTATTATGCAACCATGTGGTATCCCTGTATATACCTTTGTAAATAGTTGGTCCTTGTTAATTGTAATTTAGTTCATTTTGTTTTACCCATGTATCCCTGTTACTTTGTTCCTTGTAAACCAGTTGAAACACAAGAGATCACAGAGAGAGGAAGAAAGGAATCTATATTTGGAAAAACTTAGAGAAGCTAGCAAAATAGTCAGGAAAGCAAAGATTCAAAAAGAGAAGGAAATGCCCAATGCAATAAAATGGGGGGATAAGACATTTTTCAAATATGTTAGTGAGGAGAAGAAGGGTAAAAGTGGTATTGTCAGACTCAAAAGGTAAAGGGGAGGAATATGTAGAAGCTGATGAGGATAAAGCAGAATTGCTTAACAAATATTTCTGTTCTGTGTTCACAGAGGAAGAACCAGGAGCAGGACCTCAGAAAACACCCACAAACGGGAACAGAAGTGAGAGGCATCTTGAACAATTTTCAGAAGACTGTGTTCGTGAGAAGCTAACTAAACTTAAAGTAGACAAAGCGATTGGACCAGATGGGATGCACCCGAGAATACTGAGGGAACTTGGGGACATTCTAGCAGCTCCACTGACTGACCTTTTCAATGCCTCGGAGTCAGGAGTGGTGCCAGAGGATTGGAGAGAGGCACAGGTGGTCCCTTTACACAAAAGCAGAAGTAAGGATGTAGTTGAAAAGTACAGGCCGGTTAGTTTAACCTCAGTGGGGAGTAAATTATTGGAAGCGCTGCCGAAAGAGAAAATAGTGAGGTTTCTGAAGTCCAATAGATTACTGGATCTGAGGCAACATGGATTCACCAGAGGCAAGTCTTCTCAGACAAATCTGATTGATTTCTTTGACTGGGTGACCAGAGAGTTGGATTGAGGGAGAACCTTAGATGTGGTGTATTTAGATTTCCACACAGGCAACTTATAAACAAACTGAGCACACCTAGGAATGGACACTAAAGTTACTGCTTGGGTTAGAAACTGGTTGAATGGGAGGAGACAAAGGGTACAAGTTAACAGAGCTCACTCTGGGGAGGAGGTGGTTACCAGTGCTGTGCTCCAGGGATTTGTCCTTGGTCAGATTCTTTTTCACAAATCTCATAAAATTATGTTATATTGTTCTCTGTAAACCACCTTGGACAAAGGTGGTATAGAAAAAGATTGTTAAATAAAATAAAGAAATAAACATCTTTGTTAGTGATAACGTGGAAGGGCTGTCAGGTAAGGTTTGTCTCTTTGCATATGATATCAAAATCTGCAATAGAGTAGACACCCAGGAAGGTGTAGATAACATGAGGAGGGATCTAGCTAAGCTTGAAGAATGGTCTAGAATTTGGCAGCTGAGATTTAATGTTAAAAAATGTAAGATCATGCATTTGGGCTGCAGCAATCCAAGGGAACGATATAGTATAGGGGGAGAAGTACTTCTGTCCACAAAAGAAGAACGGGACCTAGGTGTGATCATGTCTGATGATCTTAAAGTAGCTAAAAAGGTAGAAAAAGTGACGGCAAAAGCTAGAAGGATGCTTGGGTGCATAGGGAGAGGAATGGCCAGCAGAAGAAAGAAGGTGTTAGTCCTCTGTATAGGTCCTTGGTGCAATCTCATTTGGAGTATTGTGTGCAATTCTGGAGACGGCACCTTCAAAAGAATATAAACAGATTGGAGTCGGTACAGAAGGTGGCTACAAAAATGGTTAGTGGTCTTCATTATAAAGCATATGAGAACAGACAAGGATCTTAATATGTAGAGGAAAGGCAGGATAGAGGTGATATGATATGATATTACTTCCCAGAGAACACAGAATCACATACACTGAATACTTGTAACTATACCAACACACCTATTAGACCAAGGAACACTCCTAGCTAGGTGTCCTGTACATAGTTTCTCATGTCATAGCTACTCTTTGACTCCAGTATGTAAATAGTTTCCCCTGTTACCCAAGTTTTTCTGACCTGTTATTTGTAACACAGAACTATGTACATGTTCTGATTTTTCTGTTCCATGTAAACCGCGCTGATGTCGAATAGTGCGGTATATAAAAAACTGTAAATAAATAAATTAATAAATATGATTGAGATGCCTCCATGGCATAAATACACAGGAGGAGAGCCTCTTTCGATTGAAAACAAGCTCTGCTATGAGGGGACATTGGAAGAGTGTGAAAGGGGATAGATTCAGGAGTAATATGTAGAAATATTTCTTTACGGAACGAATGGTAGATGCGTGGAATAGTCTCCAATTGGAGATGGTAGAGATGAGGACAGTATCTGAATTCAAAAAAGCATGGGGCAAACACAGATGATCTCTAAAGAGAAAAAGGGGACTGTTGTAGCAGTTGATATGGAACGGCATGCTAGATAGGCCATGTGGTCTGTTTCTGCTGTCATGATTCTATGTTTATATCCACCATCATATACGATGTTACTATCCGCCTGCAACCACAGAAACTAGCCGAGAATATATGGGATCAGCTTATTCCCAAGGAAATATGGTGTTATGTAATGCAAAATCTTAAAATACCAATACTAGGGCTTTAAACTCAATCCAAAACAATACTGGCAACCAGTATAGTTCCTTCAGAATTAGGGTGACATGATCGTACATTCGAAGTCCCTTTATCAACTTAGCAGCAGTATTCTGCATCAATTGAATTTGCATTACATCCTTCTGGGCAAAGCCCAAAAACCATAAATTACAGTAGTTCAATTGCTGCATTAACAATGCTCGAGTAACCATCCCCAAACTGGTTTCTTACAGACAACAGTGTAGTTGATGGATCTATCACAGCAAGATAAATAAGTTCTTAACAATGGAATTGTAGACATCAGTTCATGATTGTTTATCCCAATTGTTGGGTTAGCATACGAACATAAGATATGCCAAACTGGGTCAGACCAAGGTCCATCATGCCCAGTATCCTGTTTCCAACAGTGGCCAATCTAGGTCCTAAGTACCTAGCAGTTTCCCCAAAAGACACAGGTTCCACAATGCTTGTTTTGGGTCAAGCAGGGATATCCTGGGTCCCTTTTAATAATGGTTTATGGACCTTTCCTCCAGGAACTTGTCCTAACCTTTTTTAAACCTGGCTACACTAACAGCTTTTACTACATCCTCCGTTAACAAATTCCAGAGTTTGATTACACATTGAGTGAAAAAATATTTTCTCTTATTAGTTTTAAATAGGTTACCCTGTAGCTTCATTGCATGTTTATGATGTAAACAATCATTCTACGTTTACCCATTCCATTCCATTCATTAATTTATAGACCTCTATCATATCTTCCTTCAGCCATCTCTTTTCCAGGTTGAAGAGCCCTAACCTCTTTAGCCATGCTTCATATGGGGTATCCTTCCATCCCCTTTACCATTTTGGTGCCTCTTCTCTGTACTTTTTCAAATAATGCTATATCCCTTTTGACTTCTTGGATTGAAGCTGAACACCTCAAAAACAGGATTTGTTCCATTTTGCAAGGTGGGGGGGGGGGGTGGATGGATTTCAGGTCACATTAGGTTCTGATGTCTTGGGATGGTTCAGTCGGAATGTGAGGATTCAGGGATAAGGTTCGATTCTTGGGTAAGTATGGGGGGCATGGATCCTCCTTTGTTAAGAACTTATCTGTCTCATCCATTTTGGTTGTGTGGATCCCTTTGAACCTCCAAACAATTCACGACTCCCACATTCATCCCATCATGCTTTCTGAACCCCCTCTCCTCAGCACAATGCTTGTACACACTAGCCCTCTTTATCTCGCTTCTCCTTTGGGTCTCCATGTTTTCCTCTAGCCAGGCCCCATCAGTCTTTTTCCTCACCTCCTCCTCCCACCCAGCCCTACCCAGTTTCTCTCTCTCTCTTCTCCTAACCATTCCCAGTCTCATTTTCTCTATTCTGTGTCCTGCAAACCACCTGTAGTAGTGGTCTCAGAGACCTCCAGAGGTCCATGAACCAATCGCATAGAAAATGGTTTTGAATCCATGGGCACAGCTGGGTGACCATTTTCTGCCATGTGTGCACTGCCAGTCACAGGTTGAAATTGGACACTGTAATACTCAGTCAAGCCAAGCCCTCCCTTCTACTGTAGCATTTGTCACAGTTGCCTCTTCCTGCCACATTCTGAGGTTCCCCACAACCCCCTTTTCTTTCTCTCTCTCTCTCCCCCCTATTTCCCCCTTGGCCAGCACTTCACCTCAAACATTTTTTTTTCCCATGGTAGTGAAAATTAAAAAAAAAAAAAAAAACACAATGATGACACATGCCTACATTGAAGTGTGCATTCTGGACAGAATGCAGAAGAACATTCAAGATCACATGGGCTGGAAAGCTCATGGCCAGTGCAGATCCATCTCAGTGTCATTTTTTTTTTTATTGCTCTGCTCGCCACTGCATGAAAAACAGTTTCAAGATGAGGTGCTGGCCAAAAAAGGAATGGGGAGGTGGAGGGAGATGGATCATGCAAGACAGGGAGGGGCAAGGAAAGGATAAGGGAAGGGAAGGGAAGGGAAACAGCTGATGTCACCAGATGCTGGGGACTGAAGAAGGGAGTAATGCTGATAGATACTGAGACTGGGGGTTGAGTTACAAGAAGGGGCCTGGGGGTTGACATAGGAGAAGGGAGCTGATGCTTGCAGATACTGAGAAGGAGAGTAGGGGAGATGGAGGAAGGGTATGGATGCAGGGGGAAGAATGGTGGGAGATGGAGAAGTGGATGTTGGAGAAGATGGAAAGAGAGGGGAGAGGGATGTGGATGCTGGAGAACATCATAAGATATGCCATACTGGGTCAGACCAAGGTCCATCAAGCCCAGTATCCTGTTTCCAACAGTGGCCAATCTAGGTCACAAGTACCTAGCAGTTTCCCCAAAAGACACAAGTTCCACAATGCATGTATTGGGGGAAGCAGTGGATATCCTGGGTCCCCTTTAATAATGGTTTTTGGACCTTTCCTCCAGGAACCTGTCCAACCATTTTTTAAACCCGGCTACGCTAACAGCTTTTACTACATCCTCCGTTAACAAATTCCAGAGTTTGATTACACATTGAGTGAAAAAATATTTTCTCTTATTAGTCTTAAATAAGTTACCCTGAAGCTTCATTGCATGTCCTCTAGTCTTTCTATATTTTGAGGGCATAAACAATCGATCTACGTTTATGCATTCCACTCCACTTCCACTCCTCAAAGGTGGTATAAGCATCACTTTCGACCTGATCGGGCCCGAGGATCTCACCCCGGGGCCAGGGCCAGTTGCAGCCGTGGGTTGGACGGTGGGAAAATGGGGAGCCTGACCTGAAGATGTCAGAGGCGCTTGCGGGGAGGACGTCCATGCAGGTGGAAAGGGCACACCGCACCATCCTCGGGCCTGATTCTGGCTACCACAGGAACGTTTTGTTCCTGCAGACCAGAATTGGGTCCACATAGCCCCATCTTCTTTGGGACATCTGGATGGCTTGGACGTCCCTCTCTGTGTTTTGGGCTCCACGTGACTGGATGAAAGGTATGAGCAGAGATGCGAGAGAGGATAAAGAAAGATGGAGAAATATAGTACTATGAAAGGAGGAGGAAGAGTTGGCAGGGGGTCAGGGTCAGTGGAGAGGGTGAGATATAAAGAGGACAAATCTTTGAAGGGAGTGAGAGAGGATGGTAATGCAGAAATAAAAATTGAGAATGGGTAAGAAGTAAAAGGTAGAAGAAAGGGACTAGAAGTGGAGAAAGGATGAGTGACACGGAAGGAGCTGTGGTTGGTTAGACTACAAGAGGCAGAGGAAGGTGAATGATTCTGAAGAAGGGCTGCCTAGAGAGCAAAAAAATGGGGGACATGGGAGGCTGGGGAAGGAATGAGAGGGGGAAATGGAAGGACTAGGGAGCTGAGAGTGGGAGATGGAAAGCTGGTAAGTGAGAAATGAAAAGGGGAATACTGAGGACAGAAAGGGAAGAGGGAAGGAGGAGGAGTAAAATCTAAAGGTAGACAGAAAAGTAGATGAGAAAAGAGTATGGAACAAAGTGAGGTGGGAGAGTGTGTAGGGAGGTTTGGAAGGAGGAGAAAGCTAAATGATGCCAATCTGAAGCAAGGGGGAGCAAGTCCCCCCCCCCACCACTACTACTACTACTAATCTGAGCTCCCGTCCCTATCCTTTTGCCCCAACCCCCCTAAAGAGGACCTGCAAACCATGCCTATGTCTAAATCCAATCCTTTAGAACAACCTTGCCAGTCTGATTTTCAGGATATCTGCAGAGGCATAACACACAGGGTGATGGGTGTAGCCCACCCTGGGTGCGTGCCAGTCCTACATGGGTGCAACTCCACCAGGCCCACATGGCGGATCCAGTGCTGCAAACTTAAAGCCATGTGTATCTTGCCATGCTGCCCATGCTGCAGGCCCAGCAGCTATTCTCTCCCAGGCTGAAGTCTTGTGAATCAGATATCTGCTCCAGCATTGCCAGGGTTGCCTGAGCCTGACTTTCACTAATTGGTAGTGGCAATAGTGAGCTGCTGCCCAGTTAGCGATAGGTGCCGCCTCCACTGCTCCCTGTGGCAGAGTGGCATTTACACAGTTTGCAGGTCTGTATACTGTATAAATGCCTTTGGAAAATGCTCCCCACAGTGCTTATAACCCCCTCCCCAAAGGAGGGAATGGACCAGCACTGAGACTGTTAAGATATTAACCTACTCAGGAGATGTACTGAATAAATTCTGCTGAAGAAGATAAAAAGACCTGAAATGGTAATTATAAGTTCCACAGTAGCAGTGTGAAAGCTCAGGGAGAACTGCTGCAGGACAAGCAGCCATCACAGTAAAGAAAGGGGAGGTTAACTGATCATAGCAAGAACCAGGGTTGGCACAAGCATGTCTGCTGCTCTAGGCAGAAGCCCTGCTGTGCTGCCACTCTCCGCAAGCCAAGCCATACCGCCCTTGCCCCCTCCCTGTGCTGAGCCGTGCCACCACCATTGATTCTGACAGTAGAGTCAGGGGCAACTTGCTGGCAGCAGCGGCAGGTGATGTGCTTTGGTACACATGGCCAGCCACCTCTGACCCCTCCAACACAATTTTGGGAGGGGGGGTCAGAAGCAGCAGGCTACGTATGCTGAAACACATGGCCTAATGTGGGACGCTGCCACCAAATCAGCGGCAGTGGCATGATGCGGCTCTGCATGGGGTAGGGGGAGGGGACGGTAGGCCATATGTGCTGAGCCACCCATGGAGGTCTGCCACCCTAGGCAGCTGCCTAGTGGACAGGCCTTCCCTGGGAAGACCTAAGTTGGCAAAGGTAGTAGAGATTATGGAGGTTTGTTAGAAAGACTAGAAAGGGGAAAATATGATTCCCCAATAAATGCAGAGTTATCAAGTTACCCAGTTCTAAGAGGGAGATTGTAGACCTGTCCTGGATTTCAGACAAACCTTATGGTACTGCATTAAGGGAACTGAAGCATTGATTTCAATGAAGAACTACAAATACCATGCTGTTTTTAGAATGAGAGCTTAAAACCAGAACTAGTCAAAATTCTCCCTTCTGTAACTAAGCAGTTCTGTAAATGTAAATATGAAACTAGCCCTGCATCTTACATTACAGAGAAGGAACTAGCTTTGCTATAAGCATTTTAGGAACATCTAAAATGCAATGTATTGATAAGGCTGGTTCTGGTTGTAATCCTACTTAGCTGAATTCTGAACATTCTTCTTCTTGCCCCCCTCCCCCCACCAACATTATAATTTGAAACATCCATACTGAAAAACACTTATTCAGATTAGAATTATAATAATCCCATATGCAACCCATATCTAACAGATGTTCTAGTTATAAAAATCCGGTGGTTGGTTTGCATTGTCATAATAAACCAAAAGAACAGGTTAAAGGTAAATTTCCACAGATGTAATCAGAAACAGAAAGCAACGCGGAAGGAGATCATGTACAAACAAATGACTTTACTGCAGGGCCCGACTTGGCCAAGTTTTGGAAAATTAGCCTTCCTCAGGGGCCTTTTAAGGGCCTTACAATCATAAACGCAGATGATCTACGGAGAGATCATTGGACCACCAGAACTGAAAAATTATCAGCCCCCTCGTAAACTGAATCCGTGAATGTAACAAATACACTTTATTGTTTTTTATTTTTAAAATAAAATTACTTTTTGTTTCCGTCGAAAATTGATTCAGATTTTGTTTTTTGAATGGATTTTTGCGCGTAATATTCATTTTAACAAATAAGGAATTAAGCATTTCCTTTGCATAATGTTACAAGCCCACCCCTCCAACCTGCTGACGTTTAGTTTAACATGGATAGCAATGCGAAACTGCATTTGCAACAGCCTAATAGCTATCTTGCCTGCATAAGCTGGTGGAGCAACGCACATGAGAATGACTTGGCTTTTACCAAATTTTTTGTTTCTTCAGCTTTGTTCTCTACTAGCTTGTGCAATTTGGAAACAAAAATCATCATTTCTTACCATGTCAGAAAACAGGAGAGGGTTAGCTGTGTGTAAACGATCCTGATACTCGGAGAAGTCTCTGCTCACTTCCCTAAAAAACAGATATTTACATTGAAATTTGTTCCGGTTAGGGCAAATTTGTTCACACCCCTGGGTGAACGTTTCTTTTGCTGCTACAATGCTTTTATTCGTTATGTGTGGCCGATACGAAATACACAGGTTAGGCATTTTTGGCTCATGCGCTGCTACAGTGATCTTTCGTTTGAGCGTTTGAAATATTTCCTGTGCTGTCTTGCACGCGTAACAAATGCACGAACTAAAGCTCTGACAACGTAAGTGCGATTGAAGTAATATGCGCTTTGTACGGCTTATGGAGCCTACACTTTGCATAGTTTTCAAGAGCTGTTAAGCTTCTAACAGTTGGGGTTGTGCTTGTTTAGCTGTTTGCTACTTGTCGGAATAGGTTGCCGCTTTGCATGAAACTCTCCAAGAGCGCAGCTGTGACGTAGTCGACTTGTGCCTCCAATCATCTCATCCATACGATACAGCTGAAAAAGCATCTACGTTCACTTGAGTACCTGAAACTGCGAGGTTAATAGTGATGGCTGGATTCCTTCGGCCTCCAAGAGGATCCACCTTTTTTGTTATCAAGTTTGTACTTCTGAAGACTGATGGTAAGTGTTTCCGGAGAAAATGTAATAGACCGGATGGACTTTTGCAAACTTGTTTAACTGGCGTAAGAACAAAACTGCTGCTTTCTTCTATTCTTATTTCTTAGTTGCTAAAAACAAAACAGGGAGATTTGTTACTCAAAACTATTTGGCAGTATAGATAACACTACCACGTTAAAAAATATATCATCTTTAGTTTTTACAGATTGCATGCATTTGTCACTGTATCTGATAGTTAAAAGCTTTGTCCATTCACCTTATATGGTTCAAAAGAAGGAATACAGGTGAGTTAAAAAAAAACGCTAATAAAAGTGCAAGAAAATTGTTTGGAAGGCTGAAATTGGACAAATAAGGAAGTATTTGGTATCTGCCTAACCTTGCCCGAGGCATGTCAGTCTCCTTATGCAATGCATCGCCGATTATCCCATTATGAGTATATAAATATTGGGAAAGAAGGCACTGAGCAAGACTGGGCTTTCGTCAGTATAAACTAAGGACAAGCAACTAAAAAACATCAGCCTTTTTTTTTTTTTTGGCAATTCTTTATTGAGTTTTCCAAAAGAAAGGCACACAATAACCAGTAAACAATCACAGAACTACAAAAGATAAAATACAAATAAAACACAATATAGCACCCACCCCCCCACCCCCCCAGGCTCTCAGGGAAAGGAAAACAAATGCCACATCAATTGCAGAGAGGTCAGCTCCAATCTATATCTCCATCTGCTAAATGGCCATGCCGCATCCGCAAAGAGCCAACATGGCATAGAAGTGGAGGGCGATAGTTAGACAGCAACTGAGCGGGCGACATACTGATCCAGGAGAGACCATTTGTTATGACAAGTCTCCCCATGGTCGGGATAGTGCAGCTTATCATACAGTCTTTCATAGTTAGCGTATTGACATACCAGACTCCACCATGCACCCTGTCGCAGCTTCGCCAAGGTCTTCCAATTGACCAAAATCAGTTTAAAGGCAACAGCAATCATGAAATTCAACAGGAAGTCCTTGGCCCTGCATCCACCCTGGGAGAGCCCCAGGGAGCGTAGGAAGATAACATCCCTAGAGAGCTCGTCAGGTATGTCTAATATTACTTGGATTTTACGCCAAATCCCCGTCCAAAAACGCAGAATGTGAGGACATTCGTAAAACATATGCAAGAATGTACCTTTCGCAGTCTGGCAGGACCAACAGACCCCTGACGATGCCCGGTCCCATTTAGCTACTTTCACGGGCGTGAGATGAGCTCTGTGCAGCAGGAAAAATAGGGATTGAGTAAGGGATGCCGAGCGGGAGACCCTGGTTATAGTACCCCACAGCGTCGTCCACAGGTCAGGCACAGGGGACAATGGCAGATCGGACTCCCAGACTTTATAGAGCCCCCTCGGGACCGTACAGGCATAATCCCTGAACAAAGCATATATACTAGAAATCGTGCCTTTTAGCCCATGCATAGCCTTAAGATTTAAAAGCAGTGTACCCTCCTCTGCCAGCTCGCGGACGGGAAGCTTGACAGCCTCAATACTATGCTTAATCTGCAACCATCGAAAGTAGTTATGCGGGGGCAGGGAGAACTCCTCCCTAAGGGAGCTAAAGCCTTTCCAGCCGGTGGCCCCAACCAACTGCCCCAAAGACCAGATTCCCCGATCTTGCCAGCTACGCCAGGCAAATCTCCGCCCCCTGATCTTGAATAAAGGATTCCACCAGAGCGGTGTCCATCGAGAAGGCAACCCATCTTTACCTGCCACTTGAAGTAACCTCACAAATGCGACCTGAGTGGCCCGGATTACCTGACTCTGTGGACCCTCCTCAGGATGCAACATCCCTAACAAGTGCCCCATAGGGTAAGAACCTACCAAATGGGCCTCTACTTGGAGCCATCTGGGGCCAGGGATTACCCCCCCAGCGTCCAACCACTCCAGTCCCTGCTTGATAAGGAGTGCGTGATGGTACCATTGAAAATCAGGGAAATGGATACCCCCCTTTTCCTTAGGGGCTTTAAGTTTCTTGAGAGCAATGCGAGGCTGGGCTCCCTTCCAAAGAAACCCCAAAAGACTTCTCTCCAGCTTGGTATACACCGCTACCGGTATTGTGAAAGGAAGCATGCCCAAAACATAATTGATCTTAGGGACCAGGACCATTTTAATAACTTCCAGTCTGCCCCACCAAGTGAGAAATAGAGGAGACCAAGCCAAGATTTTACTACAAATTGTCTGAGTGAGCTCCGCTACGTTCACTTGTATAGTTTCAGCTACAGAGGCGCTATACCAGGCCCCCAGATATTTAATGCCAGTTGGCTCCCACCGAAACGGAAAGGGAGCCATCATTTCAGGAGTCGGGCAGCTGTTAAGCGGAAAGGCCACAGACTTTTCCCAGTTTATCTTATACCCAGAGATACTGGAATAGGTATTGATTAAAGTCAGTATCTGCGGGATCTCCCGGGGTTGCGTAAATAACAGCAAATCATCTGCGTATGCGGAAAGCTTCACTGTCATCCCTGAGATGCTGAAGCCCTGGATAGATTGGCATTCCCGAACAGCGATGGCTAAAGGTTCGAGAGCCAAGTCGAAAAGCAGCGGGGATAAAGGGCAGCCCTGGCGAGTGCCCCGGTGGAGAGAGAAAGAACGATGCAGATGACCGTTAGCGAAAACCCTCGCACTAGTACGTGCATAAAGCAATTTAACTTTACTAATAAACTCCTCCCCTAAACCAAACCATGCTAATGCGGAGAAAAGGAAGGGCCACTCCAACCTATCAAATGCTTTCTCTGCATCAAGGGAGAGGGCAACGTAAGGAGATGTGTCAACTGCCGCCCTATCAATCAAATTACACAAGAGTCGTGCATTATCAAATGTGGACCAACCTGGTATAAAGCCGCACTGATCAGGATGGACTAAATCCCCTATTACCAGGGCGAGCCTCTTGGCCAAAGTACTTGCATATATTTTATAGTCTGCGTTCAGCAGAGATATAGGGCGGTAGTTCTTTACATTTTCCGGATTTCTCCCAGGTTTTTCCAGGACCACAACAGTGGCTTCTGAGAAATTACCGGGGTGACCAGCTTCCTTTTCCAACTCTCCAAAATACAAAAGTAAATATGGGATCAGTTCATTGCTCAGAACTTTATAAAGCTCTGCTGGTAGACCGTCTGGGCCCGCAGCCTTCCCCCCCTTCATAGCTTTGATCGCCAGGGAGACCTCCTTGTGGGAGAAAGGCCTACCTAGCTGTTGGGCCTGCTGGGCCTCTAATGTGGGATGACATAGCGGATCCAGGAACCGTACAATCGCCACCGAGTCCGCTGTTGCTTCAGAGGAATACAACCTGCTGTAGAATGTTGAAAATTCCTCTAAGATGTGGTCATCCTCCACTAATCTGGTCTGGTTGTCATCCACTAGGGAGACTATTCGAGACTTTTCCCGTTTCCCGCGCAAAGTATTTGCCAAGAGCTTACTAGACCTATTTTTCTCAACATGATATCTAGCCGCTTGCTTCAGCATGGTTTGCTCTATCTCGGTGCTCAACAGCTCGTTGTATTGGAAACGAAGCCTCTGCAACCTAAGCAGGATCCCTGCATCCGGCTGTCGAACCCATAGCCGCTCTCCTGCTCTAATCTGATCTTCCAGAACTGCTAGCTGTTCCTTCCTCCGTTTGGCTTCCTTAATCTTGTAGCTAGTAATGATTGTCCGTAGGGAGGCTTTAAAGGCCTCCCACCAGGCCCAACAAGCTGTATCCCCTAGCTGGTTGTGCAGAAAATATGCCTGTATCGCATCCCTTAATTCAGCTTGGAAGGAAGGCTCTGCAAGCCACGCTCTATTAAAGGACCACAATGGACAATTTCCAGCGGTCGCCTGCAATGGGACTCTAAGGGTGATAGCTGAATGATCGGACACTGTCCCGCCTAAGATTTCCGCTGCACAGCAGCCCGACGCCAGGGACCGGGATACTAAAAAAAAATCTATCCTGGAATGAGAATTATGCACTGGGGAGTGAAAAGTGTAATCCTTTACAGTGGGATGGAGCAGTCTCCAGACATCAACCAGCCCACAATCATCCTTAAGAGCTGAAAAAGCACCATCTGCCCGAGAGGGTCGCTGGATTCTCGCTGGGCAACGGTCTATCAGTGGGTCATTTACCAAATTAAAATCCCCCCCAACTATGATTGGGGCAGTGTAATCTTTCTGTAGGGCTCCATTCAGAGCTTTAAAAAAAATCAGGGTCATCTTTGTTCGGGCCATACACATTAACAAGCAAAAACCGTAGACCCCCTACTTCTATCAGGGACCGTGACCACCTCCCATAAGCATCATTACTGGCTTGAATTACCGTTGCCCCCAACGCTTTTCGCACAAGGATGACTACCCCATTTCTTTTATGGTCCGCTGGAGAAGAGCCCGCTATCATATACCTCTTGCCCTCTAATTTCAGTGTTTCCTGCGTATTAAGGTGAGTCTCCTGTAGGAGCACTACGTCTGCTTGTTGCCGGGCACAATACGCTAAGATTTTTTTCCTTTTCATAGGGGTCTTAATGCCCTTCACATTCAGGGAGAGGACATTTAACCAATTAGCCATTGTCAATTAGGAGGCTACATACCCTAACCGGAAGGACACAGCCACACAATGCCACAGAGAACCCCGGGGCTGACCACTCTGGTAAATAATACAGAAAAACCTCCCCTGAGAGCCAACAACAACCCCCCAATAAAACATCCCCTAATAACACGTAGCTGGGGTGAGTCAGCGAGGACATCCAAACAAGGCGCAACCTGACCCCGCAAAATTTACCCACCTCCCCCAATTCGCCACATCATAAGCAGGCAAACAAATTAATACAAAAGAAACAAAGATATCACGCACACACAGCCAAAAAACTCAGCAGGAAACACCCCCATGTCTGAGAGTGCAACCATCCGAGCGCAGTACAAACCCAGACCCGGGTGTAGGTCCAGACCCGGCTCCACTTGCTTTGGGGAGCCGCGGAGGGCCCATAGGGCCGCGAGTCCACAAAACGGCCATGCAGAAAACAATCCACCGGCTGCCACTGCCTTTAGCTCGACTGCATTTGCAGGGCCTCTTGACCCTCGATGTAGGCCGCCAACGCAGCAGGATCCTCAAAGGTTTTGGTTTCGTTGTGCAGGGTCACCTTAAACCGGGCAGGGCTGAAGAGGCCGTATCTTGCTTGTAAACGCTGAAGACGAGGCCGGAACGCCAAGAATTGCTTGCGACGTGCAGCGGTAGGTTTGCTGAAATCCTGATAGAAAGCCACTCTCTGACCCCCGGGCAGAAGAGGCTTGGCGGCCTTAGCTGCCTGCAGTATTTGAAGAACCTGTTGGTGCCGGAGCACGCAGAATATCATCGGGCGCGGAAACATGGAACGTTGATTGGAAGAGCTGGGTAACCGGTGGGCCCGTTCTATCTCAAACGGGCGGGGAAATTCCAGTTTCAGAAGCTTAGGGATCAAAGATTCTAAATATCCTATGGGATCACTCCCTTCGGCCCCTTCGGGATTCCCAGGACACGGATATTATTTCGACGGGCCCTGTTGTTTGTGTCTTCATAGTTCTTCTCGAGCCCCTCCAGCCTACGAAGCATCCCCGGGACGAGGGCCAAGCGCTCCCCGTGTTCCGCCACCACCTTCTCCGCGGTGTCAACTCTGTGCGCAAGCTGCTGCATCTTTGCGGTCAGCTCCGCTAAACTCAGTTGCATAGTGTCCAAGGCTTGACCGTTGGAATCCACTCGGCAGCGAACCGCCCGCACCTCCTTCAGGACTTCCTTCAGTCCCTCCGCTGTCTCAGTCGGCGCCGCCATCTTTTGCGGGGAGAGAGGGTCAGATTTAGATCTTTTAGTGCCGGAGGCCGCTGCAGCAGCAAAATCAAGTCGGGTCTGTTTGCCGGCTGCCATGCGTGATCCCAAATGCTGCCGTACGCTACAGTCTAGGCGGGTAGCAATGTTAATCACCAGGATCCTTAACCAAGGGGCCAGGAGAACTTCTCTTATGCGGCCATGTTGGCTCCGCGCAGGCTCCGCCTCCCAAAAAAAAAAACATCAGCCTTTAATATTCGCATCACCTTATTTTATATATTGTCTTCAATATTTACTTACCTCAGCTCTCCCGTCATTGGAGAACAAAAAATATGACAGGGCAAATTTTATTATCAGGGGAAGGTAAGATCTCCAGTGCTGATGCAGAGTTTACAAACATGCCTAAGCATTCTAGATTCTATTGATAGCAGGGCTGACACAACCATTAAGAACATAAGATATGCCATACTGGGCCAGACCAAGGTTCAATAAGCCCAGTATCCTGTTACCAACACTGGCTAATTTAGGCCACAAGTACCTAGCAGTTTCCCCAAAAGAAACAGGTTCCACAATGCTTGAATTGGGGCAAGCAGTGGATATCCCAGGTTCCCTTTAATATTGGTTTATGGACCTTTCCTACAGGAACTTGTCCAAACCACTCATTTATGTCATCTAGAAATTTTATCTCCCTAGTATGTCCTGCCGTGACACTGACCCAGTAGATACCGGGTAATTGAAATCACTCATTATTATTACTGTACTGTAACTTTTGTTAACTTCCCAAATTTGAGCATTTCATCATCCATTTGTTCACTCTGGCTAGGTGGTCAATAGTACACCCCCCACTGCCATCACCTTCCCCTTTAGGGTTGCCAACTGGCTCCAGATGCGCCCAACAGGTTCGATCCAGTCCTGGATTTACCTCATTGCATGCAGGGATATTTAGTTCTGATTTTTCCATTGCACTCCATAAGAAAAGGAAAACTACAAGTAACTGCATGCAATGGGGTAAACCCAGGACTGGAGCAAGTCTGTCGGGCGCATCTGGAGCCAGTTGGCAACCCTATTCCCCTTCCACATGGAACTTCAAACCATAGAGATTCTACAGTGAATTTTGTTTCCTGCAAAACTTTAATCCTTTGTGACTCAATGCTCTCTCTAACATAGAGTGCAATCCCACCCCCAATTTAATCTGCTCTATCATTGTGATAAAGTTTGTACCCAGGTATCATAGTATCCCACTGATTGTCCTCTTTCCAGCAAGTCTCTGAGATACCAATCATATCTAACCTCTCATTTAGTGCTATATATTCTAATTCTCCCATCTTATTTTTTAGACTTCTAGCATTTACATACAAGCACTTTAGAGGCTGTGTTTTATTCATATTAATCTGGTTAGCGGTAGGTAGGTGTAATTTGGAATCTTTAAGCTCTGTCTGCTCTGTACTTGAAGGCCTTTGGGTTACTTTTTGTCTTTATTGGAACCTCTCTGTTGATATGCCCTAACTTCAGTCTTTTGCTAGTATCTTTCAAGGATACATTGTTCCAAATTATGTGCTCCTGGGCGACTGTCGGCTTTCCCCTATTATCTAGTTTAAAAGCTGTTCTATCTCCTTTTTAAAAGTTAATGCCAGCAGCCTGGTTCTATCCCGGTTAAGGGGGGGAGGGGGGGGGGGGCAAGAAAGCTAAGCAATAGATTCTGGCATCCAGAGGGACAGAAGGCTTAAGGTTGCCTAGGACATCAACACATTGAACTAGCTCTGGGGTTGGCTCTGATTGCTGCTTTCGGTGAGCAGGTATCTGGGGAAACTCTGAATTTTGAAAGTCAGTATAATTGATAAAGAGCTAATCTAGTCATCAAAGCTCCTAAAATGAATATTCCTGTGAAAAGCTAGAGTAAAAAGGTGACCATTCTCTAGCGCTAGTGGTATTTAACTTTCAGGACTGTTGAACAGAGAATATTATTCTGTAATATTTACTTATGTAGACTTCTGCAGTGAAACAGGTAAGGCAGTTTGGGGTCTATTGGGTAGTTGCAGGGAGAAGTTTTTTAGGGGGAAATGTGAGGTGTGTTGGGGTAGTTTTGGAGGTGGGGCAGTTTTGGGGATTCTGGGACAGTTTTGTGGAAGTAGTTTTGTTTTGGGCTCAATTTGTGGGTAATAGGGATAGTTAGAACATTTTTGGGGTGGTTGGACAATTGTGAAGGATGTTTTTTGGGGGTGGGGAAGATTGTGCAGTGGTGGGGCAATTTCAGGGGATAACTTTGGAAGAACGGACAGTTTGTAGCATTTGAGGAGCCAGTTTCTGGTGTAGAGCAGTTGCAGAGAGTAGTTTTTAAGGACGGGACTGTTTTCAGGCTGGTTGAACAATTGTGGGGAACAGTTATTGGGGTGATAGGGCAATTCTGTGAGGACTTTTCAGTGTGGTGGTGCAGTTTTTTGTGAGAGGGCAGTTGCAGGGATAGTTTTGGGGGATGGGATGGATTGAGGGGTCATAGGACACTTGTGAGGTAGTTTTTGGGGTGGGGCAGCTGTGGGGGTTTTTTGTGGGGTGAGTCAGTTTGCGGGGGAAGGGGAATTGCAGGGTTGCTTTTGAGGGAGGAAATTTGTGGGATGGTGGAGCAATTGCATATGAGTAGTTTTTGAGGTTGGAGCAGTTTATGGGCTGGTAGGGCAGTTGTAGGATGAAGTTCTTGGGTTGGGGCAATTTCCTGGGTAGTAGTTTTTCAAGGAGGGAAATTGTTGGGATGGTAGGGAATTTGTAGGGGTAGTTTTTGTGGATGAGGCAATTTGCAGAGCCATGGAAAAAATGTGTGTGTGTGTGGCGGAGCTTTTTTTGAGGGAGGGACAGTCGGGTGGTGAGGCAATTATAGGGAGGTAGTTTTTAGGGGTAGTGGGGAACTTTAATGGATGGCAGGGCAAATGCCGAGGTAGTTTTTGGATATGGGGCAGTTTTCTGGGTGGTGGGACATTTGCAGGTGGTAGCTTTTGGAGTGTGGCAATTTGTGAGGTGATGTGACAGTTGTGGGGGTAGTTTTTGGAATTAGGGTAGTTTGTGGAGTGATGGGGCACTTTTCAGGGTAGAGGTAGTTCAAGGTAGGTTTTGGGAATGAAGCAGTTTGAAGAGTGGTGGAGTAGTTGCAGTGGGTGTTTTTGGGGAGGTAGGGGCATTTTGTGTGTTGCGGGGGGCAATTGCAGTAGGGTAGATTTCAGGGGTGGGGCAGTTTGATGGGTGAGGAGAGAAGACGTGTAAAAGGAACAGTTCCCTAACTGCTATATTTCACTCAGAGGCCATGATTAGGATTAAAGTAGGTGGAATATGAACTCAGTGTCTCACATTTCATGCTAATGCTCTCAAATTTAATGTTAACTTGCATCATGCTAAAGCAGGGTTTCTCAACCCATTCCTTGGGACACACCTAGCCAGATAGATAACCACAGTGAATATGCATGAGCTATATGTGCCTGCTTTGCCTCTGTTGTATGCAAATCTCTCTCATGCATTTTCATTGTGATTAACCCGGAAATCTGACTGACTAGACGTGTCCCAAGGACTGGGTTGTGAACCCCTTTGCTAAAGAGAGCTTCCTTCTAGAGTTTATAAGATGTAACATGTATAGGTAATCTATCCAGGTGCATTTTGAAATTGATTTGATATGATTTATTTGTTTAGGGCCTGATTCAGACCTGGTTGTCCCGGCACTCTGTGCGCCCGATTGGAACTGGATGCACAGAGTTAGCCGGGATCAGAATTGCATGCAGGTCGGGACCCCGATTTAGGTTGGCTTGCACGTACAGGCCTTGCCCGGCTAGATCAGTCAGGGATTTTCAATGGAGCCGTGCGCCATGGTGTCCGGTTGCCGCAGCTCCATTCAAAAGCCATGATCCCCGGCTGCTGGCTCAAAAAGTGCTTTCCCCGCAGCTGGACCCCCCCCTCCCCCCCAATCTGGCCTCCCAAGGCCAGGGTCGGGCCACAGAGAATGTCCTCTGCCCCCTCCTGCCCTTTCTGAACCCCGGGCTCACTGTCCCCCCACCAACTATGGGAACTTATTCCACCTCAGAGGTGGAATAAGTTCCCCATTTAAGCCGCTGGCCCCGGACGTTCCAGGCTGACATTAGAATTGGCCCTGTATGTCCAGGGTTGACAACTGCCTACTGCCTGCCCTAACCCTGCCCCTGATCTGCCCCTTCCCCACCCCGTCTACCTTCCTTATACAACATGCGGGGAAGTTAGGTGGGATCAGTAGAGGGCACAAATAGCTATTCGTGCCTCGGAATGACACCATTAATGTACTGTTTAAGACCAAAGATATCAAAGCAGTTTACCGTGAATTAGTGTACTTCCATAGCTACTGCTTTATGAACCAGACTCTGTATCTTAAAAGAAATTCTGGCTGAAATCAGGAGCTAGTGTAAATGTGCCAAAATCGGGGTAATGTGGTCAAATTTTCTCGCTCCCATGATTAACCTTGCTGATGTATTTCTAAGGTATTTTAGTCTCTTTGACAAACCTTGATACAATGTATTACAGTAGTTCTGTCTGCTAATAATGCATGAACTATTTTTCTTAAGATTAACTACAGGAATAATTTTAACTAACAAACCACATGGACCCGCAAAAAACAAGACCTGACAACACTACCTACTTGAGTAGACATATTCAATTTATTGTCAAATTTGGCTCCTCAACTTATGAACTCATCACTCAAGTGCAATGGAACATCTCTAACATAGGAGAAATGGTCCTTTAATGGCTATTCCTAAAGATGCACATGACTGTGGATTTTTGTTGCATTCAAAATGAAACTCTAATAGACCAACCATTTCTCAACTATTTTGAGTGTCTCATTTAACTGTGCAGTAGCTTCAAACTGATTATCTTTAAAAAAAACAAAACCCTACTAATTGCATATCAGGCAATATAATACATTTCTACATTGGAAGCCTCAAATAAGTTAGCTTACAGTACTAAATAAATACTTTAAAAGAATGAAAAGCAATAATGATCCCCGTTTCCGTATAATTTCTTTAAGAAAGTCCACTACTTTCTTCTTCTTTAAGAAAGTCCACTACTATAGCATAGTAATTTTATTTTATAAAATTATGTCATGAAAATTATTCTAATATATCTTTCTTTAGCCATGTGGCAAAAAAAAATCATTTTCTGGAAGCAATATGCATGCCTTAATACACATTTGGTTTGCTAGTGCACCTTAAAAACTGTAGGAGCCATTTTACTAAAGCGCAGTATGGGGTTGTTTTTTTCCCCCAGTACAAATTAACTCATGGTAAGTGCAGCTCAGGAACTAACATGTTCCTGGCAGTTATCCCGGGATATTCATGGCAGCGGCCTTCATGATTAACGCCACCCAATGAGGTGATGTTAAGTGCACCTGCAGTAATTGTAAAAATTGATGGTGCACCGTATGTATCTCCACTCACTGCAATATGCGGTTCACAGCCACTGCCCACTCCTGACCTGCCCAGTCACCACCCCATCACACAATGTGCACAAATCAACTGTACATGTTAATTCATAGCTTTGCATATGTTAAATCAGTGGTGCATGGACTAAGGGGCCCTTTATACTAAAGTGTGCACAGCAGTTAGTGAGGGAATTAGCACACGGTTTCTCTTAGTGCAGGCTGGCACTGTTATGACAGCTGCCGTGTGCTTATTCCAGTGTGCTGGCCTGCACTCTATGTTCAGCCACTTTAAGATAACCGGACAGTGGCCAGTAATCCAAATTCATGATTTTCTTTGCAGTCACAGCTTTCTCTTACAACCAGGGGTATGTGGTTACATAGTTATTTAACATCTTTATCTTTATTTAACATCTTTATATACCGCACTATTCATTATCAGCGCGGTTTACATGGAACAAGAAAACATCAGACAAGATACAATTATCTGTTTTTTTACATAGAACAGGAACAATAACTTGGGTAACCGGGGCAGTTATTTACAACAAATAGTAGTCAGAGTAACTATTTACATTTGGAAGACATATTGTATAAAAAGAACCTTGTTAATATGAGAGAGTGGTGTGATGTGTTGTTGGGTTAGCAGAGATTACGTGGTAAGAACGGGATTGTTGCTATTTGAGTGTGCCTGTGTTACTATGTTCTCTGGGAAATATTTGATGAAAAGGTGATGTTTCAAGGCCTTCTTGAACTGGAAGAGATCAGAGATGGCCCTAATGTGTGGTGGGAGGATGTTCCAAAGTTATAGGAGATTTATAGCAGGAGAATGTACCAAACAACTAGAGAGGCTCACTGGCAGCAACATAGTGCTTTGCACCTCCACAAAAACAAGAGGGCTTCTTTGTCCCCTATACCATACTTCACACTTCAGTAAAAAGGGATCCCAAAATAACATATTCCACTTCAACAAAAATCAAGAGGGACTTTGCAGCCCCAACATACATTCCATCCCCTAACAGAAAGAAGGGAGGTTCAGCAATTCCAACAAAAATACCTTCCACCTCCACAGAAATGCCACCCGTTTCCCTTCCCAATCCTCTTTCCCTCCTGCACACTGTACCCAACAGTTTTATCCTCTCCCTCTTATAAAGAACAAAATTACTGAACATGTAGATATCTAGTCATGGCTTAATGGGAGACAGTCAAGGAAGGCCTTGCCTTACTAATCTGTTATGTTTTTTTGAAGGTGTGAATAAACAGGTAGACAAAGGTGGGTCAGTCGATGTAGTGTATCTGGATTTTCAGAAAGCCTTTGACAAGCTCCCTCATGAGAGACTCTTGGCAGAATTAAAAATTCATGGGATAGGAAGCAGTGTACTACTGTGAATAAGGTTAAAAGATAGAAAGCAGAAGGTAGGGCTAAACACCCAATTTTCTCAATGGAGAAAGGTGAATAGTGGAATACACCAGGGATCTGTGCTAGGTCTACTGCTTTTTAATATTCGTAAATGACCTGGAAATGGGAATAACAAGTGAGATAATCAAATTTGCAGATGACACAAAATTATTCAAAGTTGTTAAAACCCAAGAGGTTTATAAAAAATTGCAAGAGAACCTTAATAAATTGGAAGACTGGACGTTCAAATGGCAGATGAAATTTAATGTGAACAAGTGCAAAGTTATGCACCTAGGAAAGAACAACCCAAACTCTGGTTACATGATGCAAGGTTTTCTCATTAGGAACCACCACCCAGGAAAGAGATTTAGGCATCTTTGTGGATAACACATTGAAACTCTCTTCCCAGTGTGCAGTGGTCACCAAGAAAGCAAATAGAATGCTAGGAATCATAAGGAAAGGAATGGAGAATAAAACAAAGGATATTATAATGCCTCTGTACGAGTGTTCCATGGTGCGACTGCACCTCGAATATTGTGTGCAATTCTTGTACCGTATCCTAAAAAGGCTATAGTGGGATTAGAAAAAGTACAGAGAAGAGCCACCAAAATGGTAAAGGGGATGGAAGGATATTGCTATGAGGAGAGACTAAAAGGTTAGGGCTCTTCAACCTGGAAAAGAGACGATTGAGGGGAGATATGATAGAGGTCTATAAATTAATGAATGGAGTGGAACGGACAAAACATAGATTGCATGTTCCCTAGTCTTTCTATATTTTGATGGTATAAACAATCAATGAAGCTACAGTGTAACCCATTTAAGACTAATAAGAGAAAATATTTTTTCACTCAACGCGTAATCAAACCGTTGTTACCGCAGGATGTAGTAAAAGCTGTTAGTGCAGCTGGGTTTAAAAAAGGTTTAGACAAGTTGCTGGAGGAAAGGTCCATAAACCATTATTAAAGGGGACTCTCGAAATCCACTGCTTGCCCCAGTACAAGCATTGTGGAACCTGTGTGACCTAGACTGAACACTGTTGGAAACAGGAGTCTGTGCTTGATGGACCTTGGTCTTATCCAGTATGGCATATCTTATGTTCTCTTACCCTTTGCATTTCCCACAACTTGTTTCCCATCATTTCACACCACACTTCCTCTCCCTTTCCCTTTTTCTGCTTCCCCATACCTCCTGTCTCTTCCTTCTACTGTCATACCCCTCATTACCCTCTCTTCCTCTCCTGTAACCATGCTTCCTCTGTCCCTCTCCTGATCCCACCACACATTCACTCTCTGCCCCATCCTTTCACTTTTCCCTTCTTGTACCCTGAATGTCCCTCACTGCCTACTACTCTCTTTCCCTCCTTACTCCCTTAGTTTTCCATGCTAACAGAACAACTGGTCTCAGTCAGACACTAGAAAATAAATAGACCCTCACCAAGTACAGAATAAGTGACCACCACAAACTAAAAATAGAAATATGTAGACAAAAATTAAACTGAAACGTCAAGAAGCCAGTCTGCATGCAGCTCAACACTAGAGAAAAGAGAGAGATGCTTTTCCCACTGTACTATGTAAAATATAAAGACAGCACACAGAACTTCCAAAACCTAACATATTTCAACTACTAAATTGAAAATGCAAATCTTTTTTTTCTAGCTTTGTTGTCCGGACATTTTATTTTCTAATCATCTCGGTCTAAGGGGCGTTATGGGAGCATCGGAGATCGAACGATAGTGGCAGCAATAAGGGTGTTTGCGTGTGATAGAGATGCGGGGCGGGTAGTAGGCATTCAGGCATAAATGACGCAAGGTCCTGCTTATCATGCATTAACAGGACACCAGGCGTTAAGGTGCCAAGCGTGTACCTTAATGCCTGAAAACGGCTGTCACTGTAATGCTGGCTAAGGGAAGCCCAGTGAATGTCAAGTTTAAGCTGTTGGATAGAAGGACAGGTAGGATCCGATGGACCTGGCAGATCCGTGGGCATCTGATATGGCAATCAATAAGTGGGATGAGCATGTAGGAGGCAGCTGCACTGATGCAGTTAGGGGAGTCCAAATAAAATGCTGTAATGTCAGTATGTGGCATAGGATGGGAAAGCCATGTCTGGAATTGCCGTGATGTGAGCATCAAAAGGATGATGGAGCAGGAGTGGGTTCATGTTGAGCAGTCACAGGAGAGGTGTGAGTGAAACATCGAAATGGGGAGAAAGTTCCTTTCTGGACCATGATGTAGCAGCTGGCAGGAGAATACATGACTGCACATAACCGGCAGATGTTGACGTATGGGCTAAAGGAAGGATGGCGGTAGATGACAGTGTGGTATGGGCCGACAGCACCGATGGACCTGATCTGACCACACAAAATCTGTTGCAGTGTGCGGGGTGGGGGGGGGGAAGTGTAGTTGTGCCACGGAGAAGCCTCAATTCCAGCTATGTGGGTCTTGCAGCTGGATAATGGGTGCCTCTTGCATTATGCTGGATATAGGCATACTTCAGGGTTAATATGTATAGTCTGTGTGTGATGAGGACTGTATGAATTAAGTAGTACACACATACATCTGTCCCACTGTTTGTGCTTTATTAGTATTATTTTAAATGGTTATCTATGTTATTTTGGTTTTATTATGTATGACTATATAAATTGTCCTGTTAGTGCATCAGAGTAGTTTTTTAACAATTTCATGTGTTTTTTATGATTATGTTGGTGTACATGATTTACTTATTTTATTTAGCTAGGCTTATACGACGCTTAGTCTAAAAGTCAAAGTGGTTCACAATGAAAATAAGGAGCCAACATGGCTTTACATGGAACAAGGGCTTGAATAAGGGGAGAGCAAATCATTTAAAAAGGGAGAATAAAAGATTGAACAGTATGAGAGCATGAATCTAAGTAATATTATTCTTGAGTAGATTCATCAGCTGCAAAGTAACTTCTTTTATGTTTTCCTTTTGCGGCGGAGGATCACATTTCTGTGACAATGGCAACAACACTAAATTAAACAGAGCAGAAGAAAGGCTTGATAATCTACTTCCGTATCTTGCCATGAAAACCCAATGGATAGTCACAACAAAACAAATTACACTATAGTGCTGGAAGATGAGACCCTCAGGTCGGAAGGCACACAATTGGCTATTGGGGAAGAGCTGAAGACTTTTCAGGGTAAAGCCAGCATTTACAATGTGGTTGGATCAAAGCCCTTGGAACGACTGACTGCTGATGTAACTGCGCATGAAAGGAGAGTCAGAACCTGCAAAGATGTCTTACATATTGGAATATGGAACGTACAAAGCATGAAGCAGAAGTTGGAAGTGGTCAAGAATGAAATGGAATGTGTACAACGTGATCTGTTGGGTGTCGGCGAACTGAAATGGACTTGCATCGGACACTTTGCATTTGATGATCACATGGTCTATTATGCTGGAAATGAAAGATAAAGAAGAAATGGTGTTGTATTTATAAATAAGAAGAAACTTGCAAGAGCTGTAATGAAATACAATGGAATCGGTGAACACTTAATTTCTATTCGTCTATGAGGAATGCCTATCAACAAAACTATAATTCAAGTATATGCCCTAACAACAGCTGCAGAAGAGGATGGAATTGATGAGTTCTATGAACAAGTACAAGCTGAAATTGACAGAACATGCAAACAGGATATCCTGATAGTCATGGGTGATTGGAACACAAAAGTTGGCAACAAAAAAGAAGGCAAAGTAGTTAAAAAAAAATATGGACTAGGCAAAAGAAATGATAAACTGATAGACTTCTTCATGACCAATAAACTATTCATCTCAAACACCTTCTTCCAGCAACACAAGTGGCAACGGAACACATGGACTTCACCCAATGGATTGTACAAAAATCAACACTATATCTGCGGATGTTAACAATGGAAAACCTCTATAACATCAACAAAGACAAAATCTGGAGCTGACTGTTGTACAGATCACCAACTATTAGTATGCAAACTCAAGCTAAAGTTGAAAAACAGCAAGCCACTTATGAACATAGCAAAATATGACCTTGAGAATATACCCCCAGTATTTAAAGACTGCCTGCAAAATCGATTTGCTGCTTTAGATACAAATGACAGAGCTCTAGAAGAGTTATGGGATGACAAAGTTTTATATTAGAAGAAAGTGAGAAATCTCTACAAAAGGTAAAAAAGCAAAAATAGCCAGAATGGATGACCGATGAAACTCCTGAAAAATTGCCCCGAAACGCAGAGAAGTTAAAACCAGAGGAGAAAGAGAAGCAATCGCAGAACTCAACAGAGATTTCCAGCATGCAGCAAGACAAGGAGAAGTACTATAATGATGCATGCAAGGGAATAGAATCAGAAACTATTAGAGGAAGAACAAGATCATCTTTCCTAAAGTTATGAGAGTTAAAGAAAAAATTCCAGCCTCAAATTGGAGTGTTACAAGATGCTCAAGGATTCATGTTGAATGATACTGAGAAGATCAAGAAAAGATGGAAAGAATATGCAATTATTATATGATAAAGATCAAGTGAACCAACTGGAACCATTGGTGATGAAAGAAGAAGTTGAAGCAGCATTGAAAGCCTTATCAAAGAACAAAGCACCAAGCATTGATGGCATTCCCATTGAAGTATTACAGCAATCTGATGCAGCTGTTACTATACTTACAAGGCTCTGCCAGGAAATTTGGAAGATGACATCATGGCCAACTGACTGGTAAAGATCTGTGTTTATACTGCTACTAAAGAAAGGTGATCCAACTGACTGTGGAAATTATTGCACAATCGCTCTGATCCCACATGCCAGCAAGATTCTACTGAAGATTACACAGGTACACGAAAAAAAATTTTTTTAAACTGCCTCTAATGTTTCGATTGATTTTTACGTTTTTTGGTGCGCTGAATCCAAATCTGGTAACCAATTTGCTCCATCACGTACAGATTTTTTGCTACATTGGGTTAGCAGTTTGAGGTGAACGTTTCAGATTGAGTGCGATCGAGATAAAAGTTTCTTGGATGAATTCTTTATACTAATTGTTTAGTAGTTATTCAAATAAGAATAAAGAAAATTGTAACAAGGCAGCACATAAGAATAGAGTAATGTCAACAAAACACACTGTGATGGTAGCAAAATTGTCTGCACTTAAAACAGCCACATACATGTGCACAAACATTGAGCATATAAGAGCGAGGTTAGACACAAAGCAAAGCAATGTGCAAAAAATGTTGTACAGGTATGTATGTAAGAATAGAAAACGCAAACCGCACCATTGCAATACATGAAGACAAACACCCGATGGTGTGAAAATAAAATTCTAATAAATGAGATCCGACACTGTGGTAATAACTAGCAAATTTTTATTTCAAAGTTTAGTAAAAACACGATATTTGTCAACACAGTTTAGATTTTAAAGTCATTCTTGGGTCAATCAATCTCCTGGTGGGCCCGTTTCTTCTTCCCCCGAATGCTTCTCTTGGTGCGCTGCTTGGCGTATTTTTCATCTGGGGTTTCCCGCAGCAGCAACCAGCAGAAATCAGCCATCATAGTGGTGTTCCATCTTCCTTGGTACCTTCTCTCTGCGTCCTTGATGTCCCGGTGAAACCTTTCACCTTGTTCTTCACTGTACGCCCACAAGTTTTTGGGAAAGTAGTTCACATGGGAGTGCAAGAAATGGACTTTCAGGCTCATGTTACAGCCTTGTTCTTTGAAGGCATTGAGCATCCTGGCAACAATATCCTTATAGTTCTCATCCCGCCTGTTCCCCAAGAATTTGAGAACAACATCCTTGAAGGAATCCCAGACTTCTTTTTCCTTCTCAGACATCGTTTCAGCGAATGCTCCATCTGAAATGAGTTTCCTTATATCAGGGCCAACAAACACTCCTTCCTTTAGCTTTGCTTCAGAAAGTCGGGGGAACTTTGAGCAAAGGTACTGAAAGCACTCACCATCTTTTGGAAGGGACTTGATGAATTGCTTAATGAGACCCAACTTAATGTGGAGAGGTGGTAATAGAATTTTATCACGAGGTACCAAGCTCTCATGAAGAACATTTTTCTCACCGGGTCTCAAATACTCCCGAATTGGCCAGTCTTTTTTCCCCCAGTGTAGGTCGCGGGCCCGGCTATCCCACAAGCAAAGGAAGCAGGGATATTTGGTGAAACCGGATTGCTGCCCTAATAGCATGGATAGAATTTTAAAGTCTCCACAAATCATCCACTTATGCTCATCATAACGAATCTTCTGAAGAATCAGGGCCAAATTCTCGTATTTTTCTTGGAGAATAACAGAGTGAGCAGTAGGAACTGAAGCAAATGTGTTGCCATTATGAAGAAGAACACCTTTTATGCTGTCTTTTGACGAATCAATGAACAGCCGCCATTCAGCAGGATCATACTTGAGTTTAAACTTTTCCATCACTCCGTATATATCGTTGCAAAATACCAAATCTTCCTCTTTGCTGAAATACTTCAAAAATTGTGTCTCGCGGTTTCGGATCTGGTTCAGTTTCAAACTCGGAAGTACTGGACTCATCGGGAAAAGCCATCTGATGAGTCTCATCATGATCAGAACCGTCCACACAAATATGATCCAAAGATTTTGGTGGCACAGGTACTTCGTTGCTATGAGGCATATTTCGCCTATATCGGTTTGAAGTTAGGCGATCAAGACAAACCGTGGGCTCCTCACAAAGTGTGCAAGACATGTGAGGAAGATCTACGCTTATGGATGAAAGGTAAAAAACAAGCATTTCGTTTTGGAATACCTATGATGTGGCGTGAACAAAGAGACCACAGCAGTGACTGCTATTTTTGCTCTTGCATTGTGAAGGGATACAACTTAAAAAATAAGAACGTAATAAGTTACCCCAACCTTCCCTCAGCAATTAGGCCTGAACCAGATCCGAAACCTGAACTTTTCTCTCAAGCTGAATTGAATGATTTAGTCCGGGATTTAGGACTCCCAAAAGATGCTGCCCAACTGCTAGGTTCTCGGCTTAAACAGAAAAATCTATTGTCACCAGGAACAACTTTTTATTGGTACTGCAACCGCGAGACACAATTTTTGAAGATTCGTTATGATGAGCATAAGTGGATGATTTGTGGAGACTTTAAAATTCTATCCATGCTATTAGGGCAGCAATCCGGTTTCACCAAATATCCCTGCTTCCTTTGCTTGTGGGATAGCCGGGCCCGTGACCTACACTGGGGGAAAAAAGACTGGCCAATTCAGGAGTATTTGAGACCCGGTGAGAAAAATGTTCTTCATGAGAGCTTGGTACCTCGTGATAAAATTCTATTACCACCTCTCCACATTAAGTTGGGTCTCATTAAGCAATTCATCAAGTCCCTTCCAAAAGATGGTGAGTGCTTTCGGTACCTTTGCTCAAAGCTCCCCCGACTTTCTGAAGCAAAGCTAAAGGAAGGAGTGTTTGTTGGCCCTGATATAAGGAAACTCATTTCAGATGGAGCATTCGCTGAAACGATGTCTGAGAAGGAAAAAGAAGCCTGGGATTCCTTCAAGGATGTTCTCAAATTCTTGGGGAACAGGCGGGATGAGAACTATAAGGATATTGTTGCCAGGATGCTCAATGCCTTCAAAGAACAAGGCTGTAACATGAGCCTGAAAGTCCATTTCTTGCACTCCCATGTGAACTACTTTCCCAAAAACTTGGGGGCGTACAGTGAAGAACAAGGTGAAAGGTTTCACCGGGACATCAAGGACGCAGAGAGAAGGTACCAAGGAAGATGGAACACCACTATGATGACTGATTTCTGCTGGTTGCTGCTGCGGGAAACCCCAGATGAAAAATACGCCAAGCAGTGCACCAAGAGAAGCATTCGGGGGAAGAAGAAACGGGCCCACCAGGAGATTGATTGACCCAAGAATGACTTTAAAATCTAAACTGTGTTGACAAATATCGTGTTTTTACTAAACTTTGAAATAAAAATTTGCTAGTTATTACCACAGTGTCGGATCTCATTTATTAGAATTTTATTTTCACACCATCGGGTGTTTGTCTTCATGTATTGCAATGGTGCGGTTTGCGTTTTCTATTCTTACATACATACCTGTACAACATTTTTTGCACATTGCTTTGCTTTGTGTCTAACCTCGCTCTTATATGCTCAATGTTTGTGCACATGTATGTGGCTGTTTTAAGTGCAGACAATTTTGCTACCATCACAGTGTGTTTGTTGACATTACTCTATTCTTATGTGCTGCCTTGTTACAATTTTCTTTATTCTTATTTGAATAACTACTAAACAATTAGTATAAAGAATTCATCCAAGAAACTTTTATCTCGATCGCACTCAATCTGAAACGTTCACCTCAAACTGCTAACTCAATGTAGCAAAAAATCTGTACGTGATGGAGCAAATTGGTTACCAGATTTGGATTCAGCGCACCAAAAAACGTAAAAATCAATCGAAACATTAGAGGCAGTTTAAAAAAAAATTTTTTTAGTGTACCTGTGTAGTTAATCTATCAAGAAATCGGATGACACGTTGCTCTTGGCAGAATGGTTATGAAGGACCTAGACAAGGTTCTCAATAGCAGAGATGTCTCTCATCATACAAAGATTTTACTTGTTCAAACCATGGTATTTTCAATAAGGTCATATGAATGTGAAAGTTGGACAGTGAAAAAGATAGACAGGTAGAAAATTGATGCCTTTGAATTATGGTGTTTGCGACGAATACTGTGTATACCATAGACTGCCTGAAGAACAAACCAGTCAGTACTAGAGGAGATCAAACCTAAGATTTCTTTAGAAGCTCAGATGGCAATACTTCAACTTTCATACCTTGGACACATGTGAAGAGAGAGATCATTAGAGAAAGACATCATGCTTGGCAAGGTAGGTCAATGCAGAAGAGGAAGGCCAGAAATGAGATGGATCAATACAATAATGGCAGCTATGGGTGGCAATCTGTCAACAATGAGCCACCTGACTGAAGACCGAACTCAGTTTAGGAGAACTATCCAGAGGGTTGCTATGAGTCGACACCGACTCAACGTCACTTAACAACAACAACAACAATTAATGATATGTTTCTTATTTAAGTTTTTTACTTGTTTTTAGATGTCAGTTTTTTATTAACAGTATGGTAGGGGAGCGTGTGAAGACGAGGAGTTCATGCCCGACTTGTGCTCCGTGTCTTGCGTTGTTTCTACAGGCACCTGCAGGAGTTCCCGGTCCACCGACACAGCGCCTGGCCCCAACATCGTCTTGGGGGCCTTAAATTTTGGCCTGCTCCGTGGTCACGCAGTAGCAGTCACGTTTTGAAGGGGTGCAGTTTAAAGGGGCTTGTTAAGCTCCTTTTGCACTCCTTCAGCGCTCGAGGAGCTCTAGAGCTGGAGTTCTTGGAATGGGCAAGCATAGAAAACGTCTCCTAAATGTGAGTACAGTGAATCCCTCTAAAGTTGTTAAAATTGTTGGGCCTATGGATAGACACGTCGTGTCTGTGAATGGTGTAGATGGGGTTCCTGTTGTTGCCGCCAAGTCTTCGCCTCTCTTAGATGGCTCTTCGGTATCATTGGGGGTTTCAAACTCTGCTCCTCTTGCTGATTTGGATTCCATCGGCCCAGTGACTTCTTCACCTATGTTGGAGAAACAGTCTCGACGAGTGGATGTACTATCTCCATCCGTCCTCCTTGGGAGTCCTTTAGAACCTGTGGATGTTCCTTTACCACGGGCTCTTCAGGTACCGGAGGATTTCGTGAGGGCCCATCAAGATGGTTTACCTATTTTACCTGTGGACAATCAGAACATTTCTTTATCTGATGTATGGCATGTCCTCTAACGAATTAAAACTTCTCTAATTTCTGTTGTATCTCAATTCTCAGAGTTTTCGAAAGACTCAGTGGCTAAGTTGGCTCAGCATGATTTTCAGTTAGCAGAGTTAGATAATAAGTGTCAGAAATTGGAAAATCAATGTGTTACTTTGCAGAATTCCTCTTTGTCATTTATTAAAGATAGTCTTATCTTGCATACCCAGCAAGAATTATTGGAAAATACTCTGAGAGTAACGAATATCAGATGTTTAAATTTTCCCTGTACTCGCTTGTTGTCCCCTCAGATATCGTTTGATAAATATTTATCTGAAATCTTAGAGTATCAAGATAACACTAAACCTGTTATTAATAAGCTTTATTATTTGCCTTCAGTGAGGGCGATTCCAGGTGGTGTCTCTCAGAGAGCCACTCCTATTTCCTCGTTAGATTCAGTAGATGTTTCTGAGTTTATTGAATCTTCGCATGATGTGATTTCTACTTGGGCCACCCTTGTGTCTTTTTCCTCTGAGGTTGACAAAAACTCTGTTATGCGTTTGTTTTTTCAAAATAAGAACGCTGAATTCTGTGGGGGGAAAATTAATATTTTTCCAGATGTCCAAGGCAAACTCAGCTTAGGTGCAAGGCTTTTTTGTTATTAAAGCCACACGTTCTAGCACTTGGTGCATCCTTTTTCCTTAAGTTTCCCTGTAAATGTTTGGTTACATTAGGGGGCACCAAGTATGTTTTCTCTGAGGCTTCATCTTTAGAATCGTTTAAAATAAAATGAGGTTCCACAGGCATAATGTATAATGCTTTATTTTATAAGTCAATAAGTTGAAATAATTAGAGTTTTGCATATTTTTAGGGCATTAACTCCCTTCCGTGCATAATTTTCTAGTAGTAATGTTTATTCTTTTATATTGTGTATAATTGATATTTGTAGCTCCCCTGGATGTGGACTAAATGGATTTCTCTATTTTTCTTTAAATGTGAATTGTATTTTTATTGTTTGCAATTATCAATAAAAAGATTAATACTAACAGTATGGTAAGCTTCTTATTTACCTATGAGAGAGATTCTCTTTTTTGTTTCATTTTTTAAATTACTCTTATTGTAACATTCTGTAATATATGTTCTTTTATAGTACTGACCCCCGAAGAAGGCTGTGCCAAAACATGGCTCCTGTAGGGTCTCATGGTGTTGGTATTCCTCCTTTTGACCATTTGGTTTTTAATAAATTACTTTGAAGTATCTCGCTCTTTTTGTGTTTCCTTGGATTTTGCGAGTGCTTTTGTGCTTTTTTTTGTTGTTGTTGTTTTTGGTTGTTTTTTGTTGTTGTTTTTGTTGTTGTTTTTGGTCACCACTGCAACCATCACCCTCACACCGTGCTGACATGGCAGCATGCTGGCAGTGGTGGTGACAAAACCCCCTTCTGAATGTGGCAGCATGTCTGTGTGCTGCCTCTGTCACTGTGGGGTTATGCCAGACAGCAATGACAGTTACCAATGGTAATGGTAGAGTTAAGGTGCCTGAAGCCATATAAGGCATTGGACAGGTAGGGGACATTCCAGCGTAAAGGGAGCAACGGGCCATTTAATGTCTGTTAACAGGGCGCCTTGGCCGTTTAACGTATGTTAATGGGACATCGCACGTTAAGGTGACAGGAATGCACTGTAGGGGATGTTAAGGCTGAGAAACGCAATTTAAGGTGCCCTAAGGTCTTTAAGGTGCCTTAATATAAGGTGCCCTAAAGGCAGTAAGGTGCTGTAAGTTGACAAGCATGCACCGTAAGGCATGAAAACAGCTGTAAACCTAACGCTGGATAGAGAACCAAGGAAAGGCAACATACAGGTGATGGAAGGAAGGAGTCGGGCACTACAATATCCCAGTCATTGGCCACCCCCGATTCAGATGCATCTTTGCCAATTCACCCTGTTCGGGCTGTACCCACGATACCTTGCTCTTCATCATGCACATTTGCAGGCTAATGCTGGAAACAGCTTAGGCACTGTAAAGCTCTCAGGTGTAGAAAGCCACAAAACAATGGATAGACATACACACACTCGTATGAAAGCACTGTGCAAAAATGGGGTTGGTTGGCATTCCTGCCTGCCACTCTGGTCCCAATCTCAGCTCAGGCATTGTTAAGGTGTGCCCCTTGTGCAGGAGCTAGTAGTGTGCTCTGATTTTAATGGCTGCTCAGTGTGCCGGTGCTGTCAGCCTAACTCTCCATCCAGCTGAGGATAGTGGAGCCTGTCTGTTGATGTTTGTACCCTTGTTGGCCAATTCATTGGGGGTTGCACATGTTGGTGTTGTACCTACACTGTGGGATAAAATGTAGCCATAGGGACATGCACTGTATGATCTACAGCAGGGACCCAAACCTGTGACTTTCTGCTCACATACACACTAACTGTGTGTAGTACACCATAGAGCTGCTACATGGTCAGATCAGTCTGTCGGGATGACATGCTTTCCATCACACTGACTCTGGTACATGTCACACAGCAAATGGCGCACTGCATCAGGGCATGGCTTCCGTCTGCTGCAGCCAGGTGCCGCTTACTCCCCCCACACCATGCTGACATGCACATGTGTTGTCAGTGTTGGTGGTGCGCAATCCGAGGCCAGCCAGTGCACAGGTAGGCGGGTGCCTAGGGTACATGATCCAGGAGGGGTGGGGGCATACATGGACAGACACACATCCCTCTTTGCCATCTGCCTCTCCAGGGTTCCCCTCACCACCTGCTACTGTTATGTCTCTTCAACCTGGGGAGGAGACGGCTGAGCAGTGTGAGTTTCGAGGTCTAGGGCACTTTTCCTGCAGTGGGGGAGATAAACATTGGTCCATTGTCTCTACCATCAGAATGTTGAGGGGCTAGGGTACATGCACTGCAGCTACAGTATCCCTCATTTTGTCCTTCCTCACACCCTGCAATCCATTACCAGAGGATGTATTAAAGTCTGTTAGTTTAGCTGTGTTTCATAAATGTTTTGGAAGGTTAATGAAAAAGGCCCATAAATCATTATTTGAGGGACCTAGGATTTGGGTGGCTTGCCCCATTTCAGGCATTGTGGATCCTGTGTGTCTTTGGGGGACACTGCTGCATTCCTGTGCCCTTGTTTGGACACTGCAGGACACAGAATACTGGCCATGCTGCACCTTGGTCAGACATGGTCTTGCATATTTTCAATTTCCATGTTCCTCTGTGCCACCTAGGCAGCTGTCTGGTCTGCCCTGTGCACCAGCCACCCCCACTGCGTGATCCACAAGCACCCTCCTTTGCCCCATTTGCACCATCAACATAGTGCTCTTTCATACTTGGGCACTATGCTGTTGCTGCTAATGGAGCACTACTATCACTTTCTTGGGCTCACCTGTTTGTGCAGCACATTGCAGACATTTAAATATACTCTCTCTCCTCATAATTCATTCTTACCAACAGGTTTTGATACATGGTAAAGTTCCTGGTGTTAAAAGGTGCTGGCGGTAATGGAGCAGGGCCTTGTTCCCACCCACTCACCACCCATTGACCTCCCCTGCTCTCTGTCCTCTTTCCGCCAACTGGGACATTTACCGCTGCCGGTAGTGTTAACACATGTTAACGTTATAGATGCTACATTACTGCTGTTTAGTAAACATATCCCTAAGTGTAGCACAGTGCCCTTACCGCTGGAAAGCCTACTATATGCCCAGAGCCTTTTTTTGCATGCAAACACCCTTAACGCTTCAGTTTTTGCTCGCTATCCCCTGCTCCCTTAACGCTCTTTAGTAAACATATCCCATAGAAAATGATGTCAAATAAGACCATATAGTCTATCCAGTCTGCCTATCCATAAGAACTATTAAGTTTGACAATCTCTTTCACTCTCTATCTGTTCCATGCTTTCTTGAATTCAGATGCAGTTCCCGTTTCCATTAGGAGACTGTTCCAAGCATCCAACAACATTTCTATAAAGAAATATTTCCTCGGATTGCTCCTGAGACTATCCCCTTTCATCTTTATCCTATGACCCTTCGTTCCAGAGCTCCCTTTCAAATGGAAGAAGAACATCTGTGCATTTATATCATGGAGGTATTTACATGACAGAAACAAAAAGAATGGCAGTCCCAAAAATACCAGTGCAGCTTAAAAACAATAAATAATTGTCAATTTGTAGAAAATGTAATATCTGTGTCTTGTGTCCAGCTGTTGATAGCAGGTACAGTCTATAAATGTGAAAACAAAACAGAAGATAAAACAAGGAGGACAAGAAGTTAAGACCCTATATGTATATAAAACATCTATACACAAAAAATAAGAAATAAAACAATAAAATATAGAATGGTCCTCATTGGAAGGTATATGCAAAAAGATGAAATACGAATCCAAACCAGCCAGAAGAGGGAACACTCCCCTTGCTCAATGTAAAAGAGACCAATCTTAAAAACAAAGTATTCGCATGTATCTTTGTAAAACACTACAAATGTCTCATTAAAAGATTTGTTGTATTGGGACTTTTTTTTATGTTTTTATTTTTTTAAAGTTAAGGTAGCCTCATTGTAGTGCCGGTTTAAAAGGCAGCCTGTCACCGGGTCAGTCAATCTATAGCACCTCTACAAAAAGAGAATTTTTATATTCCCATTCCTTGACAACTAGTTCAATTGTGTTCTGCGCATCCAGATCTGAGAATTCTAGGGTTTCTAATCACCATAGAAAATCACATCTGCAGCCAACACCATCACTGGAATTCAGAGGAAATGAGCTAGACATAATCAAGCCCAAGCATTCCTTTCAGACTTATACCTTCAGACTACTTTCATGCTCAGCCGAAGAAGTCACTCAGCTCAGACCACTTTGGCCAGGTCCATATTTAGACTTAGGGAGCATGACTGTAGCCATCAGTGTGCTCTTACTAGCAAGGCTATACATGTGACCAATGCCAACAACTGTTATCCGCAAGGTTAACAGCAATCCAGTAACTTCACAGCAAACTTGAATTTAGGGTTTCCCTTACAATGCCCATAATACCAATCTGTCTTAATAACATAGTGTCCCGTGCAGGTTGAGGAGAGAACTCATATACTTCCATAATCAAGAGGCTTGGAAACTGAGTGAGCAGTTCCAGCACATAAATCAGCTAGAGCTCCACACTATATTTTATGCTCTACAGGAATTCAAAAAGAAATCTCACAAGCCAAGTAATCCTCATCAATGTTCTACAAATGCAAATAAGAATTAGGTTTATTTAGACTCTGCCAGAAAGTGGTCAGAATCTGGAATCTAGCTATATTGATGGAAAGTTCTCAGCGGGCCACTTGTCTACTAGGCATTCTTAACCAGTTGGCTAACCACTCAAGAAGACTTTCAGATCTTCCAGTGTTGGAGATTCTCAAACATAGACCTCCTTTAGTACAGGACACAACAGAAAGTGCAACACCTTCTGCTCTAGACATCCATTAGGTCACAGCCTAGTTAGTGCCAGATATGTTTTTCTTGTTCCCTTCAGCAGTACTCATTCTCATAACCTCATATTGGCTAAATCATGCCTGGTTCCCTTGGATTTTTGCCTTCATGCAAGACCCACTCATTCCTCTAGGAGCGAATCTGCTGTTTTTACACTTGGACATACATTCCTTGCACCTCAATTCCTGGATATTGAAAGTTACCAATTTTCAGGTAATGCATCAAATAAAGGAAATCCTCCTTGCCTCTCACAGACCTTCCACACAGAAGCTGTATTGATACAAGTGGTCATGGTTCTCCCATTGGTGCAGGGTGTATGAGGAATTAACCCCATCATCTCCTGAACTACTGATTTACTGTAATACCTGATGGATCTGTCAGAATCAAGACCAACTCTGTCATAGCTCATTAAATCACCATTTAAACCCATGTCTGAGGCAATACTTCAGTTTTTCACATAGTAAACAATGTTCTTGACTGAAATCACATTGGCTAGAAGAAGTGCAGAACTACAGGCCCTTGTGTAGTATCCCCTTATACCCAACTGGGTTGTCCTTTGAACCCACCCAAAGTTTTTGCCCTGAGGTATATGGGACTTCTACTTCAAGCAATAAATTGTTCTTCCCATCTTTTATCTGAAACCCCACTCCAGTATGGGAGATGCAATTCTTCATACCCCACACTGTGGAATGGTTCTCTATTGTCTATGATTAACCAGAGATTGTTGAAAAGTGTTGCAGCTGTTTGTCTCCTTCCAGCCTCCCAAGATAAGTCTCTCAGACACCAAATGCACTGTATCCAGCTGGATTTTGGATTGCGTTTTCTTTTGTTACCAATAGGCAGGGTTACTGACACCAAGAACAAACTGGAGCCCACCAACTCTGAGCAACAGTCACATTAATTGTGAAAATAAAATTTGTCTCACTTTTTGAAATTTGCAAAGCAATAATATGTACATGAGTCCACATTTCACCAAACATTATTGTCTGGATGCGTCCTCTAGATTTAACAGTGCTTTCGGACAGACCGTAATGCACAAACTCTTTGCTTAACCACCATCCTCCAACCACTTGGAAATTATTTTGTGGGTTGGCAATGACAGCAAATATTATCACAGGCAACCCTACGCTATGAAACCATCTTCAGTGTGCCAGGGCTGATCCAAGGGTTTCTGTCACCTAGTCAGGCCCTCTGTGCCACCCCCCGCATGCCTGCAGGGCTGCCCCCCCCCCCCCATCTTCTCACCTAGGGGAGTGGGGAGGCATGGTGATCCCTTCTTTGAAGAGGCAGAAGAACTGCCACTTCAGAGCCATGGTGGGCCTTAAAGCATCTGCGCACATGTGAACACGCATGACCTGCTACCCACTGCACCTTCCAATACAGCTTCCCGTTTGAGGGGCCTGGAATGGCAGGCTGTGGCTGTATGCGAACATGCATGCATGGGTTTTAAGGTCCGCCATAGCACCGATGCAGCAGTTCAGCCGCCGCTTCAAAAGGGGGGGGGGGGGAATCAGCATGCAGCCCTGGGTGACTGCCTAGTTAGCCTAGTGGACAGGCCAGCCCTGGGTATGGCGGCATTAGACTGATGGGCTATGGAGAAAGAAAGCTTGCTTACCTATAACAGGGGTTCTCTGTAGATCTCAGGCTAATGCATACATACAATGCCTCCTATCAACTCCTCTCCAATAAAAAATAAAGCTTGAGCACATACTGGAGGCAGGTGATTGATGCAGGACATATAGCATATGTTCAGTAAAGATTTTAGATTTTTCTGGGCGTGGATGAACAGTAGTCTAATTTTGATACTTTTGGATTACATCATTTTTAGTGTCTAATTGTTCTGAGGTCTACAGGGAATCCCTGTTGCAGGAAAGTAATTGCATTCTCCTCAGACCTGTGTGGCCAAATATTTTAGGAAGAATAGCAACAAAATTGTAGTACTCAAATCTGTCCTTTGGACAATATTTTCCAATCTCATTTTTCAGTGTATTCCTAATGAATATTCAAGCAGACATTGTAATTAACGACCAGGCAGAGTAATTTGTTTCATTCATATTCATCATGTATTTCCTCAAATCAAGGCTATCTAGAGGAGAAAACCGTGTGCAAAGTATTAGAGCTTATTCACTGAATGCTTGTTGTAGTATACAGGGCTTTTTGAGCTTTACCATACTGGGTAAATTGTTAAATCATAGAAACATACTTGGAGTGGAGAAGTAGCCTAACGGTTAGAGTACTGGCTTTGATTCCCACTAGCACTCCTTGTGGCCTTGGCCAAATCACTTAACCTTCTGTTTCCTCAGAAGAATCCAAGTTATCATTGTCCATGTTTAGTGTACATTACTATGTTTAACTTATAATGCAACTACTTTGACTTAAATGATAAAGCGGTATAAAAAACTGTTAAATAAAAGATTTTAATATTCCATCTTGCTAATTTGTAAGAAAAAGCACAATCTGGGACTGGTTCAGTGGGTCAAGTTATAGTAATGTGTGATGAGGTGCATGGGATCGAGGTCCTATTCTTTTGAACCAGTTAGGCCTCATCTCATTGCAAGCTTGGACCCGGGGACTTTGAAGGCGGTCACATTCCACCTCCTGTGCTGGTCAGGGTTATGGAACTGCTTGTACATGTCAGTCCAGAACGTGGTATGTCTGAAACAAATCCTTTATTCAATGGTACTTTCAATGCTGGGGTACAAGGAGCCTAAACCTGACATGGCCGTGTTTTGGCACTGCTTCTCTCTGGGGATATAAGGCACTATAAGAACATAAATAACATCAACATTATGCATTATACATTATACATAGAAACGTAACTGAAAATTCTTAAAACAGATAAAAAAACATATGCCATCCTGAACAAATTAGAATTTATTTATTTTATTTAACAGGTTTTTTTATACTACTTTATCATTTCAGTCAAAGCGATTTACATTGTAACTTCAACTTGGTAATGTGCATTAAACAGTGTAGGGAAATCTGACTTAAAGTCTGCCTTGGGTCTGCTTATATATGTATATATTGGCTTTATATGACTGAACTCTTGCCTGGTGAAACTACACAGGAGGATGGATGGCACAGAAGACAAGAAGACAGACAAGAAGACAATAGCTATATGAGAGTATATGCTTGCCATAAGAATATGGATGCGGCCTGTTATGGAGAATTCTGGGTAACCATATTCTGGATAGGAGTGTGCAGAATATTGGGCCTAACAAGAAAGTACAGGTCAAGCAAAGAATTCAAACTGATGAGCACAGCATAATCTCTGCCTGATTTCAAATAGTGCCAAGAAGAAGGAAAAATACAGGAAGGGTCAAAGGTCACAGACCATGCATAGATAATTAGACCTAAAAGCATTTCCAGATGTATAGAGGTCATAGGCCATGTATAAATAAGCAGGTCTAAGTGCAGGTACAAATGTACAAATGTAAATAGATTCTCCCCTGGGAAAAGTGACACCTAAGTAGTGATAATGGATTCACTGAGGCTAATGTAGAGCAAACATTTGAGATGTATATAAGGTGGTTATTTTGGAGGAAGGGTGGGCAGTATTTTCTTCCCTTTCACAGAGAAGGAAGTACTGTCTGCCATTTCTATAGACGGGCTTTTGCTGTTCTGTATGACACTGCTATTTTGTTATGCTGAAATAAAAGTTCTTATAGCAACTGCCGTCTAAGTAATTCTTTGATTGGTGATATTTGGGCAACCGTTGTGGGAACCAGAAGCTACAATAATTGGTGCCGAACACCCTCTAAATTTTTTTTCCCTTCCAAATTGCCCAAGGACTCCTCTGACTGCAGTTTTACTTGTCAGAGGGACTACCTCCTGTTTTTCACAGTAAAATAAAAAAACAGGGGATGAGAATACCTTAAGAGGATTCCTTCTGCTGGTACAGAAGATGAGAATACCGCTCTGAGTGACGTCGAGAGAGATTTTGATACCCTAGGACGACTCCAGTGGGTGAGTTTTGTTTTTCCTGTCTACAAACAAAGACGGAAGATTTACCCAGGTTCAATTGGTGGGTGAGTACCAAATTTACACATATGCATATGTATTTTATGTGTTTCATGTTTTGTTATGTAGCAAATTGTTAGATTGTCTTTGCATTTAATTGTAATGGTAGGGAAAGAAAGTTTGAAAGTTTTGCCCAGACATTAGGTCTCTGTCTTTCCGGGATTGATTGATGTACGCTTGAGACTGTACATATCATTGATATGAAGCGAATGTGTGTCTTTATCCACGTTTTCATACCTCCGCGAGGAGATTGGCTGGATTTAGATGAAGCATAAGCATTGTAAGTGTGTATAAATCCTGGATTTTTTAATTTCGCTCCTCTGTTAATTACGAGGTTTGGATTGCTACCTAAAAGCGAAATTGCGCACGCCTCTGTATATAAGGAGGTTCAATTTGCTATTGGTAAAAGGCGACGTTAATTGCCCCTCTCCCTGAACAGTGAAAACACCAGGTCTACATAGCCTATAGAGAAGGGACAGCTAGGGAAATGTTTAAAAGAAAATCTAAACAGGAAGAAAATACTGAGAAAGGAACTGAGCCCGGTCCTAATCCCATAGATAGCCTTGTTAAACAGAACCCCCTATTGGAGGCTTCAATAAAAAATTGTTCTAAACAATGGGAAAAATGGACGAAAAAACACCCTCTCTTGCCTGGCCAGCAGGGGGGTCGTTTGATCCGCTCATTTTGACCAAAATTAGGGATCATATTTTATTTAACAAATGTGGCAAAGCCCAATTGGAACATTTGCGACATATTTCCCTGTGGATGCAAGCTGGTCCAGAGCTTTCGCCATCTGCCCCTGTGCCCCCACCTTCTTATTGGGCAGCCGAAAGTAAAGCTATGGCAGCCATAGGCTATTCCGACCCTGTTTTCCAGCCCAAGTCAGAACCGACTTCTCACCCAGCAGCCTCTATACCCCCAGAACAGGTCCTGCATAAACTCTTGGACACTGAGGGAGCTTGGGCAAAGATTGAGGGTCATGTTAACTTAAAAGCCACCCCTGCCCCAGATCCCAGTGCATATGCTGAGGCACAGGCAAGATTAGAAGAGTTGAAACAGCAATTAACAGCAGAACATGAAGATTTAGAAAGTCAGGCTCAAGCTTTAAAGCAATCTGAGGGAAAAATTACTGAGAATCTTAGAAGATGGGAGTTAGACCTGACAGATAGGGAAAAACGTCTTAAGACGCTTATAGAAGAGGAAGAAGAGGAGAAGGTAGAGGAGGAAGTAGATGACGAAAAGACAAAAAGTGCACTTACAGTGATTTGTGGAGTTGTAAAAGGTGGTAAAGCTCTTCGAGCTCCACAACCCTGTATCCTTACTTTTATTACAGAGCAGGAGGATGGCAATGGTTATTATGTTTACCGATGGTCCTCCAACATGTACGGTTGGACAAGAGCCAACCAGCCTCAGATGTTACAGTGGCCCCCTAATGGATCACTAGAAACTGTACACCTTAACACCGCCCGACTCTGCATTCGCGGAGGAGCGGGAGACCCTAACTGGGATTCTGCCTATATGGAGGCAGGTCTGAGGGTTTGGGAGAAGTATGAGAATCAGGACGCTAATAAACAGCTTCTGTTTCCAGTAATCTATACAAATGAAGGCAAATCGAAATATATCCCATGGAGTTTTACTGATATGACTAATATAGCCAGTAGTCTCCCTCCACTTAGTAGAGGGGGAGAGACATGGATTCAAAAATTTGAAAGAATTACGGCTGGATATCATTTGGCTTTGGGAGATATCAAAGCTTTATTGGCCAAAATTCTGGGAAATAGTGCGACAAATCAAGTGTTCGCCAATGCCGATTTAGGCCAGGTGAAGGTCACAGTTAACACTTATGATGGTTCTTCCTTCAACGAGTTTCGTCCTCGTATTTGGGACTCCCTCAGGGAGATGTACCCTACTCAGCGCAGTTTGGCTCCTCTCACTACTATGAGATTCCAAATAGGTGAGGATATCAGTGCATACCTTGTACGATTTCAAGATTTATGGGAAGCACAAATGGGGGTACCATACGATGATGTTTGTATGAGACCTGTATTTTTCCAGACTTTGTGTAATACATTACCCCCATCCGTAACTGCAAAATTAAAGTCTATAGTAGCCTTGGAGTCTGAGCCATGGCCTAAACAACAGGCCCATATTTTGCATTATATTCGATCTTTAGAGGAGGACACTTTGAAACCTGAGAAGGATTTGAAACAGGCCCAAGCACGCTTGTTACACCTTCAACTTAAAGGGTTACAAGAAATTAAAGATCCCCAATCCACCACCAAATTACATCTTGATAAATCTAATAATGAACTTATTAGACAACTAAAACAAAAAATTAGGGAACAGCAGGAGAAAATTGATGACATGGAATATTTGGATCCTTATGAGGATGATGTTCCAGACCCCTGTGATGAGGTATGGGATAGAGATAAGGAGCGCATTTACTATAACGGAGCCCAACGACCCCGTTATCCTCAGCCACAGCGTCGAGGTCCCTCTTACCAACAAAATAACCGCACTCCTGCCCCACAGTGTTGGAACTGTGGTGGTTACGGTCATTTTCAGCGCTCATGCCGTGCTCAGCGCAGAAATGAGAACTTTGATAGGAGGCGTTTTCCCTTGTGGACACCTCCCCGGAATTCTGGACCCCCACCCAAACAATGACTGGGAATCTATATCTTACAGGCGAGGCTCACATATCAGGAACCTCTGATCACAGTATATCTTAATGATGAGCCCACAGAAATGTTACTTGATACAGGAGCCACGTCCTCTGTATTAACTGCTTTACCACAGAGATGCCAGCTTAGTAGAAAGAAAATGACTACCACTGGTTTTGATGGTAGACCCCTTACATCTTACCTAACTACACCCATTTGTTTAAGAATAGGAGATCAGCAGATTTCTCATTCTTTTCTGTTTGCCCCATATTGCCCAGTAAATTTGATGGGTAGGGACTTACTGGTGAAATTACAGGTTGAATTCACCTATGGTCCGCAGGGAGAAAAAGGCCCTGAGCGGTCACTGCTACTCAGCCCTTATGGCCGAGTTAAATCACATCTGCCTGTAACCATTCGTATTAAGCCTGGCTGTAAACCACCAAAGATTCCGCAGTATCCCCTCCAACCGGAGGCCCTGCAGGGATCTCGCCAGGAGATTCAGGAGCTGTTACAGCATGGAATTATTGAACTCAGTAATTCCCCATATAACACCCCACTATTCCCTGTGAAAAAGCCTAATGGGAAGTGGAGAATAGTTCATGACTTACGTGCACTTAACAGTGTTATTGAACCACAGTTTCCAGTAGTCTCAAACCCTGCCACATTGCTGACAACCACTACTCTGTACAAATATCATACTGTTCTGGACCTTTCCCATGCCTTTTTTGGGATAGAAGTTGAATCCACATCCCGGCAGTTTCTGGCATTTATTTTTGAGGGTCAGCATTATCAGTGGACCAGGTTACCCCAAGGATATGTGGAAAGTCCTTCTATATTCTCTCAAGCACTAGTTGCTGATTTGCAATCATTCAGGGCAGAGCTGCCCAGCAATGTGTCTTTGTTACAGTATGTAGATGACTTACTGCTTTCCACAGCTGAGGCTGCAACAAATCTGGCCCTCACAGATAAACTTGTTTGTTATCTTTTGGAAAGTGGATACCAGATTAACATGGCCAAGGCACAGATCTGCCAAACTGAAGTCACTTTTCTGGGTTTCCTAGTAAGAGATGGAATGCTGTCTCTGACAGAGAAAACTAAACAACACTGCTTGCAATTACAGATGCCTACCACTGTAAAGCAATTGCGATCTCTGCTCGGCATGATAAATTTCTGCCGGAATTGGATCCCGGGTCATAGTCAACGCACCCATCCCTTTCGCAAATATTTAAAAGGGGGGGCTAAGGGGTCGACTGTTCTCAGCCTGTCAGCTCCTGACCAGATTTTGCTTCAATCTCTTTTGACTGATGTCTCGTACACACCAAGTATTTGTCTTCCTGACTATTCAAAGGAGATGTTTCTCATTAGCTTTCACGGACATCACACGTGGGCAGCTGTGATTTATCAGGATGATGGTAAAATTGTGTCCTACTTGTCAGGATCTTTTTCTGTTACAGAAATAGTTTTGCCTGATGTTGAGAGAGGGTTAGTAGCCACCAGTGAGGCAGTCAGAAAAACCTATAACACCTTTCATCCCTTGCGACTCACTGTGTATTGCTCCGGTGATGTAGAGGCATTGTTATGCAGTAATACTCTCCACTTTACCCCATATCGGGTGCACCAGCTTTGTGCTACTCTGCTACGGAGTCACATTCTCATTAAGCCATTCCCTGCAAGTCACCCTTTTGGCTACCTACAAAATTTAGTTTCTGTCATTAGTGGAGAGGAAGAAGATAAGATCCCCATTTTTTCTTTTGCAGATAATATTCTGTCTCTTCACGAAATGCCTGTCAATTCTAAAGTCTGGTTCACTGACGGTTCTGAGACGTCACTATGTTCTGGTTTCAGTGCAGTACAAATATCTCCTTCTGGAGACATTCTAGATGTATTGCAATATCAGTTGCCGAGTGTTTATAGTGCTCAAGGTGCAGAACTCTGTGCAATTTTGGCAGTCTTACTGCATCAGGAGAGACAGAACATTATTATATTCACTGACTCCCAATATGCAGCACAAGTACTGACAGCACTTCACCAGAAATGGTCACAAAGAGGTTTTATCACTTCCTCAGCCAGCTCAATTTCACATCTTGACGAGATACATCAAATTTATGAGTGTTTAGAGAAACGCAGAATCAACAATCTGTTTCTGTGCTGTGAATGGGTTCCTGGACATACACAGGGAGACTCTTTCCGCCAGATGGGCAATGCCCTGGCAGATCAGTTAGCCAAAGAAGTAACTAGTAATGCTTCCCTGACTTTACCTGTCACCAGATCACAGATCTATTTAGTACCTGACCTTGCTGATTATCAGAAAGATGCTGTTTCTCATGAGATAGGAAATTGGGAGAGACTAGGTTGTTCCCAAATTAAGAAAATGTGGGTACATCCATCAGGAAAACTTTGTATCTGTTATGTGGCACTAAAACGCCTTACAGATCTCATACACGATATCTATCATTCTAGTACTGCAAATGTCTACAGCATGCTTGAGGACATTTTTTGGTGTCCACACATGAAAAATCGCATTCAGGAACTAGTAGCTAAATGTCCTGTGTGTATTCTGAATTCTCAGCCAGGAGGAAAACCCATAGCCAAAGGTCATCTCCCGATTCTAAGTGGTCCTTTTGAATCCTGGTATGTAGATTTTACTGACATGATCCACAGATATGCTCAGAAGCGGTATCTTTTAGTGTGGGTTTGCCCTTGGTCTAAATGGATTGAGGCCTTCCCCTGCAATAGAGAGACTGCTGAAGAAGTAGTAGAGGTTTTGTTAACGCAAATAATTCCCCGATTTGGCATTCCTAAAGTCATATATTCTGACAATGGCTCTCACTTTCGTAATGCTCTTGTAACTGCACTCACCCAGCATCTTCCTGTTCAGTGGAAGTATGTTTCTGTGTATAAACCTACTTCCAATGGTCTTGTTGAACGATGTAATGGCATTTTGAAAACTCAACTCAGAAAAATTTGTGCTTTTGGTCATATGACCTGGCTACAAGCATTACCAATGTGCTTATTTCAGCTGCGTAATAGCCCGATCAAGCGATTACATCTGACACCTCATGAAATGGCCACTGGCCGGCGTATGCGCACAACTAATTTATCGCAGTCCCAGGTTCCGATTCATGATAGTCTTTCTGCTTACCTTGCAGGACTCCGGATTGCGCTTCAAGAAATTGCTGACCGTGTAGCAGCCACACAGTCTGTGTCCAGTCCATCCTTATTACCTTGTTTCCCTGTAGGGTCCACTGTCTATAAAAGAAATTGTGTTCGTGCATCCTGGGACTGCCCAACCTTTTCAGGACCCCACGTTGTCACTGCTGCTTCCCCTTTTGCTGCCAGACTGAATGATATTGATACTTGGGTGCATGTCAGCCATCTAAAAGCGTCTCCAGCTGTCCCATCTGATTAATCAGTTTTATTTTCCTACAGAACTCAGTGTTCTCACAACAGTGCTATGTTATTAGTACCAAAGATGATCGCTGTCAAGCCTACTCCATGGGCGTCCTTGTGCTTTTTTCTGGGAATCTCTGTCATAATCGTCCTCCTTATTGAGTGTTTACATCCAGATGGACAGCTAGCTTTGTTTCTTCATGGATGGAACCAGACTAACCAGACGATATCTCGAGCACCCCGAGCTTTACCTGAAGGCTCTCTGAACTTGTGGAAGCAATCAGTATTACACATTGTTTCCCTGATGAACATTACAGACTGCATTATTTGTACCCCTTTACCAAAGGGTGTATCATATGCTCCAGTACATGTTTCAAAGGTTCCCTTAAATGAGTATGCAGGAGAGCTTGCTTGTGTAGATAATAATAACTTTTCTGCCAGTTGTTATGAGACTTTTAATTGTTCCCAGACGTGGCATGCAATGAATATGATACATGACCCTTTGCGTGTATATGCTGACCCGAATATGATATTTGATCTATGTTTAATAACAAATGTATCCATTGCTTTTTCAGACAGGTGTAACCTGTCGTATAATGTTATTAATGGATCCTTTCATTTTGCTAGTAATTCTGTCATGATAAAGTGGTATAATCAATCCGGTAATATGGACCCCTCCAATATGAAATATGATTGGAGAAATATTACAAGAAACCCGGTAGTGTTTAATGGAGCTGACTTCCGCTGGTATGTGAGAGTTGGTCCCATTTATCACGATGATTCAGCTGTGCTGACAACGGGTTCTCAGAATGAATCTCCATATACTTCTTGCTATCTCCCAATGTCCAGTTTCAGGAGGGATCTTACCTCAGCTACCACGGGAAAATCTTTTGTTAAGTGGTTTGATGGGCATCATATGAGTCGCATATGGACACCTGCTACAAACCTCTTTGCTGTAATGGGTCATTATTGGTTGTGTGGGGAAACTCTGTATCAGGTAATTAACCTCTCCCTATTACCCTGTGCTTTGGTTAAAGTTTCTTCTTTTTCTGTCTTGATACCTCTTAATGTTACCCATCATTCTGCTTCTCGCTCCACCCTGCATAGATTAAAACGTAGCTCCTCAGCTTATGCTAGCCCCTGGGATTCCTCTATAGCCGAGGATGATGCCATTCAGGCCTCATTTGAGTATATCAATTCCACTTATCCCATGACTAAAACTCGTTTGGATGCCCTTAGCGCAACGGCCTGGATTCCCTTTGCCACCCCCGCCCTTACTGCTGAGCTTGGTATGGCTGTACGCCGTTTGCAATGTTTGTTGCATATTCAAATGAAAGCTGTTACTGAATCCATATCACGCCTAGCCGAGTCCCTTGAACAAAATACACAAATGACTCTGCAGAATAGGCAAGCTTTGGATTTGCTTTTGGCCGCTGAAGGCGGAACATGCACTTTCATTAATGCTACGAACTGTTGTACTGTAATCGCTAACCACACGGTGTTTGTGTTAGATGCCATGAATAAGATAAAGCATCTCTCTGATTTGCATATTGATGATTTTAAAGGGGGACTTCAACTTAATAATATTTGGGGTAGTATTGCTTCATGGTTTGCTAGTTTAGGTGTAGGACTTAAAGCCTTCTTTATTACGCTTTTAAGTATAGCTTGTTTTGCAATCATTGCTTGTTGTACCTTATCCATTTTACTTGCCTGTTGTAAACGAATGATATCGCAAAGCACTAAAACCATGTATATTGTGTCAAGGGAACAGTACCAATGATTGCCTTTGAATGATCCATCTTTGTCTCAAATGGTTGTTATTCACGCCCCTTAGTGGGATTATTTTAATTATCCCCCAACAAAAAAAAAAAAAGAAAAAAAAGTGGCGAATGTAGGGAAATCTGACTTAAAGTCTGCCTTGGGTCTGCTTATATATGTATATATTGGCTTTATATGACTGAACTCTTGCCTGGTGAAACTACACAGGAGGATGGATGGCACAGAAGACAAGAAGACAGACAAGAAGACAATAGCTATATGAGAGTATATGCTTGCCATAAGAATATGGATGCGGCCTGTTATGGAGAATTCTGGGTAACCATATTCTGGATAGGAGTGTGCAGAATATTGGGCCTAACAAGAAAGTACAGGTCAAGCAAAGAATTCAAACTGATGAGCACAGCATAATCTCTGCCTGATTTCAAATAGTGCCAAGAAGAAGGAAAAATACAGGAAGGGTCAAAGGTCACAGACCATGCATAGATAATTAGACCTAAAAGCATTTCCAGATGTATAGAGGTCATAGGCCATGTATAAATAAGCAGGTCTAAGTGCAGGTACAAATGTACAAATGTAAATAGATTCTCCCCTGGGAAAAGTGACACCTAAGTAGTGATAATGGATTCACTGAGGCTAATGTAGAGCAAACATTTGAGATGTATATAAGGTGGTTATTTTGGAGGAAGGGTGGGCAGTATTTTCTTCCCTTTCACAGAGAAGGAAGTACTGTCTGCCATTTCTATAGACGGGCTTTTGCTGTTCTGTATGACACTGCTATTTTGTTATGCTGAAATAAAAGTTCTTATAGCAACTGCCGTCTAAGTAATTCTTTGATTGGTGATATTTGGGCAACCGTTGTGGGAACCAGAAGCTACAACAGGAACATTGATAACATGGATTTTTCTGAGGCAATGGAGGTAAAGTGACTTGACCAAGGTCACAAGGACTGCCAGAGGGAATTGAGCCCTTGATCTTCTGGATAGTAGGCAGTTGCTCTAACCACTAGGTGGCTACTACAAAAAATGTCCTTTAAATTCAGGTAGTGATAATTAAATAAATAAATAGCAGTTAATAACAAATAAAATTAGATAAAAGTATAGTAAGAGACCCTTCTAATCAATGTCATGAAAATTGTGTTCATAAGTAACTAACTATTGAAAACAATGTAAAATGTTATATCAAATAAGGACAATCAAGGAGTATAGATCAATCACAAACCATCATTGGGTAGGATCAGCAGAAACTCCACTTGACATTCCTATGTGTGTAAAGAGTAGAAGAGATAAATAAACACAAGTGAAAAGCACTAATGCAAAAACAGGATCAGGAGTGAATAAAAGTTATGCAGCACCCTCCTATCCAAAAATAGAAGAGGCATGCACGGCACTCACTGAGCATTCTCTAATGAAATCAGTCTCTGTGCACTAGCAGTTGTTGTCTAAATTGCTACTTTCTCATAGCATAAATAAATAGCATGTTCCAGGCATGCGGGGGGTGGCACAGAGGGGCCTGTCTAGGTGGCAGAAACCTTTGGACCAGCCCTGGCCCACTGAAGATGGTTTCATAGCTTAGGGTTACCTGTGATAATATTTGCTGTCATTGCCAACCCACAAAATAATTTCCAAAAAAAAAGTGTTTGTAGGATGGTGGTCTAAAAAAACTCCTTAAAGTGGATGGTATAACACCAAGCTCACTAAAATCAAAAGATGAAGTCTAAAAGATACTTATTAAAACCGAACCTTTAAGAAGAATAAAATAATGAAACCAGTAAGATAATATTAGGCAACCATAAAGTAAAGGAATGGATAAGACATGAAGAATAAATAAATAATAAAAATGAAGCATGGAGGAAGGGAAAAGAGAGGTGAGGGAGGGAGAAGAGGAGGGAAAAGGGGGGGGGAAGTAGGGGAGGGAAAGGGGGACGAGGAAGGGAAGAAAGGGGAGGCAAAGAGAAAGGAAGGGAAAAAAGGAGGATGGAAGAAAGAGGGGAGGGGAAGGAGGAAGGAAAGGGGGAATAGGAGGGGAGGAAGGAATGGGAAGAGATGGAGAGAAGGGGAAGGGGGAGGTGGAAGGGGAAAGGGGGGAAGAGATAAAGGAGGTGGGAAGGGGAAGAAAAGGGGGAGGAGAGAGGGGGGACACAGAATTCCACCCAATCATTTTAAAGAAATACTGAAAGGTCAGTTTCAAGGTTAAGACCGTTAGGTGTCATGGTGTTAAGGACAAAAATATAACGCTGTTCTAGCCGTAGAATGACTTTAAGATCTCCTCCCCTCCAGTTCATCTTCACCTTCTTTAGAACAAAAAATCACAAATCCGAGATCTTATGATGTTGCCAGTGAAGTACCAAGGGTTTATCAATCAAGCCCCTCCGTATGCAACTTCTATGTTCAATAATCCTTGTTTGAATGTTTCTTGTAATCTTGCCTATGTATAACGTCTTACACGTGCATTGGATGACGTGGTAGTTGTGCTTCAGTGCTGGACTCTTGCTTTTTCAGCATGTTTTTCACCATGAAAGGATGTGTTTAGCTATGGGGAGGACATCTTAGCTAAACGTTTACCCCAGGAATCATTTCTTTCACAGACAGAAAATAAAGGAGATACTACCAAGCAATGGGAAGATGCGGTCCTCCTCATGCAAAAATTTATAAAGGAAGAGATGCATACCTCTTAGAGTGCTGTAGATCAAAGATTAAACTACGGAGTCTACGCATGAAAAAAGCATCGGGCTTGTATTTAGAAGATGAATCATTTGTCAAGTGTTGGAATGCAATCTTGAACAAATGTCTATTAGACCTTTATGATTCTTTTAATTAACACTTCTACCAAGAAATCAGAAGCCCTTAAGGTGGAGGTAGATGAAAAATTGATGGAACTTAAAAAATGTGATAATAATTTTGATACTATTCAGTAGAGCTATGACAGGAATATGCAACAATTTAAAAAAGAAACAAAGAGACCCTAGGTGTCGCATGAGCGAGTAAGAGGTCTCTCTGCTTGCTCCGGGGCTGCCCTGCCTTTATTCGGCGAATTAAACGAAATTACCCCAGAAACTTGAGCAAAAGCCCCTTGTGGGATACGGTGTGAGTGTGTGGAAGGCACCATGGGGTAAATTGGTTGAAAATGCCTCCACCATTGCGGAAGGAGAGAGAGAAAGCCCCGAAGACTGGGCCCGCGGCAGCAACGAGGCCGGCAGCAACTGTGGAGGCACTGTGCTCACCGGGCGCTGAGAGTGTGGACTCGGGACCAGAAGAGCTAGCCCGCGAAGTGGCGAAATTCCTTGAGCTGAAATTCGATTTGATCCTGAGCAAATTGGAGATCATGGCGGAGACGCTTACCGAGTGCACACACTGCGTCGACGAGCTGGAGCACCGGGTCTCGGAGTTGGAGGACGGAGAGGGCCAACACAGTCGAGACTTGGATCGACTTCGTCAGAAGGTGGAGACCTTGCTGGATAAAGTGGACGATTTAGAAAATCGGTCCCGGCGTAACAACGTGCGCCTCGTGGGTGTGCCGGAGTCCAAAACGGAGGATCAGCTGCTGGACTTGGTGGAAACATGGCTGCCCAAAGAACTTGGCCTGCTTGACCTGGTGGGCAAGCTTAAAGTGGAACGAGTCCACCGGCTGGGACAGCGGATTGAGAACAGGCAGCGGCCCAGAGTGGTTCTGGCGCGAATTCTCAATTTCCAGCATAAGTGGCGGTTATTACAGGCTTTTCGTCGGAAGCGGGAGCTGGCCATTGATAATCATGCGGTGCTTCTCTTTCAGGATTATTCCGCGCTGATGGCGGCGAAGCGCAAGGAATTCTCCCCGGTGTGTGAGGCCTTGTTCAAACGACACGTGCGCTTCAGCCTCGCCTACCCCGCAGTGCTACGTGTGCGGCACGAGGGTCAGCAGCGTCTGTTGACCACAGTGGCGGAGGCCCAGAAATTTTTGGACACCCTGGGACAGCGGCGGCCGGAGAGTGGAGCGGAGCGGGCGGAGAACGTGGCCTGAGGTCGGCCGGCCGGTACTGCTGCCGGAGGAGTTGCTGGAGCAGCGCTGGCTGTGGCTATGGCTGTTGCCCTAATACACGGACATATTGCTTGGACTGGCTGATTTTGCTGTGTGCTGGGGGACCGTTAGTATGTTTGCATGGGGAATGACTGTCTATGGGGTGGCGGGTTGGGGTATTTTGTGGGCTCAGTGTGGGCTAGTTACGGGTTATGGGAGTGGTAGGCAGTGTCTAGGTTTGGGGCTTTTGCAAGTTGTTTGTGTAGGCCATTCGGGGGGTTGTGGATTAGTGTATGGCGGCTGAGTGGTGGGGTGAGTATGACTGTTGGGTGGCTGGGTGGTGGGGGGCAGCGGCTTTTGCAGAGTGGGGGGATTTCTCTGCTGTTCTTTCTTCCTTCTCTCTTCTTGTAGCTTGATGCTTGTTCCTTGTTGTAAGTCTTGAGGGGAGGAGGGTGGGGGCAGCCCTGCAGCGCATCACAGTGGGTCTCGCACCTGGCACGGCAGGCCAGGGGTAGGATACATGGTTGTTCTAAGGGGGGACGGGGGGCACGGGGAGAGGGGACACTACAGTGGGGGGGGGGGCGGGTGGATGGGGTCACAGGGAGAGGGGGGTAGGGTGGGTGGGTGGGAGGGTCCTGGGGGAGGGCGGGGGAAGTGGGGGCAAATGCAAATGCAGGCCTTCTTTTTGTTCCCAGTGGCTGGGGATAGGCTTCGGAGGTGGTGTGATAGGCGGCAATTGAGATATGTGTGTAGTGGGAGAGGAGAGGGGGGAGCTCTAGGCTGGGGGGGCTCTCTTCTGCCTTGAATAGTATTTTGCATTTGTGTATGATTCGAGCATCTGTGGGGGACCATGGGTGAGGGGTTCAGGTTGCTTACTTGGAACGTGTGTGGTATAGGGTCCCCGGTGAAACGTTATAAGATCCTCCGTGTCCTTTGAGACCAAAAGGCCGATGTGGCCTTTTTGCAGGAAACGCATCAGAGTGCCCTGGAGCATGCCAAGCTCGCAAGGGGTTGGGTTGGGAAGGTTTATGGGGCTTCCTCGGGAGGGAAAAAGGCGGGAGTGGCAATCTTGATCAGGAAAGGGGTGGACTTGGAGGTGGAGCATAGTATCTGTGACCCGGGGGGGGCGGTATATCATTGTAGTGGGGACCCTTAAAGGGGTTAAACTGGGTTTGGTGAATATCTATGCCCCGAATATATACGATGCTCGCTTCTACGCTAGATTGCATAAATGTTTGAGTGAACTTGGCTCCACTCCGTTTATAATGGGGGGGGACTTCAACTGCGTTTTAGATGAAACGATTGATCGGTCTGGAACCCGTGGGCTGACCAAGGATCGGAAATCTCAGTGGCTACGGGGAGTTTGTGAAGGATTTAATCTTCTTGACTATTGGAGAGTGTTGCATCCCCTAGATAGGGATTACACCCACGTCTCTAGAGCGCATGACACGGGGTCACGGCTGGATTATTTCCTGGGATCTCAAGCCTTATTTAATCAGGTACTTAGAGTAGAGATTGGGCCCGTGGAGGTGTCGGACCACGCTTATGTCCGGTTGGATGTAAGGTAGGGGGTTAAGGGTACTGGGTATTTGTGGCGTTATCCGCTTGGCTATACCCAGAGTGGTCGCTTTGCGGCCTTCCTGCATTCACAGTGGGATGATTTTGCTGAGTTTAATGGGGCACATGGTAGTAATCCCATTCTTTTCTGGGAGGCCGCAAAGGCGGTTTTGAGAGGGAGTATTATCGAATTTGGGGCCCGGAAGAGGAAGGCATATGCCTCTCGTTTAATTTTCTTGGAAAAACAGCTGTGTCAGGCGAGGAGAATGCTAACACAGCAGCCGACGCGGGGGAAGAAACTGGAATACAGTAAACTACAACAGGCGGTAAATGCTGTGTTGCAGGAACGGGCGACGCAATCGTTGTTGTATTATCGGTATAAACTTTATAAATATGGGAGTAGGGCAGGGGGATTGCTCGCTAGGTTGGTAAAGACTAGTCGGGGGAAAGCGTGTATTGGGGCCTTGAGGGATGCCCGGGGTGAGATACGGACAGGGCAGGAATATATCGAGGACCGGTTTCGTGTGTACTACCAGACTCTTTATGGAGCCGGTACCGGGGATTTGGCGAAGGCCTTTCTTCGGACAGTGGACTTGCCTAGTTTATCCTTGGAGGAGAGTGAGACTCTCAATGCACCGATCACTGAAGCGGAGCTCCGGGGGGCCATTAAACTTTTGCGTACGTGTCGGGCACCGGGCCCTGATGGGTACCGGAGTGAATTTTATAAATTAATGGTCGATAAGGTGGTGGGGCCTCTGCGACTTTACTACTCTGCCTTGATAGAACGTCAGGCCTTTCCGTATGAGAAGAATAGGGCAGTGCTTACCCTGATCCCTAAACCCGGCCGAGATGGGTTGTTGCCCGAGTCGTATCGGCCGATTTCACTTCTGAACGTGGATATTAAACTTTTGGCAAAAATTATGGCTAATCGGCTGGCTGACTATCTTCCCCAACTAGTTAAGGAGGATCAGGTGGGGTTTGTGCGCGGTAGGCACATTGTTAAAAATTTACGTAAGATCGTTTCGTCGTTATACATGACTGCCGCAGCAGGAGAGCAAGCCTTGTTAATTAGCTTTGACGCTGAAAAAGCGTTTGATCGTGTGGATTGGCAGTACATGTATCATTTGTTAGCAGTAATGGGAATAGGGGGGATTTTCTTGGATGCGGTTAAGCTTTTGTATTCGGACCCCCGGGGGCAGCTTTTGATAAACGATTCTGTTTCCCGGGATTTTCTGATTCGGAGGGAGATGCGACAGGGTTGCCCCTTGTCCCCGCTTCTGTTCGTATTGACTCTGGAACCCCTCTTAGAGCGTATACGAACCCATCGCGGATTGGTGGGGGCCAGGGTGGGGAGGGAAGAATTCCGGATTTCTGCTTTCGCGGATGACCTTCTAGTCTACCTGGGGGTCCCTCGGCGGACCTTGCCTGTTCTGCTGAGACTGGTCGCAGATTTTGGGGAATTTTCGGGTTTGAAATTAAACTTAGATAAGTCGGAGGCCCTAGATCTGCAGCAGACGTTGCAGGGGGACTGGGAAGCTTTTCCGCTGAAGTGGGCGGGGACGAAACTTCATTATTTGGGGGTTTACCTGACGGCTGATGTAGGTCAGATGCAGACGGTCAATTTCGCTGCACTGTTGTCTCAGACCAAAGCGCGCTTGACTGGTTGGCAGGACTTGCCGCTTTCCTTGGGAGCCCCGGTAGCTCTATATAAGATGACCCTTTTTCCCAAATGGTTGTACATGTTGCAAAGTCTGCCGATTCTGTTGACGAAGAGGGAGATAGCGAAAGTGGAAAAATGTTTAACTTTATTTTTTTGGCGGGGGAAGAGACCTCGGTTAAGTCTTGGGACGCTACAGAGACCCTGGGGGGGTGGTGGTCTGGGAACCCCAGATCTGAGGAGTTATAATATAGCCTGCCTGTTGAGGAACTTGCGGGACTGGCTGGGTACCACGGTGGATTATACTCCTTTGGTGTATGAACAGGAAGTAGCGAAACCATTGGCCTTGCGGTTTATATTGCATGCGGCAGCTGTAGATCTCCCTCAGTTGGTTGGGGGGCACCCTATCTTTAAGGTCATGCGACGGGTTTGGCATTTGTTGTGTAGGGCGTATTCCTGGAATCCGGGGATTACACCCTTTTTACCCCTCTATGGGAACTTTGGTCCGGGGTTGCACGGGGGGGCGTTTCGGGGGTGGGAAGCTAAAGGAATTGTGGCTTTAGAGCAGGTAGTGGATGAACGGGGGCAGGCTTTGGCATTTGCCGATCTTCAAAGTAGTTATGGTCTGGTGCGTCGGGATTGGTTCACTTATCTGCAATTGCGCAGCTATCTTCGGAGTTTGGATGGGGAACACCTGCACACCGCTATTTGTTCTAAATTTGAGGAGGAGTTGTATGCGGGACGCGCGCAACGGGTGCAGGTGGCTATACTTCATAGGGAGTATCTTCGTCTTAAAGGGTTTCCTGACGAGAGTGTTTTGGCCGCGGCCTGGGCCCATGATCTGGGGGTGGAGCTTAGAGGGGTTGATATGGTGCAATTGTTAGCAGATATCCCTAGGAGGATTCGGACTGCCGCCTTTCGAGATTTGCAATATCGTATTTTGCGCTGCTGCCACTTTGCTCCTTGTCGCGCGTTTCGGGCGGGCAGCAGTGCTACCGCGAGCTGCCCCCGGTGTGGGATAGCTCGGGCGGACCTGGGGCACATGTGGTGGCAGTGCTCGGTGGTGGTTAGATTTTGGAAGGCACTTGTGGGATGTCTTACGGGGGTTTTAGGCTGCCCAATCAAGCGGGACCCCAAGCTTTTGGTGCTCGGCATGACTCGGGGGGGGGGGTGGATGGGCTGGGGGGTGGTCCGCGATTGTGGTTGGGTAAGGTTCTGTTAGTAGCGCGGCGGGTGATCTTGCTGAATTGGTTGCTGCCCAGCGGCCCGACCATTGGTCAGTGGAGGCAAGAGGTGTATCGGTTGCTCTTGCTTGAGCAACAAGGGGCTCAACATCGGGAAGTGGCCACAGATAAATTTGTTGGGGAGTGGGGTCCATATTTACACACCTTGTCTGTGCGGGAACGGAGCCGAATCCTTAATGTGCTTGGGTGAGGATGGGAGGGGGGCCTGCTTGGGGGGGGGGGAGTTCGGGTGGGGGGGGAGGGGAGGGAGTTCGGCCCGTTAGGACTATGCGTGGCAGTTATGAGGAGGGGGGGTGTTCTCATTGGTTGTTGGGATGAGTTTGCATTATCTGGGGGGGGTGGGGGGGCTGGGGTGGGGGGTCTTGTGAGTGTGTTGCTGTTTGCGGAATTGGGGTGACTATAGATCAGGTTATGTCTATCCCTGATGCAAAAAGCATCAGGGAGACAGAAAATTGACCAGATGAAAAAAAATTGAATTTCTTTGATAGAAAAGATAGTCATAAGGGAGAATCTAAGATCGATTGTTTACGTTATCAGAATATAGAAAGACTAGGGGACATGCAATGAAGCTACAGGGTAAACTATTTAAGACTAATAAAAGAAAATATTTTTTCACTCAACGTGTAATCAAACTCTGAAATTTGTTACCGGAGGATGTAGTAAAGGCTGTTAGTGTAGCTGGGTTTAAAAAAGGTTTGGACAAGTTCCATGGTCCATAAACCATTATTAAGAAGTGACCGAAGATATCAATGCTTGACCCAGTACGAGCATTGTGGAACTTGTGTCTCTTGGGGAAACTGCTAGGTACATATGACCTAGATTGGCCACTGTTGGAAACAGAATTGTTCAAGAAAACACCTTTTTCTAAAAAGGGAAGATCCTATCCTGCTTATAGTCAGAGAGCATCTTCTGCAGCTCAGTTCCCTTCCAAACGTCAGCAATCCTCCAAACAGACCAAGGCGAAGGCTGTGAGGCCTCCTCCAGCCCAGCAATCTCAGCCCCCTCAGGGCCTTTGACTTTCTGCTAGAGAACTTAGCCTTCCTGGCTCTAGAAGGACCAGAGCCCTCCACCATTCCAGGAAGGTTATGTCACTTTGCTCCCAGATGGGGGCAAATCACAGCAGAGCACTGGACACTCTCCATCATAAGAGAGGGGTACAAACTTCATTTTTCCAGCTTGCCCCCTCTCACAAGAGTGCACCAGTTCAATTCTCCAACCTCCCTCCTCAGCCTGTTAGAGCAGGAGGTTGCCACTCTTTTAGCCCAGGGGGCAATAGAGGAGGTGCCTTCTCAACAACAGGGCACAGGGTTCTACTCCCCCTATTTTCTTATCCCAAAGAAAACAGGGGGCTTCAGACCCATTTTAGATCTCAGAGAGTTGAACAGATTCCTAGTCAAAGAAAAGTTCAAGATGGTTTCTCTAGGAACTCTGCTGCCATACCTTCAGAGTCAGGATTGGCTTTGTTCTCTAGATCTCAAGGATGCGTACACTCATGTTCTCATCCATCCAACTCACAGAAGGTTCCTTCGGTTCCTTTTCCAGGAGAAGCACTATCAATACAGAGTGCTCCCCTTTGGTCTGACCTCTGCACCAAGGGTGTTCACGAAATGCATGGCAGTGGTTGCTGCTTTTCTGCGGACCCTGGGGATATTTGTCTTCCCTTATTTGGACGATTGGCTTATTCGAGCTCCCACTCAATCAGAGGCCAAGACTGCTCTAACCTGCACAATGCGTATCCCTCAATATTTAGGGCTGGTAATAAACATCCCAAAATCCAATTTGATCCCTACTCAGTCCCTGGAGTTTATAAGGGCGTTGCTGGATACCACAAGGGCAAGGGCCTATCTTCCTCAGGCCCATTGCCTTCGCTTGATGCAGTTAGCTTCTCAAGCAGAGTCAAAACCCCTACTAACTGCTCGAGAAATGTTACAGTTGCTAGGCCACATGGCATCCACCGTTCATGTGGTACCATATGCTCGCCTGCACATGAGAGCAGCTCAGTGGACTTTATCCACCCAATGGACCCAGGCATTAGGCTGCCTGTCAGACAAAATAGCAAACACAAGTCGCCTCATTTTGTCCCTCCAGTGGTGGAAGTCCCCTCAAAACCTGTTGCTGGGGTCTCCCTTTCAACAGCCTCTACCCCAGGCAACTCTTACAACAGATGCTTCTCCAATGGGTTGGGGAGCTCATCTTCAGGACCTCTCCACCCAGGGCATCTGGTCCCCACAGGAGACTTGTCTACATATCAATCTCTTGGAACTCAGAGCAACCTTCCTTGCTCTGCGAGTTTTCCACACCCTGCTCAGCCACAAGACAATCCTTGTCCACACGGACAATCAGGTAGCCATGTTCTATATAAACAAGCAGGGAGGAACTGGCTCTCTGTCGCTTTGCAATGAAGCTCTGCGACTGTGGGCCCTCACCAGAGAGCATCACATTCATCTTCTGGCAGTCTATCTTCCAGGTGTTCAAAACTCTTGGGCAGACAGACTCAGTCGAGTTCTGCTTCCACATGAGTGGTCCCTACATATGGACCAGGTATCCAAGATTTTTCAAATTTGGGGAACCCCGGACATAGACCTCTTTGCAAGTCTGTGGAATGCCAAACTTCCCCGGTTCTGTTCCAGAACTCCGGCTCAGGGGGCTCAGGCAAGGGATGCTTTCCTCCTTCATTGGGGTCAAGACTTCCTATATGCCTTTCCACCCATTCCCCTAATTCCCAAAACCCTGTTTAAGCTTCAGAGAGACAGAGGCCACATAATTCTCATAGCTCCACATTGGCCACGGCAAGTGTGGTACCCTCTGCTTCTACATCTCTCTCAAGCTCCCTCCCTAGAGTTAGGGTCTGCTCCAGACCTCCTCTCTCAGGAGGACGGAAAGTTGTGGCATCCCAATCCCCAGTCTCTGCATCTCAGGGCTTGGTTGCTGAAGGCCTAGATCTCCAGGATCTTTATCTTTCTCAACAAGTGAAAGATGTTCTTTATGCTTCCAGAAAACCTTCCACTAGACGTTATTACGCCTTCAAGTGGAAAAGGTTTACCATCTGTTGTTCTGAGAAGGGTCTTAACCCCCGTGCCATACCTCTGGAATCGTTGCTGGAGTATCTCCTTCATCTGTCTAATGCAGGCCTTAAGACAAATTCAGTAAGAGTCCATCTCAGTGCTATTACAGCTTCCCTCAAGCCTCTAAATGGACAACCTGTTTCCTCTCATCCCCTTGTAGCAAGGTTCATGAGAGGCCTCCTTTTAACAAAGCCTCCCATTAGACCACCACCGGTGGCATGGGACTTAAATTTGGTTCTTGGTCAGCTTATGCAGCCACCTTTTGAACCTTTAGCTACTACCTCCTTGAAATATCTTTCTTGGAAGGTTATCTTTCTCATTGCAATCACATCAGCATGCCGCATCAGTGAATTGCAAGCACTAGTAGCTAATCCACCTTATACAAGGTTCCATCATGACAAGGTGGTCCTTAGGACTAATCCACACTTTATGCCTAAGGTGGTCTTGCCTTTTCACCTCAACCAAGAGGTCTACCTACCTGTCTTTTTTCCAGGACCTCATGCATCAACTGCAGAGAGGAATCTTCATACCCTGGACTGTAAAAGAACTCTAGCTTTTTACTTACAGAGGACACAGCAACATAGAAAGTCCTCTCAACTCTTTGTTGCTTTTGATCCTTCTCATTTGGGACAACCAGTCTCCAACTGGATTGCCCAATGTATTTCTTTCGCTTATCAGAGCAAGAACTTTTCTCTGGAGGGCCATGTCACAGCTCACAATGTGAGAGCCATGGCAGCCTCAATGGCTCATCTGAACTCTGTGTCTATCGACGACATCTGTCGAGCAGCCACTTGGGCCTCGGTTCATACCTTCACAGCCCATTACTGCTTGGACAAGGACTCCCGCCGGGATGCCTTGTTTGGTCAGGCTGTTCTCAAACACCTGTTCCATACTTAATCAACTCCTACCCACCATCCCTCATGGGATGCCAGAGATCCAGGTGGGGAAGTGCAGCCCTGTCCCAGGGACACACAACTTATGGGCTCTCTCCCTGGCATCAAAAGCTAGGGAGTCCCCATATGTGAAGACTCATTCCTGCTTGTTCCTGGAGATAGCACAGTTACTTACCTGTAACAGGTGATCTCTGGGAACAGCAGGAATAAGTCTTCACAACCCACCCACCTCCCCTAGGAGTTGTCTCTCTCTCTCTCTCTATCTCTCTTCCTTTCCCTCTCTCTCCCTCTTTGTCTCAGCTATAAAACTCAACTGAGGAGAGACAGTTGGAAAGGCGGGAAGGCAGCACGCAGGCTCTGTGGGATGCTCCCAAAAGCTTTGTGATTGGATGCTGGGGAGTGTTCCCGCGCAGGCTCCGTCGGTACTGACGTACCCATATGTGAAGACTTATTCCTGCTGTTCCCAGAGATCACCTGTTACAGGTAAGTAACTGTGCCTTATATGAGATTGGCAGTAGGGTCTTCATCTGAACTTAAAAGAAGTATTGACAATTTGGTTATGACAGGTTTTGAAGTCGGATATATTACTAAGAAGGAAAGGAATGTTTTGAAGGTGAATTTCCCCATTACTCCTACTATATATATATATCCCAAGATCTATAAGTCTTTAGAATCCCCTCCAGGACACCCTATTATCTCAGCTATTGGTTCACTTTTTGAGCCTATATCACAGTTTTTGGATGTTTTATTGCAACCTTCTATTACTGATATGTGGTCATATGTAGGAGATTCCTCGTGTGTGATCCAGATTTTGGCAGCTTTTAAGGGGTATCACCCAAAATTACTTCTTGTAACTTTGGACATAGATTCCTTTTACACCAACATCCCACAAATGGAAGCCTTAGAGATTATCGAAGGGGTTTTATTGGAACGTAAAGAACACAGGAGGATCCCTATTGCTTTTTTTAACTATCTAGCTTTAACAGAAATCTTTTTTTGTTTTAGGGATCTCTTTTACAAGCAGATAAAGGGAGTAGCAGTGGTGTCGTCCATGGCCCCGGACATAGCAAATCTGTATGTTTTTAATTTTGGGAAGAAATTTTTAAGCCAATATCCATTTGTAGATAATATCAAATTGTGGTGTCGAGTCTGTATCAACACATGGTGACCCTCTGGATAGGTGTCCTAAATTGTGTTTGGTCTTGAGTCAGGCAGCTCATTGTTGACAGACTGGTACCCATAGCTGCTGTTATTGTATCAATCCATCTCATTGCTGGCCTTCCTCTTTTGTGTTGACCTTCTATCTTGCCAAGCATGATGTCTTTCTCTAATGATCTCTCTCTCTCTTTGCATGATGTGTCCAAAGTATGAAAGTTGAAGTCTTGTCATCTGAGCTTCTAAAGAAAGCTTAGGTTTTATCTCCTCTAGTACTGACTGGTTTGTTCTTCAGGTAGTCCATGGTATACGCAGTATGCGCCGCCAGCACCATAATTCAAAGGCATCAATTTTTTTCCTGCCTATCTTTTTCACTGTTCAACTTTCACATCCATATGATGATGAAAATACCGTGGCTTGAATGAGTCGAATTTTGTATGGTGAAAGACATCTCTGCTCTTGAGAATCTTGTCTTATTTATTTTATTTAAAAGGATTTCTATACCACGGTCTACACAGCAAACAATCGACAAAATACTGAGTCTTGTGTGTACATGCATTGTATAGGGTGTCGTTGATTCTTGATTCTTTACAGTGTGCGCTATTATACAATACTATGTACATCACAAACTTTTTATCAATACTATGTACATGGCGAAAAGGGAGGGTGGTTGGGCTGTGGTACTGTCTGGCGAACCGTTTATGTGATGTCACCGTAGTGTTCTATGAAGAGGGTCGTCTTGAGCCGTTTCCAAAAGTCCTTGATGTCTGTTGTTGCTCGTAGTTCATCAGGGAGGGCATTCTAAATTGTTGGTGCAGCCAGTGATAGGGCTCAGTTTGTGGTGTCCTTGCGTACCTTGGTGAAGTCTTTTGGTGTGTTGATGCGGTTGAAGATGCCTCTCCTCCTCGGTCGTGTGCTGCTGTAGGATTGTATGAGTGGTTGTAGGCTGAGAGATGATGTCTGTTTGATTTTGAATATGTTTATGACTGTCTTATATCTGATGCGGGAGCTGATTGGTAGCCAGTGGAGATCTTTTAGCGTGGGTGTGATGTGTTCTTGTCTTGCTGTGCCAGATATTATGCGTGCTGCTGTGTTTTGCACCAATTGCAGTGGCCTGAGTGTTTGCTTTGTTAGGCCAAGATAGATTGGGTTGCAGAAGTCTAGGATTGGGGTTATCAGTACCTGACAGACTGTGCAGAAGTGCTCCAGGGAGAGGAGGGGCTTGAGGCATAGGATTAGTCTCATCTTCTGGTATGCATTTTTGGTGGTTCTGCTGATGTGTGATTGTAGGTTCAGTTCTTTGTTGAGAGTCACTCTAAGGTATTTCACTTCCGGTTTTATGGGTATAATTGTGTTGTTTATCTTGATGTTGAGTGGAGGGATGATGCCAGTGTTTCGGGTGATGATTAGTGCCTCGGTCTTGCTGTAGTTTATGGTCAGGTTGTTTTCTTGAAACCAGCTGGTCATGTGTATGAGACAGTCTGTTATTTTAGTGTAGTCTGGGTTGTCAAGGGTGATTGGTGTGTATATCATGATGTCATCGGCATAGATTGTGTATTGTATTTTGTGCTCTTTTCATGATGCTGCATATTGGCTGGATGTAGAGATTAAATAATAGCGCCGATAGAGCGGATCCTTGTGGTATGCCTTGCATACCTTTATGGGTCGGGATGTGTTGGGGCCAACCTTGACCTGTATCTGTCTGTCTGTTAAGTAGGAGTGGAACCATTTCAGGGTGGATCCATGTAGTCCGATGTTCTGTAGTCTTGCTAGTAGAGTTCTGTGATCCACTGTGTCGAACGCTGATGAAATGTCAATGAAGATCATAAGTATTCCATTCTTGCAGTTGTCTATGAGGTGGAGTATGTCGTTTAAAGAGGTATAACAGGAGTGTTTTGACTCTGTGGTTGGGGCGGAAGCCATGTTGGTTGAGGTCCAGTGGTGCGTGGTTGTCAATGTGGTCTTTTTCAATAATTTTTGCCAGTAGTGATATGCTTGAGATAGGTCTGTAAACGGCTGGGTTGTTCTTGTCGAATGGTGATTTCTTCTGGATTGGTCTTATTGTGGCGAGTTTTAGCTGGTTTGGCATAATTCCTTGGGTTAGTGAACTGTGCACCATGTTGTGTATGGTGTGGATGAAGTTTGTCTTTGTCGCCTTAATTCATGTCACTAGGCATGGATCTGTTGGGGCTGTGCTTGTATTGAGTGCGGTGATGATGTGTGAGAGCTGCTCTGTGGATGGGGTGCTGAATTTGTCCCAGGTTTTTTTTTTGAGGAGGTGGTTGGTTTGGTGCTTGAGTTTGTTTTCAGTTGTGGCGACGAATGGAATTTTTCTTGGATGTGGTCTGTGAATGCTTATGGGTCTATTTGCACTTCGCTCTCGGTCTTTTATTCCTTGGTGAGGGTTTTCACGATTTCGAAGGGCTCTCTCAGTTTGTTGTTGGATTTGAGTATGCAGTATTCTGTTTTCATTTGGTTGATGAGTTGTAGGCTCTTTGCTTTGTTGTGTAAAGAGCCTGGGTGTTGGGTGACTTGGTGTGTCTCCATCGCCGTTCTAGCCTCCTAAGTTCCCTCTCTTCATTCCGTATGACTTTTGAGTACCAGGGTGTGTGATGTGATTTGGTGCGGCGAGTTTTCTTGGGTCTGTATTCAGTGGCTTTGGCGGCGGCATTGATGATGCTGTTCCAGTTTCTGATTTGCTCGTCTAGATCATCTGCTTCCGTGTTCAGGTGGGGTAGAGTGTCCTGTAGAAATTGGTCCCTGTCAATGTTCTTGAATCTTCTTTGTGCTGGTGGGTTGTCCTGGCTCTCGTCGTGCTTTCCCCCTTGTGGCATAATCTTTACTTTTTAATTATGTGATGGTCTGACCACGGTACAGGTGTGACAGCGGGTGTTGATATGTTACCTCTGTCCAGTAGATAGGTGCAAATATGAGGTCTGGTGATGATCCGTGTCTGTGTGTTGGGGTATTAATTAGTTGAGTGTATGGTAAGGATCCCATTGCTAGTAGGAAAGCTTCTGTGTCCTTGGTGGTGGTAGATTTGAGGTTGAAGTCTCCTAATAGTAGCAGGGGTTTGTGATTTGTGTTGACAGCACAGACCTCTTCTAGTGTGGAGGCTAGTTCGTCTGTGGCGCATGGGGAGCTCTGTAGATGAGGAATAGGGCCATCCATTTGTTTTCCACAGTGATGGTGTTGCATTGGTCTGTGTTTGAGGCACTTCGTGACTTGAACTTTAGGCTGTTCTTTGAGATGATCAAAACCCCTCCTCCCCTCCGGTGAGCATGTGGGCAGTTGAATGCTGAGTAGGTGGAGGGCACTAATTAAGTAGTACATTGTCTGTCAGTGGGGGGTGAGCCATGTTTCTGTGATGCAAAGAATGTCAGGTTGCTGATCTTCTATGTGGTCTGCTATGGTGTTAATTTTGTTTCGTATGGATCTGGCACTGATGAGTTCTATTGAAATTGCAGCTGGGGTGTTTAGTGCTCTATGTGCTTCCTTTGGGTTTGCGTGCGTGTTGGTCCTGTGATCGGTTTGCTTTTTGTGCTTGGGTGTCCTGTGTGTATTCCAGTGCATATACTGGGGGGGTGTGTAGAGCTGTGCTGTTGATGGACGCCATGGAGTGCTTGTGAGTAGGTAGTGGTTGGGTGCGTGAGGTGGAAGGAGTTCTGTGAGGAGGAGGCTGATGGGCAGGATCAGAGTTGCATACATGTTTTCGTCGGTGGTCTTTAGTGTATGGCTGCACTTACTTTGATCTGCTCTTGCTGTTTTTTGGTGCTTTGTTCATGCGGCTCCTTTGGGTCCCTCTTCATGGTGCTGTAGTGGGTTCCCGTTGGCCTTTCTGTATGTGGCTCTGTGCCCCGCCTAAGGGCCACACCAAAGGGCCCTCTGGCAAGGCCATCAGGCGTGGGCCCGCCCGACCGGATGGCTGTTTAAATATCCCTCCCACTGCCCCAATTGGGCAAGAGCTGCTGAGTGGGACGATTTCCCGCTCAGGTGCTGCGACCCTGATTGGGGGTGTTGGGACGGATGGCGGAGTGGAGCACGGCAGCAACCCGACCTTTCATAGTAATTCTGCCAAGAGCAATGCGTCATCGTATTTCTTGACTACTTGTTGCTTCTTTATTGATAGTGCACAACTTTAACCTACTTGCATCAACTATTTCAATTTCTTCTCCTTCAACGATGAACTTATTGATTTTGACAGTTGTCATGATCTTTGTCTTCTTTACATTAAGGTGCAGGCCCATTTTGAGACTGTTCTTTGATCGTGAGAAGCAAATGTTTCAGATCATCTTCACTTTCAGCCAAGGTTGTTGATGAGTCTCCCACCAATCTTCACACCTCTGTCTTCATACAATACTGCTTCTCTGATGATTTGTTCTGCATATAAATTAAACAGGTAGGGGGAAAGTATGCAGCCTTGTCGTTCACCTTTGCTGATTTTAAACCATTCTGTTTCTCCTTGTTCTGTTCACACTGTTGCTTCTTGATGAATGTACAGATTGTGCAAGAGAACGATCAGGTGTTCTGGTATACCCACCCTGCTTAATGTGGCCTAGTTTCTCATGGTTTATACAGTCAAAAGCCTTGCTGTAGTCGATAAAGCACGAATAGATATCCTTTTGGTTTTCTTTAGTCTTTTCAAGGATCCAGCTCACATCTGCGATGATGTCTCTCATTCCTTGCCATTTCCTGAACCCTGTTTGCACTTCAGGTAGTTCTCGTTTCAGTTATGGTTGTAATCTCTGCTGAATAATCTTCAGTAGAATCTTGCTGGCATGTGGGATCAGAGTGATTGTGCAATAATTTCCACAGTCAGTTGGCTCACCTTTCTTTAGTAATGGTATAAACACAGATCTTTACCAGTCAGTTGGCCATGATGTTGTCTTCCAAATTTCCTGGCAGAGCCTTGTAAGTATAGTAACAGCTGCATCAGATTGCTGTAATACTTCAATGGGAATGCCATCAGTGCTTGGTGCTTTGTTCTTTGATAAGGCTTTCAATGCTGCTTCAGCTTCTTCTTTCATCACCAAAGGTTCCTGATCATAAGATATAGGTCGAAACGGCTGTTGGTTCACTTGATCTTTATCATATAATAACTATGTATATTCTTTCCACCTTTTCTTGATCTTCTCAGCATCATTCAACATGGATCCTTGAGCATCTTGTAACACTCCAATTCGAGGATGGAATTTTTTCTTTAACTCTCATAACTTTAGGAAAGCCAATCTTGTTCTTCCTCTAATAGTTTCTGATTCTATTTCCTTGCATGCATCATTGTAATATTTCTCCTTGTCTTGCTGCACACTGGAAATCTCTGAGTTCTGCGATTGCTTCTCTTTCTCCTCTGGCTTTAGCTTATCTGCATTTCTTGGCAATTTTCAGAGTTTCTTCGGTCATCCATTTTGGCTATTTTTGCTTTTTCACCTTTTGTAGAGATTTCTCACTTTCTTCCAACATAACTTTGATGTTATCCCATAACTCTTCTGGAGCTCTGTCATTTTGTATCTAAAGCAGCAAATCGATTTTGCAGGCAGTCTTTAAATTCTGGTGGTATATTCTCAAGGTCATATTTTGCTACGTTCATGAGTGGCTTGCTCTTTTTTAACTTTAGCTTGAATTTGCATACTATGTAGTTGGTGATCTGTACCATAGTCGGCTCCAGATTTTGTCTTTGATGTTATAGAGCTTTTCCATCGTTGACTTCCACAGATCTAGTCAGTTTGATTTTTGTACAATCCTTTCGGTGAAGTCCATGTGTACAGTTGCCACTTGTGTTGCTGGAAGAAGGTGTTTGAGATGAATAGTTCATTGGACTTGCAGAATTTATTTATTTATTTATTTAACATTTCTTATATACCGCCTTTCATGATATCAAGGCGGTTTACATTGAACAAACTGAAATTTCATTGAACAGGGCATTATAACTTGGAATATTCTATCAGAATATCATTTCTTTTGCCAAGTCCATATTTTTTACCACTTTGCCTTCTTCTTTGTTGCCAACTTTTGTGTTCCAGTCACCCATGACTATCTGGATATCCTGTTTGCATGTTCTGTCAATTTCAGCTTGTACTTGTTCATAGAACTCATCAATTCCATCCTCTTCTGCAGCTGCTGTTAGGGCATATACTTGAATTATATTTGTGTTGATAGGCATTCCTCGTAGACGAATAGAGATTAAGCATTCACTGACTGCACTGTATTTCATTTCAGTTCTTGCAAGTATCTTCTTTATTATAAATGCAACACCATTTTTTCTTTGTCTTTCGTTTCCAACATAGTAGACCATGTGATCATCTGATGCAAAGTTCCTGATGCAAATCCATTTCAGTTCGCTGACACCCAACAGATCAAGTTGCACATGTTCCATTTCATTCTTGACCACCTCCAACTTCCCTTGGTTCATGCTTCGTACGTTTCATGTCCCAATATGTAAGACATCTTTATAGCTTCTGACTCTCATTTCATGCACACTTACATCAGCAGTCGGACTTCCTGAGGGCTTTGATCCAACCAAATCATAAATGCTGGCTTTCCTCTGAAAGGTCTTCAGCTCCTCACCAGTAGCTAGTTGAGTGCCTTCCGACCTGGGTGTCTCATCTTCCAGCACTATAGTTGAATTTGTTTTGTTGTGATTGTCGATTGGGTTTTCATGGCAAGATACAGAAGTAGATTGCCGGGCCTTTCTTCTGTGCAGTTTAAGTTTAGTGTTGTTGCCATTGTCACAGAAATGTGATCCTCCGCCACCAACACTGTCCCATTCTGCTGCTGCTGCCCAGATTGGTGGTTTATCTTGGTCTGGCAAATCAGCTGAGACCTGTCCATCTTGGGAGACCCTGCCAGTAGTTAAACTACTGATAGCTTAGCCCTCAGCATCACTGATGCACACAAGCCCTTATAGCATGACAAGCTGCAAACCAAGTGAGGGTATCAAATTGCGGATATGCTATATTGATGATTTAATTATTTGGGAAGACAACATGGATACAATAGAGAATTTCAATAATTGGATCAATACATTGGATGACAACTTGCGTTTTCAGCTGATCTGTGATCCTATACAGATTCTGGATCTGGATCTGGATCTTCTCATAAAGAAAGGCACAGACAGCTTTTTCACAGGTTTGTATAGAAAACCTACAGACAGGAACCAACTGCTATACTACAAGAGCTTCCAAAATCACTCCCTCAAGGCCAATCTTTAAGAGCAAGATGGATCTGCACAACACAAGAAAATTTTGATATTGAAGCTGACATGATGAGGTGTAGCTTTCAGGCAAGTGATTATCCAGATCACTACACTGATAAGGCATATAAGAGGGCCTGAAATACACCACGAGAGACTTTACTGCAGTAGAAACCGAAAAAAGAATGTTTCCCTGCTGCTCTTTTCACATCAGTCATGTAGCATTCTACAAATTTTGCGAGAAGAATGGCACTTTACCTGGTTTTTCAGATTTACAACTTACAGTTGCTCATAAGAGAAATATAAATTTGTGCAACATGTTGGTTCCCTCTGCCTCCACACAAAGAAGATTCTTGTCTAAATACAAGGGGCGTTATCAGTGCAGGAGTTGCTCAGTCTGTGTACATACAGTGTGTATCAAGAAAGTCTTTGTTCATCCAGTTACTAATAAACAGGTTTATTTGGATGATTTTTCCAACTATAAGTCAGATAATATAATATACGTCATCCAATGCCCTTGGAAGAAGTTATACGTAGGCAAGACTACAAGAGGCATTCACACAAGGATTATTGAACATAGAAGTTGCATATGTAAGGGCTTGACTGATTTAAACCCTTCATATTTCACTGGCAAGAACAAGATAAGATCTCAGATTTGCAATTTTTTTGTTCTAAAGAAGGTGAAAACAAACTGGAGGGGAGGAGATCTTAACAAAGTCATTCTGTGGCTGGAACAGCATTATATTTTTGTCCTTTAACACTATGACACCTAATGGTCATAACCTCAAAAATGGCCTTTCAGTATTTTTTTAAAACAATTGGATGGAATTCTGCATCCCTCCCTTCCCCTCTCTCCTCCCCCTTTTCTTCCCCTTCCTCCTCCCCTTCCCTCCCTCATTTCTCTTCCCCCTTCCACATCCCCCCTCCTCCTCCTCCTCTCTCTTCCCCTTCCCCCTCCTCCTCCCTTTTCCCCTTCTCTCACCCCTCCCTGTTCCCTCCCCGCCTCATCCCATTCCTTCCTCCTCCTTTGTTCCTCTCCCTCCTTCCACTCCTATTCCTGCTCTTCCTCCTCCTTCCCCTCCCCTCCCTCCCCTCCCTTCCCTTTCTCCCCCCCCTTCCCTTTCTCCCCCCTCCTTCCTGCACCCCCCTTTTTCCCTTCCTTCCTCTTTGTCTCCCCTTTCTATGTTAGCTGATATTTCAGTTTTGTATGCCATCACCCAAAAAACTCAGAAGTCGGGACATCAAACTGTTCCACTAATCGAATGACATGCATAGAGTCCTTCAAGAATGTCTTACCTAATGGCACAAATTGTTGAAGGAAATTGTCCACAAAATGGGATAACAGTTCTAACAAGGAACCCATTGACGAAGCAATGAGATGTCCCAGTGACCTTTGTAAATCCTTATGAATCTTGGAAAGGATATACATGACTGGAGTCTGTGGCTTAGTAACTTTCAGAAATGCCAGTTCAGGCAGAGTGATCCATCCATGTGACAAAGTATCAACAATAACCGCATCAACTTCTTGTTTAAAAATATCTGTAGGGTCCCAGACAAAAGAGTATAGAAAGTCCATCAGAAAGCTGTCGCAAAATTTCTGCCTTGTACTTTGACATATACATCACCACAATCGCCCTTCCTTTATCAGGGGATTTAATTGTGATGTTCCTATTATGTTGCAGCTGATAGAGGACTTCACGCTCTGCACCTGTCATATTTGACAAATGCACCAGATCACGTAAACCTTCAACAGCCTCCATAACGAGGCACTGAAATGCCATAATTCTGGGATACACCACTCCAGGTGGTAACCAATGCAACAAATAACACAGGTACACTACCAAAAAACTGCCTCCAGTTTTGCAACTGATTCCTATAGATTTTGGGGTGCTGAATCCAGGAAAAATAGCCAAAATGTTCCATCACGTCACATTTTCTTGCAAAATTAGATTCCTTACCCATATAAGGAATGTTCACATAATTTCTTTTTAGCCGACTGCAGTTTATTTTCTTGGCCCAAAATAGAGGTTGTAATGGTTAACTAACTAGAAACACTCCCTCATGATATTTTAGAGTGTTTTGTATTCATTTTATACATTAACAGGACAATTGGGAGGCGGGGGGCTAAATCCAGTACTCGCGCTGGTGCATGTTCTTTCCTGTTCACCTCGCCTCGTTCGCTCGCTCAAACACGGTGGTTGCGACATGAACGTTCCTGTCAAATTTCAGTTTCTTGCAAGTTCATTATTACCTTTTGTTTGCTCAGTCATAATCCAGCTTTATTCCGAAGTGGTTCACTACAGTTGTAGTTTGCAGTGCTGTGTATTTGTGATGGCTCACAGAGCCAGAGGTTGCGTCAACTCTCCGGACAGTTTTTGTTTTATTTGTGGGGAATATACCGTGAAAAAGCGGCAGAGGAACATTTCTGCATTTATTAAAAAAGTATATTTCGCCTATTTCGGTTTGAAGTTAGGCGATCAAGACAAACCGTGGGCTCCTCACAAAGTGTGCAAGATATGTGAGGAAGATCTACGCTTATGGATGAAAGGTAAAAAACAAGCATTTCGTTTCGGAATACCTATGATGTGGCGTGAACAAAGAGACCACAGCAGTGACTGCTATTTTTGCTCTTGCATTGTGAAGGGATACAATTTAAAAAATAAGAACGTAATAAGTTACCCCAACCTTCCCTCAGCAATTAGGCCTATGCCTCATAGCAACGAAGTACCTGTGCCTGAACCACCAAAATCTTTGGATCATATTTGTGTGGACGGTTCTGATCATGATGAGACTCATCAGATGGCTTTTCCCGATGAGTCCAGTACTTCCGAGTTTGAAACTGAACCAGATCCGAAACCTGAACTTTTCTCTCAAGCTGAATTGAATGATTTAGTCCGGGATTTAGGACTCCCAAAAGATGCTGCCCAACTGCTAGGTTCTCGGCTTAAACAGAAAAATCTATTGTCACCAGGAACAACTTTTTATTGGTACCGCAACCGCGAGACACAATTTTTGAAGTATTTCAGCAAAGAGGAAGATTTGGTATTTTGCAACGATATATACGGAGTGATGGAAAAGTTTAAACTCAAGTATGATCCTGCTGAATGGCAGCTGTTCATTGATTCGTCAAAAGACAGCATAAAAGGTGTTCTTCTTCATAATGGCAACACATTCGCTTCAGTTCCTATTGCTCACTCTGTTATTCTCCAAGAAAAATACGAGAATTTGGCCCTGATTCTTCAGAAGATTCGTTATGATGAGCATAAGTGGATGATTTGTGGAGACTTTAAAATTCTATCCATGCTATTAGGGCAGCAATCCGGTTTCACCAAATATCCCTGCTTCCTTTGCTTGTGGGATAGCCGGGTCCGCGACCTACACTGGGGGAAAAAAGACTGGCCAATTCGGGAGTATTTGAGACCCGGTGAGAAAAATGTTCTTCATGAGAGCTTGGTACCTCGTGATAAAATTCTATTACCACCTCTCCACATTAAGTTGGGTCTCATTAAGCAATTCATCAAGTCCCTTCCAAAATATGGTGAGTGCTTTCGGTACCTTTGCTCAAAGTTCCCCCGACTTTCTGAAGCAAAGCTAAAGGAAGGAGTGTTTGTTGGCCCTGATATAAGGAAACTCATTTCAGATGGAGCATTCGCTGAAACAATGTCTGAGAAGGAAAAAGAAGCCTGGGATTCCTTCAAGGATGTTGTTCTCAAATTCTTGGGGAACAGGCGGGATGAGAACTATAAGGATATTGTTTCCAGGATGCTCAATGCCTTCAAAGAACAAGGCTGTGCCTGAAAGTCCATTTCTTGCACTCCCATGTGAACTACTTTCCCGAAAACTTGGGGGCGTACAGTGAAGAACAAGGTGAAAGGTTTCACCAGGACATCAAGGACGCAGAGAGAAGGTACCAAGGAAGATGGAACACCACTATGATGGCTGATTTCTGCTGGTTGCTGCTGCGGGAAACCCCAGATGAAAAATACGCCAAGCAGCGCACCAAGAGAAGCATTCGGGGGAAGAAGAAACGGGCCCACCAGGAGATTGATTGACCCAAGAATGACTTTAAAATCTAAACTGTGTTGACAAATATCGTGTTTTTACTAAACTTTGTAATAAAAATTTGCTAGTTATTACCACAGTGTCGGATCTCATTTATTAGAATTTTATTTTCACACCATCGGGTGTTTGTCTTCATGTATTGCAATGGTGCGGTTTGCGTTTTCTATTCTTACATACATTCCTGTACAACATTTTTTGCACATTTCTTTGCTTTGCTTTGTGTCTAACCTCGCTCTTATATGCTCAATGTTTGTGCACATGTATGTGGCTGTTTTAAGTGCAGACAATTTTGCTACCATCACAGTGTGTTTTGTTGACATTACTCTATTCTTATGTGCTGCCTTGTTACAATTTTCTTTATTCTTATTTGAATAACTACTAAACAATTAGTATAAAGAATTCATCCAAGAAACTTTTATCTCGATCGCACTCAATCTGAAACGTTCACCTCTAACTGCTAACCCAATGTAGCAAAAAATCTGTACGTGATGGAGCAAATTGGTTACCAGATTTGGATTCAGCGCACCAAAAAACGTAAAAATCAATCGAAACATTAGAGGCAGTTTAAAAAAAAAATTTTTTAGTGTACCTGTGTAATTAGTGAGCTCAAAAATCACACCAGGGTTACATCTTGATGTTTTTGGACATCACAGCTTTTGACACCATCAGCCACAACATTTTCCTCCAAAGACTTCACTCCACTTTGTTACAAAATGAAGTTATACAATGGTTTCCCTCCTACCTCAATGAATGACAGCAAGTGAAAATGGGCACCAGCAAATCATCACCATTCCCCTAAATCCAAGGCATTCCACAATGCTCAACACTATCAGCACTCCTGTTCAAAATCTACCTATAGCCACTATGCCCAATTATATGCTCCCGCAATATATACTTCTACATCTATGCAGATGATATAATGATCTATGCACCCTTCAACACCAGTAATCCCACATATGAAGAAATAATGAACTGCTTCACAGACCTCGCACAATGGTTGAAAACAAAGTCTCTTACAATCAACTACATACAAATGGAGATACTCTTCATCACCAAAGTCAAAACATTCCACCCATCACCATCCCTGAAACTAAATAACATCGATATAAAAGTTAAGAAAGAGATCAAATATCTAGGCATAACACTGGATCAACAACACCCTGAAGCCACATATAAACAACACAACAAAGACCATCTACCACAAAACCTAACCCCTGCAACATCTCTGTCCTCTATTGGATCCCCTTGACTTCCAAGCCATCATTCACCATATTTTGACTATTGTAACTCAATTTACCATGGCCTACCAAAATCCACCCTGCACCCACTGCAGACCACTCTACACACAGCTGCTTGCATCATCCAAGGAGCCCCAAGATATGATCACAAAACCCCCATCCTTTGACAACCACAACATCCACTCCCCATTCCTCCCCCGACCCCCCCCCCAGAAACGACCTATCCATTCAATTTCCCCAGTCCTAACATTCCTACTAACCCCCATCCCACAATCATTCCCACTCCTCCCCCCACTTGCATCACCCACTCCCATGCACATGCCCTGTCTCATGAAAATGGACCGTGCTGTACATAAATTCTCTTTTATTATGTCAAAGTGTATCACTTAGAATCTGTAGGTTACTGTTACTGTACACAAGTTCTGTTTACTGTTTCAATGTAACATTGTGCAACCCCTGTTATATGTACACCACTTTGACCCGGAGAAAAGTGGTGTCAAAAAACCCCAAATAAATATTTGCCAATTATCTGAAAAATGAATTGCTACCTGAAACATTTAGATAACAGGCTCTCTGGGGCAAATCTCATATGCATTTTACAGCTCTATACAAATGCCAAAGCATATCCCTATTGGCTAAGTCTTTGAGTTACCACTTATAATATTGTTACAACACTGTTGGAAACAGGATACTAGGCTTGATGGACCTTGGTCTGATCCAGTATGGCATATCTTATGTTCTTAACCATAAATGCCTCTCCATTTTATTTGCATATTTTTTAAAATTCTCATACTTACAGTATGATTTCTTGCCTTGATGGCTCAGACTCATATTTAAATGCCCTCCCTGCAAGAATCTCCTTCAGCCAGTTCAAAATTAACCCTGGATTCTCCTTCACATACAATTCTTATCTCAGTCTTCTTTAACTGATTTTATGTTTTTCTTGAATCACCAAGCTTCAGTTAAGATTCTGGTCTTCATTTCTTGAATCTCTTATACAGATTAAGGAAGATACAAGAATTTCTATAAGTAGCTACTTCTAATGGCCATTACAGTAATATTAGAGAACAAAAGAAGCAGATGATCAGGCTACCAACTTTATTCCAACCCTAACACATTTCGGCAACACCTTCCTCAGGTACACAAACCTCAAAGATAAAAACAAGAAAACAACATTACAGAAAAACGTACAGAGGAACAAGTAAAAAAAAAACATATCATAAAGATGAACATATATACATTTCTATAAAGAAGAAGAATAACATAATAGAATTTAAAAAAACAGAACAAAGATAAAAACATTAAGAACCAATATTAAAAGCTTGGCAATTTAAAAAATGTGACAGTTAAAGCCAAATAGGAATGTGGTACATACTGTACAACATGTGCCGAGAAGGGACAATTAAAAAGTTATAATCCAATCAGAACCACAAATTGAAATTAAATAACATTGAGAGTAAGCAATGATCATGTGGAGTACACACATGTTATAAAGAAGAAAGAGCAAAACACATGTACAAGGGGACGAGGAGAACATAAACCTTTGTACAAAAAAGGAAGGGGGAGGACCAACCTCACTATACTGATGCCCTAAGAAATCCTACAGATAAAACCAATAGAAACAATAATAAAGCAAAAAATAAAACCAAAAGGGGTGGGGGACGGGAAGAAGGGGTGGGGGAAGGGGAGAGGGGAGAGGAGAGGGGAGGAAATGGGGGAGGGAAAAAGTAATACTTACATTTCTTAGACTGTAGGATTTCTGGTGTGTCTTTGCTACATGTAGAGGATGAGTCAATTTCTTGTCTTCAACAGTCTGTCTGCTGAATATTTCCTGAGTTGGGCAGAGCAGAATGAAAATGAAAGTCAAACCCTCCAAAGTCTCAGCTATAGGAAGTAGCTGAAATAGTTTTTGATTCTAAGGTGCACTAGTACAAAACCTCCTTCAGATTTATCAACAAAACTTCATATTTTTTGAATGGGGGGGGAGGGCGGGGGAAATACCCCAGTGCAAAACTTGCTCAGACTTTTTATAAAACAATCTCTGAATCTTTAGGCAGATGGACCATGGGACTAATTAATGGTTCCAAACTCTTTCATTGTGTGTGTGCAGGCCTCTCTCTCACACAGGAAAAGAGCACCAATCCAAAAGATACACAAATCGCTCCCGGCCACCTGAGAGGACATGATCTGTGACACTGTCACCTAATTGTGCCTCCAGTTCTGGTCATAACTGAAAATCAAGCTTTACTAATTATATTACAGCAACAAAACATGACAAATCTTGATTTCTATCTGTGATTAGAACTAACAATCTGAAAACGTAATCTGCCTCTTTGAATACCGTGGAATAAAAATCCTTTAAAATAAATAAGTGCTAGGCTAAGGAAGACCCAAACTACACACTGCAAATCTTGCATCATGATTTAAGAAACTTAGGCTGTATCTGTGAACTTGCCTAAAATGTTACTTCAAAATATTTTGACTGCACACAATGAAACAAACCTTTGTAGATGATTTCCAACAAATGTCTAGTGCGTCCTACAGATCCCTCTTGTTTAAATTTGACTTGAGAGAGATCCCACTCTTTCTCTTGGTGTGTAATCCCTTATTCTGTAACAAGTTTCAATAGCAGGGCCAGTCCAACCACTAGGTAAGGCAAGATAGTTGCCTAGGGCAGCAGCTTCTGAGGTGCAGCAAAAGGCAACGGCAGATAAAGCAAAACAATAGATCCTGGCAGCTATACCGCCTCCATCAGACCACATTCTTTTGCCTGCGGGAGGAGGTGGAAATACCTACCAGGCAAAGATAACATTTAAAAGTATGTTGTCCAATTATGCTGTTTTACAGGATTGTGTGGTGTTTCAGCGGTCATGATTGTTGAGTTTAATTATGAAAATTTAGTTGGGGGGGGGGGGAGCGGATAAGGCTGAAGGTTCACCTAGGACACCCAAGATCCTTGCACCAGCCCTATTCAGCAGTTAATTCATAGCCTAGGAAAACAGGCTGTTTCCTAAAAGAGAAGCGATTACTTTCTAAGCTGATAATAGGAAAGCTTTCCATCATTCTTCGCAGATAAATAGCAAGGTTCACCATTCTAGTTCTTTCACTATGCTACAGGCAAAATCCCAACCAATTTACTTCTAAGATCACAGGGCCCGATATTCAGTGGTGGCAGCTAGCACTTGTAAAGCGTAGATGCTGACCCCTGAATATTAGACCTGGATATTCAATGCTAGTAATGTAAGAGGTCCGATTGGACCCTTACAGGCTCGTTGCTACAGCGAGCTACGACAAACAATACAAAAGAACAATCTGCCTTGCAAAGGTAAAGTTTTTATTATATTTCACACTGCAATGGAATACAAGCAAGTGACCTCCTCCTAAAGGAAGTACACACTTTTTTTTATACTTTTTCTAAGCCAGGAACATGCAGAAGGAGTAAAAGAGTGAAAGGGGAGGGGAAAAATCCCGTTTCCCCATGGTCACAATTTAGTCTATTGCTGACACGCAATTTCTCTGAAGGTGGTGGGAGAGATCTTTCAGGTCTGAGCTGAGAAAGTTTGCTTTTTAGCTAAATGTATCAGGCTCTGCGTTTCTATGTAGAAACAATACAGTGTTTTATAGAAACTAGCAAGCCTAAAGCTGCATCAGGAATGTTCTCACATCATAATTAATTTCCTAAGGCCTAAGAGCAGAATTTTTCCTACAACACTAATATATCCATATTGAAACTTCTAGAAGTCGACTATTAAAATGACTGCATATTCTGAATGACAACTCTCTATGTGGGTCCTAGTATGTATTAGTAAAACAAACTTAAGAGAGACGGGAAAAAGAGGGTAAAGAGAAAAGCAAGATGGAGGGAAATATGGGGAGCCCTGCTGAAGGCTCAATCTACTTTACACTTTTCACACTAGGACCATATCTGGGCCCCGGCACTGAATATCTGGGTTGCCCGGATTGCCATGAAGCTAACTGAGCAGTGGCGATATTCACCAGCTGACCATCAGCTTTTCCATAGGAAATTTCCTTTCCAAAGTTCACGTGCAGGCCCTCAGGCTAAGCAGAAGGAGAGAAAATACCCCTCCCAATGTTGGTGTCTTATCTGACTATTTGTACAGTAATTTTCTTTAGGCTTCTTTCCTCCTCCATCATTCCTGCTTCAGGCAGTGAACTGGATTCTACCAGCATTCATGTAACCTTGACACTGATGACAATGGAGGCAAGTCAGGGCTGTGCAAGTAGTGCAGCTGCACAGGGCACAGATACAGAAGTAGGGCTGATATCCTGGCAAGATCGAGTTCCTCATGTGACTGGGAGGAAATACCAGTTAGTGAGTCACACTGGGTTAATTTTTAGATTGGCAAATTGCTAACCCAACCCCAATCCTGTTCTCAAAGTATTTCACAGTAACTATTTTTTAATGAGTTTCAATTACGGAACTGGCTTCTGTGCACAGATTATTACTAACAGTAAAGCAAAGCAACCGCATTTCTAAGAAACCAGGTTCTTATTCATAACTCAATAATGATGAAGTCTAAAGCAGTACTGAGTGGTGTAAATAAGGAATAGGAAGAATCGCTGAAAGAAACTGGAATTCTTCTAGGTACACAGTTGACCAGATGACTTGCAACAATGATTTTTAACCTTGGTGATCACTTGATCAATCTGTCTTCATACATTGCACATTGATATATCTCTTGCACATACATTTATTCATTTATTTGTTAAGATTTACTAAACACCTTTATGAAGACATTCAATCAAGGTTGTGCACAAAAGATCTCCCTTGACATGAAAAACATACTTAGTAGTAATAGCATAATAGCAAAGTGGACTATTCTGTCCCATGAATAGCAGGGATGGACGTCCCATTTGGAACCCATCCCTGCTATTCGCCCCTCTGCTGGCCCTGTCAAAAGTCTCCCCATACAAACAAGGAGTTTGTTCAGGGAGGCTTAGATGGGGCAAAAGGGGGCATTGCAGAGGCAGAATTAGGGGAGGCAGTGGGCAGTCCGCGACCCCGGACATACAGGGCCGATTCTGAAGTCGGCCCTGTACATCCAGGGTCGGTAGACTGGATGAGGGCAGCGCAAGTAAGGTGAGGGGGATAAAGGGGGTTCTCCGCAGTCCGACCCTGACCATAGAAGGCCAGATTGGAGGTCGGGCTGCAGGGAAAGGAAAGAGTGGTCGGCGGCCGGGGATCGCGGCTCCTTAATAGAACCGCAGTGCCATGACAACGGGACAACATGGCACTGCGGCTCCATTCAGGAGCCTGCCTGAGTTTGCCTGCCATGGCTCTGTATGTGCAGGCCGATTGGAAGTGGGTTCCAGCCTGCTCGTACAGACCCTAGAACCGATTCTGATCCCAGGGAGCATGTCTAGCCCCCGCGGGATTGGAATCGGGTCTACCTCTGTGTGTCCCAATTCTGATCGGGCGCACAGGGGCCTGGACGCACATGCTGTAATGTTCCTCAATATGAGCTCTTGTCTGCATAATAGACAATTAGGATATTTGTGGATATTCTGAAAACTAGACTTGCAAAGTGGTTAATGAGGATTATGTTATGAACAAGGGATATGCAGTCATTCATGTGCAACTGGTCTTTTAATACCACTTAAATACGCTGCATGCTAAATTAATTTGTAGGCTAGCATCCATTGTATCAACATGCATTAAGTTGATAAACATGCATTAAAAAGTTCTAATGAGAATTAAATTTAAAAACAGATAATGTATGAAACAGAAAAATGACCATAAATTGAAAGAAGAAGCCTAAACAAATTAAAAATGAACAGAACATTTTTGCCCTGTATGCATCCTTATTAAGGTTCATAAATAAGAAGTTGATTACGTTCACTATCCTCCAACTGTCAAATAGCTTTTTCTGGAGGATAATCCAGGGGAGGCTAAACAAAAACCCACTGTACATCTAAAGATGATGATCAGCTTAAGTTTGAGAATCAACACCTCTTTCCTAGAGTCTAACTACATAGTCATATCCATCTTTTACCTCTAAAACCTGTCAAATTTAGGAAACAAAAGGATAAAAATACGATAGTCCTGTTCTGTACATAGTGCAAAGTGGTTATCTCCTTAGAAGGCCCTAGGCAAACAAGTAATAACTCCACCTCACCTACCATAATATACGAGGGGTGTCCGATATTAAAGGTACAGGCCAAAATTACACTAACATTTGTATTTAAAGAAATTATTCAATACATTCCACCAAAAACTACATACTTTTGTTTACTTCTCCACATAATCACCGTAAACATTGAGACATTTATCCCAGCGTGACACTAGTTTGAACATCCCTTCATGGTACAGTTGCGTGTCAAGTTGCTTGAAGTAGTCCATAACGGTGTCTTGCAATTCCTCCTGATCTTGCGGAAGTTGAGATCGCATATGATTTCATGAACAGAACTCTTAGGAATGCCAGTCATTTCAGCAATTTCACGAACTTTAATGCGACGATCCTTCCTAATCAGATGCTCGACAACTGCGCAATTGTCATCCGAGTGTGAGGTCCTTGGTCTGCCTCTTTTCTTTTCCGGATCATCATTCAACTCCGTTCGGCCATCTTTAAACTTGTTACACCAGACGCTGATTTCTTTTAGGCTTAAAATGTTCGGGCCTCTAATCTGTGATGAATTTCACTCTGCTTAACTCCTTCAGCTTGCAAAAATCTAATAACTCCACGCACCTCAAACTTCGAATACTCTGTGATTACACACGCTATGTTTGTTTGCTTCCCAAAAACTACTCGTAATTTGAGTATTTAAAAAAAACAATGCTGCAGACTCTCCTACTACGAGTACAAGTAGTCCTGCATATGACAGCACTATTGCGCATGCGGAGCCGGTATGATTGCCACCTGTACCTTTAACATCGGACACCCCTCGTAAATACATTTTTAAACCCACAGAGATGTGAATATCAGCTTGTTAACCTCTACGTTTAGTTATATTGTATTAATGAGGGCCTTTAAAAACATCAGACCAGAATAAGCATTCAATTCCCTCTTCATCCCCTAGATCTCAGCACGCACTCTCACCTCCAGCCCTTCACAATCCCTCTTTTCTCACAGACTCCAACAAGAACTCACCCCATTTTCTAAAAATCCCTGCACCTGCTTGACTACTCACTAAGTCTTGTGCATTCAGATGCCATGTTATTTGTTTCAGGAGTTGAAGACTCAAGCAGACTAAAAAATGAGGTTACTTACCATACCATGGACAGTAGGATGAATCAGCCACATCTAGGTATCATCATCCGCAGGGGCCAGATTAATTCTCCCATAGCTCAGAGGAATCTGGGGGGGGGGGGGGTTTGGGGGACGACGACTCCTCTGAGCATGCTCCCTCCCCTTCCATCCCCCATCCCTGCACTTCCTGTCTCACCCTTCCCTAGCTCGTCAGGCTCATCCAAAGGGGATGGGAGATGGGTTGGCATGGCTGACTCATCCTGCTGTCCACGGAGAACCCCTGTCACAGTAAGTAACCTCACTTTCTCCATGGACAAGCAGACTGAGACAGCCATGCCTAGATGACTCTCACGTGGGGATGTGGAGGGTTGTCTTTACCAGAGAGGATTGGGGTATGCCCCTTTTCAAATCCCAGAAAATAAGGCTACAAAGTAGACAGGAAAGCCTGTGTGTCCAGAATGTATCACCCATTTATTTATAATCAAATTCTCATTTTTTTCCAACAACTTTGGTTCAAAAAACGCTCGATCCAAGGAACCAAACGAAACACAGCAAAATACAGATATCTAAAAATGAGATTGAGGGAGAAACAGATGACTTATGGGTTGGCTAGAGGATCTCACCATTGGTGTGGCCAATCAGTCCGGCCTCTGGTCGAGCTTGGTTGAGCTACCTGGAGGATGGTCCAACCCAAAGGGGTGTTGATCTGGAGTGGGTGGTTGAAGAAGTAGTGTTTGATGAAAGTATGGATGGAGGCCCATGTGGTGACTTTGCAGATGTTCTCTGGTGAAGCGGCATGGAGGTGGACCATAATGGCCACCATAGCTCTTGGTTGGTGGGCACGTGCTTTGCTGATGTAGCGCAGATTGGCCTGTGCATAGAAAAAGGCTATGCAGTCTGATATACAGCAGGACAGCATGTGTTTTGTTACCAGGGTGCCCTGTCTGTTAGGATCATAGGACAAGAACAGCTGTGACATCTTTCTGATGGGTTTAGTCCTCTTGAGGTAGGTGTTTAGGGTGCTCATACAGTCCAGGGTATAAAGGCATCACTTCTCCAGTGTTGCATGTGGTTCTGGGTAGAGGCTGGGGAGCACAATGGCCTGGTTGATGTGGAAGGAGGAAACTACATTTGGGAAATATTTCAGGTGTGTTCTGAGGATGGTCCAGTCATGTTGGAGTGAATATAGGAAGGATAGTCCACCAGGACCTGCAGTTTGCTTATGCATCTTGTTGAAGTGATGGTGACCAAGAAGAAGGTCTTTCATGTAAGGAATTTAAGGAGGGCATCTTTGAGGGGGTTGCTGGAGGATGAGGTTGCGATCACACCCTGGGGTGGGTAGTTTGATGGGGGTTTGAGGTGGGTGAGACCTTTCATGAATCTTGCAACTAGGGGGTGTATGGTGATGGACCTCCCCTCTAACGTTTCATGGTACATGGCTATAGCACTCAGGTGGACCCTAATAGATATTGGTTTCAGGCCCCCCTCTGAAAGACTGGTGAGATATTATAGGATTGCTGAGATGGAGCAGGTGAATGGGTTAAGCAGCTCATTCCTGCACTATGCCTTGAACTTTTCCCATTTTATGGCATAAGAGTATCTGGTGTCCGAGTGCCTGGCTGCTAGGAGGACATAGATTAGCTCTTGCAAGAGGTGGAGTGGTGTCAGGGTGGCTTTTTCAACATCCATGCCATTAGGGCCAGGGTCAGCAGGTTGGGATGGAGCATGTGTCTGTTGACCTTCATAATGAGATCCAAGCACTCTGAGAGGCATAGGTTCAGTCAACTGGACAGGCGCTGTAGGCTCACAAGGCTTTCTCTATTGCCCTGAGCTCCAGAAGATTGATGTGGAGATGCATCTCAGAGTGGGGACCACTCACCACTGTTATAGAGGTGGAGAAGGTGTGTGCTCTAGCCACGCTTAGAGGTGTTTGTGGTCAGCATGCAGTTGGGAGGGCCAAAGTTACTTGCCCTTCCTGAGGTTCTCTTGGGTCATCCACCAGCTGAACATTTTTCAGGTGGCATGATCTATCGAGATCTTGTGATGTATTGGATGTGTATTTTTGTGCCATAAATCTTCGTAATCTTGTTTCCTTCACAATTGCAGCATGCTGTAGGTACCATTCACAGCTGGGTCCTGTGTCCTGCCCCTGTTGGACATGGTCCCTCCTATAACAGTGCATGTTAGGCCCCAGCGTTAAAAAGCTGATGCCATGGGGGGAGTGATTAGTTTGCAAGATGGCAGCAGTGAAGATCTAGCCGAGAATGCCTAAGCAGAAGGGTAAACCCAGGGCTTCTCCCGCGGAGCCTTTGCCTACTAGTGTCAGACCTATGGACCGTTAAGTTTGGCTATCAGAGGAGCAGATTCGGGGGATTTGAGAGGGCTTGGAGGCACCGGTGGAGGAATTTGCGGTGCTCTCTGCCCTGGATGTCTTACGCTCCCCGAATAGGCATGCTCCTCCCGCCGTCCCAGGCTTCGTGGCGTGCCCGTTGTCGAGGGAGGCTGCAGTTCCACCTGGATTGTGTGTATCTGCGGCATTGGAGCAAGACCTGGCGGCAGAGCCCGCCGGAGGCCAGCCCAGGTGATCACCAGGCTGCTATACCTGTGGAGGTACTGTCTTCATCGAGCGGGAACTCTACTCAGGTAGTGAATTGTGCTGCAGAGTTGAAAGGTATATCGGGAACAACCAAGTCTGCTTCAAGTTTTTCTATGGAAATTGTCCGCCCTGTGTCTGTGACTCTAGATAGCATTTGGGATGTGATATCTCAGTTGGAAAACAGCTGACTCTTTCCTCTACAAGAATTTCTTACCTTGAGGAGACTATTCAAACGGTTAAGTAGTGATGTTTTGGAAACTAAAGCTAAGATAATGGTTTTTGATCAGAAGGTTGAACAGGTCTCTGATTTAACGTATTCCTTGGTTAAAGACAATACTGCCCTCAGGGCGAAGATCGAGTCTTTGGAGAATGTGGCCCGTTCGTCAAATATTCGCTTATTGAATTTTCCCGTGATTGTCGGGGTCACTCCTTTGGATCTCTTTAAGAAGTACCTTCAGGAGGTTTTAGCAGTACCCTCTGATTTGATGCCACCAGTTACAAAAGTGTACTATCTCCCTTTTGGGAAAAAGGAGGGTAAAATAACTTCTGGACCCTTAGAAATGGATTTTCTCAACGTCTCTGACTTACTTCATACTCCCAAGGATGAGGATATGCCTGTTTCCACGTTACTTGTTACACTGGCTCTCTCTTCTGATAGAGAATGATTGCTTAAATTGTTTTATAAAAATGAGAACCATCTTGTTTCATGGGAAGAAAGTATTACTTTTCCCGGATGTTGCTAGGGAAACGCAGAAATGGCGCAGACCTGGTGTGGTTTAAATTAGGGGCCTCATTTGTGTTAAGATTTCCCTGTAAATGTTTGATAATGTATAATTCACAGAAATATGTTTGTTTTTTTTTCAACCTGAAGACCTTTCCTCTTTTATCAGCACTCATATGTCTATATCTTCTCCTTCCTGAGTAGGTTGCATTTACCCATTCATTTTATTTTATTTATTTCTTTTTTATACCGCGCTCTTTTAGAATCAGTGCAGTTTACATGTATACTTACAGGTACTTTTAATTCCCTTGTCCCCGAAGGGCTCACAATCTAAGTGTACCTGAGGCATGGAGGGTTAAGTGGCTTGCCCAAGGCCACAAGGAGTGGCCATGGGACTAGAGACCCCAGTCCCTCCGGCCTGAGGTTGCTTGTCCCCATGCAGGAAAGGAACCTCCAGCCTGAGGTAACCTGTCCCAACCATGGTTATTCATGTATTTTAGTGGTTCTTGGAACACTGCTCTAATTTGCTTTTCCTCTGTAGTCATTCTGTTTCCTTAGATTCACTTTATGGGGAGAACCTGTCCCTTTTTAGTTTCTTTGCTGTCTTCCCCCATTTGGTGGACTAATGGTATCCCTTGCTGCTATTGTTCTTGAATGTTTTTTTTTTCTTTATATATTGCTGCAAGTTATATTTTTATGTACAAGCTTTGCTTGATTTATTGTGAAAATTCATTAAAAAAAAAAAAGCTGATGCCATGGGCACCAATCTCAGTGGGGTGGGGGTGGGGGTGGGGGTGGAGGAGGGGGGTACTTCTAGGCTGGCATGGGACTGCTGCTACCATTTTGCCATGATGACAGTGATTAGGCCAGGAACAACTGCTGTCCCAACATTGAGGGCTAACAATCCACCACAGCAGGCTCAGTCAATGGTGGGCTGCAACAGCCCAGCACTGGGCTGTTGCAGCCATGAACATACCAACTGTAGCCGGTTAGCATACAATGCATGTGGACAGAGTCACCATGGACACCCAACAATTGTGATAGGCTCTCTAGACAGAGATTGCACCACATCACTGGAGCCAAACATTATTTAGCACTATGTGGATACATAGCCATGCCATGGTCACTGCTTGGTCAGAGTGAAAGTGCCCTCTCAGCTTGACATGCTGTTGCCACCCAGGGCATGCAAGTGGCAGATGGGCACAATGAAGTCTCAGTCATTGTCCCTACTGCCAAGGCAGACACATCCTGGCCAACCTGCTCTGTTTCAGGCCATACCCACAGTCCTCTGCTCCTCATCATGCACATTTGCAGACTAATGCTGGGAACAGCTTAGGCAATGCGAGGCACAAGGAAATGCATGCTTCTCCATCCAGCTATAGATAGTGGAGCCTGTCTGTGTGGCTGATGGGTGTTTGTATCATTGCTGGCCAATTCATTGGGGGCTGAACATGCTGGTACTGTACCTGCACTGTAGGCTAACGTTTAGCCACAGGGACATGCAATACATGATCCACAGCCATGAACCTGTGACCTTCTGCTCAAATATACAATGACTGTGTATGTTGTGCCACAGTACTTCCACATGGAAACAACAGTCCCTGGGACTGACATGCTCCCCATGCACGGCACACAGGAGATGGACATGGCTTTGATCTGCTGCAGGCAGGTACCGCTGCCCCCGCCATGCTGACATGGCCACATGCTGTCAGTGGTGGTGATACCCAGTCTCAGCATGTCTATGGCTATAGTGGGATTAGAAAAAGTACAGAAAAGAGCCACCACAATGGTAAAGGGGATGGAAGGATATTGCTATGAGGAGAGACTAAAAGGTTAGCGCCCTTCAACCTGGAAAAGAGATGACTGAGGGGAGATATGATAGAGGTCTATAAATTGCTGAATAGAGTAGAAGAGGTAAATGTAACTTGATTGTCTACGTCATCAAAATGTGGGAAGACTAGGGGACTGGCAATGAAGCTACAGTGTAACCTATTTAAGGCTAATAAGAGAATGTAGTTTGTCACTCAATGCATAAGCAAGCTCTGGAATTCATTACCAGAGGATGTAGTAAAATCTGTTCGTCACTGGGTTTAAAAATGTTTTGGACAGGTTCCTGGAGGAAAGGTCAATAATTATTCAAGGGACCTGGAAAATCCACTGCTTACACATTACAGGCATTATGGAACCTGTGTGTCTTTTGGGGAAACTGCTAGGTTCTTGTGACCTAGATTGGCCACTGTTAGACACAGGACACTGGGCTTGATGGACCTTGGTCTGACCCAGTATGGCATATCTTAGGTTCTTATGTGTCACCTGGGCAGCTGCCTGGTCCGCCTTGTACACCAGCAACCCCCACTGCATGACCCATGTGCCACCTTTGTCCCATTTACATCATCAACATAGTGCTCTTTCATACTCGGGCACCATGCTGTTGCTACTAATGTACTACTATCACTGTTTGGGGCTCCCCTGTCAGTGCATCACATTGCAGACATTTAATAGGCCCTCTCCCCTTTAAATATATTTTTTATGCAAGTTTTTACTTGGCATTAGGGTTCCCAGCCTTAAAGGGCTTTTAAGCACATTGTGCAACAGGCATTAAGGGAGCACATGCTGTTAACGCCCACTCTCCGCCTACTGTGCCCTTAATGCTGCTGGAGCCTTTAACACCCATTAAAGCAGCTTTTTCGCTGCATTAAGGGAACAAGGGTGCCGATAACAGGCATTAATGGAGCACTGGCTCCCTTACCACCCTTTACTAAACATACCCCTAAGTTTTGCAGTCATCTTCCATTATGAGAAAAGTTACTTTTATAGTTACTAGTTATAAAATTGAAACTAGTTACTTAGGGGCCTATATGCAAAAGCACTTATCAGATTAGCAGCACCTGTTAAACAGATACAGTAAGTGCTGGGCAGCAAGATATTCATCGCACTACCTACATAATGCCACTGAATATTTCCTCGGACTCCCTCAGCACTGGGGTGATCCATGGGCAGCGCTCAGATGGAGTTCTGAGTTATCTGGTTAGCTGAGTTATCCGGATAAAGTTAGGATAGCAAAAAGATCGCCATAACTTTATTCAGTTAGCTATACAGATAGTGGGCTCAATATCACCGCTGTCCAGATACTGCCAGTAAACATTTGGATTTCTTCAGCCATGAGTGTTTTATTAAAATGACAATCGCCAAGGCTGAATATTGGCCCACTGATTTTTTTTTTTAAATAACTATTAAACATAACAGCTTCACTTTTAGTTGCTTTATGTGGAGGTGTGCTTTGGACACACTGGATATGAAGATATATCACCTCTTTGAGTAGTTATCCTACCGCTAACTTAAAAGCAATGACAATATCTTATGAGCACTTTCTTTATAAAATAAAAACGTTTCATGAGCATTCTTTATGGAGGTGTCGCATGGCTCATGGGATGTGTACAGTTAAAGCTGTCCAGCTCAAATCCAGCCCAGGCCAAAAGTGCAGAACTGCCAAGTCATCCAGCTTCAGGATGGAGAATTCAGTCCAGTCCTAGATTTCTGGCTATCTCCTCCTCGGAGTCAGCCTGAATATTAGGCAAGAGTAGGTGGTTTCCTAGGGCTGCAGCTTCTGAGATACAGCAAAGAGCAGCAGCAGCAACCTAATCAAAACAATAGACCTTCAAAGCAAAGTTTAATATTTAAAATGATTGATGAATTTAAGTGTCAAAGCTAGTGGGGGGAACGTGTAAAGCTGAAGTCTTGCCTAGGGAACCCTGCATCCTTGCACCACCATTACCCTGCCCATTCTGATACATGATTGGCAGGGCACCACTGATTTCAAAGGGTATAACCAGGGGCTACATAAACCACACTTCTTTGGGCTGGGCAAAATGTCTCATGCCTGGAACTGGGTAACTTGGTAATTTTAATAGAGACTAAAAAGATTCAGCAACTGAAAGTTATTATGTAGTGTCTGTGACATGCGTAGTCTGAGTGTTGTTGCCAGTAGTAAGGTCTCTGCATTGTAGAAACCATTGTGTTAGCATCAGTTTTGTCAATCTGTCAATGATTACATAAACATGGAGACTGGATTACCCTCCTAACCCCCTTCCCTAAAGGTGATTGCTCCAGAGCAGAGTTGAGGCACATTAGCAGAGCAATGTGCATGCTAGAAACCTGCCCTAGCATTGACCACACTATATTTACTCCATGCATAAACGGAAAATGTGGGTTTCCAGTGCCTTCAGACTGTTACATTTTGTGAGCGTGTGTGTGTGTGTGTGTAATATAATAAAACTTCATTTTCTGTGCACCTAAACTAGCTGCAAAATAACAGGTACTTTTTGTCTGCAGACTTGGCGTTCCATTTAAAAAGTATGTACTTGCACCTCCTTTTTGGGTGGATATTTTTTCAACTAAAAATGTGCTAATCTTAGAAATGCAAAAGTATGCATTGTTCTTCAGCCCCTCCCCAAACCTTTCACTCAGGAATGCCTGCCCCTCCAAATGCCATCAAAAATGTGTCTTGTAGTATCAGGCAAATAGTTTCTCCATGGACAAGTAGGATGCGTCAGCCCAGGGCCAGCCCTAGAGTTGGTCCAAAGTGTTGGAGCCCTAGTTGGACCTCAAGCTTTACATCCTCCTCTGGCTGTCAAAATCTATTATTAGCTTTGAATGGCCTGCTTTTGCTGTCTTCCAGAGGTTGCTGCCCTAGGCAACTGCCTAGTTTGCTTAGTGGTTGGACTGGCCCTGCGTCAGCCACACCTGTTGATGCCATCCGATGGCACCACGGACACGGAAGAGCTCTCCTAAGCTCAGAAAGAAAAAGCCTTTCTGAGCATGTGCCAAGGTGCCCCTACCTCCCCCCCCCCCCGGCCCGCCCCTACCTGGCTCAGTCTTGTTTCTTTCACCAAGCCAGAAAGACGGAACACCAGCTCTCCTACTAGCCTACCTCTGCTACAAGAATGACCAAGGAAAAAGGACAAAAGATCAAGGACAGAAAAGAAAAGCTCACACCTGGATTTAAGAAATGCCACAAGTGTGGCAAGAAAATGAACTCCACCAATTCCCACAATTGTTGTCCTGCCTTGGAGAATCTCATTGAGTTGAAGACTGCCCTCACTGTGCAAAATTGTCCTCCAGGGTCTGTTGATCACAAAGTCATGCCGTACAAGACTTCCTGGGTTCCACTACAGGCCTACCTAAAGAGCACACCACTTCCAATTGCCATCTGGAGAAAGAAACCTGTCCAGGGAGACCACCACATACAGGCAACTGCATGGCTACTGCCATCTTGGCCATCACTAAGACAACAAATACTACTGCAGCTCCTACACAAAATGTGCCATCCGGGGCCTCCATCTCCCGCAGGGCACAGTCTCTGGGACCGCCACCTGCTGCTGCAGTGGACTCAAGACAGGATCGTCACCCTTCTGCGCTACCCATGCCTTCACTGGCAGACTCAGCCATCCCTCTGGCTTCAACAACACTAGTTCTGCCCACATCTGACCACATCAGGTGCCATGATGCTGAATGGTATTACTGTGCTGATGAAGGGAGCTCTGACCCATCGCCACGCCACACAGGGGAAGGCAGAGATCACAGCACCAAGGGAAGCCCTCCACCATCCCACATGGCCTGGACCTCAAAGCGGAAACAATGGCTTAGCAGCAGCAGCAGCAGCTAGACTGGCTGCTGCAACACCTAACGGTGGAGGGGGAGAAATTGGCTCAGGGGTTGCAGCTCAAGAAGGGACAGTAACACCTCCTTCAACTGGAGCAGTCTACGCTCCCCGGACACTCCATGCAGGCACCAACACAACATGGAAGGCAAGAGCCACAGTAAGTCTGCCTTCCGATCCCAGTGAAGCCATCCTTCCTACCACAACACTTAGCTATAATGGACATACTGACTAAGTAACTGGCACAGCACACCTCGCAGCCACCCTAGCCTGCATCACATGACCCAGCTATGCCACTGCAAATGAAGCAAACACCATCGCCCAGGATACCCTCCCCTTGAATATCCCTTTCACCCACTGGGTTCTCACCGGGGTCTTCAGACAGTGAAGGGGAGGAGGCAGTCATCATGGGTTCCTCATCAATCTATGGCCACCCCTCAAACTCTGGAGGCTATCCATCATAACCATCCCCATGCCTCCATCTCTACCCTTGCCCACGGAGGACCTAATATACCCAAAGTTCCTCCAGAAGCTCTCCACCCACCTAGTGCTCACACCAGCCAGCACCCCAGACCCCAGGAGTGAAGTCTGGGCCTCTTGAAATATCTGGACACGCCAACGTCTGTCATCACCATCCCAGTACACAAACTATTGCTGGTTGATCTCACATAGATATGGAAGGCACCGTCATCCATGTCTGCCACTTCCAGAAGGGATATGTGACGTCTGAAGTGCAAGCCACCTCTGGATTCCAAAAAATGCAACTCCTCTATCAATTCATCATGGTGGAATTGGCCCTGAAATGGGCAAAAGCATCCCCTATACATGCCAATGCACAACCTAGCAAAGACAACAAGATTCTAGATAACTTTGAGAGGAAGGCATACCAAATGGCAATGCTCGGTGCAAGAATCACTTCCCACCAGTTCCAACACATGTTATACCAAGATGCACTGCTCAAAAGCTTCAAGGGCACCATAAACACATTGTCCACAGAATACAGGGCTGCCTTCACCCCCCTCCTGGGTGACATGGGTGAATGCAGAAAGCACCTGATTCTCTCAGCCTTCAATGTTTTTGACTCGACCTCACGGTTGGCAGCCATGACCATCATGGCCAGGCATACTGCCTGGCTAAGGGCCTCTGGACTCTAGGAGGATATGCACGAGCATTTAGTCAATGCTCCTTGCTCAGGAGATAACCTCCTCATAGAGAAAATAAAAGAAACCATAAACGGCATGAAGGATCACTTCACTACTCTCCAGACCCTCTCCTCGGATGGCCTTAACCACAACTCCAGCTACAGGAAGACACACAGTACCTAAAACAGAGAGTCTTACTCCACATTGTAACGATATCAACCATACCACAAGTGGCCATCTCAGTGCCCCAAACAATCCTACTGCCAGTACCAGCAGAAACCAAGTCATAGGGATTGTGAGCAACAGAAATAACCTATAGTGCCCTTGGGGAGAAGCAATCCCTTCTTTTGACGCCATGGAGCAGAGAGATGTACCAGTGGGGGTCATCTCTCCCTTTTTCAGGAAAGCGTGGGCATCAATAATGACTGACAAGTGGGTCCTCGAGACCATCAGCCAGGGATACTGCATCAGGTTCACCAAAATTCCCCACCAGAGCACAATAACTCGCAGTCATACCCCGGCATACCTACTCATTACAATGGAGTCAGAGATTTGGGACCTGCTAGAAGTACTGACCACCAAGATCAGCTCCGGCTGATACTTCCTCATTCCCAAGAAGTCCGGGGGTGTACGCCCCATCCTCGACCTCAACAAATTCATCCTGCCACTCCTGCAGCCCAATGAATGGCTAGCGGCACTACACCTTCAAGATGCCTGTACCCATATTCCCTTCCATCATCCCATCATCAGTACTTGGGGTTCTGCGTCATGGATCTCCACTATCAATACATAATACTCCCCTTCGGACTCTCACCAGCCCCATGGGTCTTCATGAATTGTGTGACAGTCGCAGCCACACTTCTATGGAAATCCGGCATCTGTGTGTTTCTATATCTAGATGACTGGCTCTTCTCAGCCACCTCGTAATGGGAAGTGGAGAGATCAGTCCAATGCAAGCTTGTCATTGCTGGGATTCCTAGTCAACTACAAGTCCTACCTCCAGCCCATGTAGTCACTAGAATTCATCGGGGCAGTACTACATATGCCCCAAGTGAGGGCCTTTCTATCACAACACTGAGCAGACACCACCATTGCCCTGATATGATCCATGTTGACCTCATCCAGTATCTCAGCCTGAACACTACTGTGACTCCTGGGCCACATGGAAGTGACTACACAGGTCCCCCCGCTCACAAAGCTGCACATTCAACATCTCCAATGGCACCTCCACTGCAATTAGAACCAGCACTCCCAGGTCCTGTCCCACAGGGTCAGCATGGATCAAGACAGCCATCTGGCACTGGACTGGTGGGATGACTCTTCCAACTGCCCCAGCATGACCTAATCATTACCATGGATACCTCCATGACAGGCTGGGGAGTACATCTCCAGCAGATACGCATGCAAAGGACCTGGACATTGCAGGAGTACTGATGTCACATCAACCTGCTGGAACTACGGGCAATCAGGTACGAGTCCTGGATCTCCAACAAAGTGGCACTAATCCAAATGGTCAACCAAATGGAAGTGTTCTATATCAACAAGCAAGCAGGCATGGGGTCCCTCCCCCTATGCCAGGAGGCCCACTGAACCTGGACACTCTCCATGTCCAAGGGTTGCTTCCTTCAAGCCTCATATCTGCCGGGCGAACTCAACCAACTGGCAGATAGCCTGAGTCACGAGCTACAGCCACACAATTGGTCTCTAAAACCCCAAATGGTCGAGTCCTTCTTCAAGCAGTGGGGCCAGGCCAGAATCAACCTCTTTGTCCACCCACCAACATGAAGTGCCCAAAGTTTTGCTCCAGACACACAGCTTAGCGACAGATGCATTCAACCTCCATTGGGGCAACCTAGGCCTCCTGTATGCCTACCCCCCCACCCCACTATTCACTCTGGACTACCCCAATACCAGTTGAAATGCCTACAATCAGTCCAAAATACTGCCATCCGTCTCCTTCATCACTCCTCTCGGTTCAATCATGTGATCCTCTTACTCATTAAATCTCACTTGCTTCTTTTACCATACCACTCGCAATACAAACCCCTTAACATTATTCATAAGATTCTCAGCTCTGGTATCCCCGCTTACCTCTCTTCCCACATTATTCCATATGTGCCTACTTGTTCCCTCCATTCCTTGCATGCACACCAACTTTATCTTCCACCCCCATCACAGGCCCATCTTGATAGTATCTGCAATTCTGCTTTCTTTTTTCTCGGCCCTTCATTATGGAACTCTCTTCCTGCACCTCTATATCTTCAGTCATCTTTCCCCAGATTTAAAAAAGCTCTTAAAGCATATCTATTTCAATAAGCATTTAACCTTCCTTCTGATACTACCTAGGATACAATGGTCTTGGATGCTAGCACACACCTAGTCGCATGCCCGGAACACACGGAAACTCTGTTTCCCCTCCCTTCTATTCCCTCCCCTTAATGTACCCAACCTCTCTTTACTATTTATTTTAACTGGTGTTCTTTTCTTATTTCTATTGTTTTTATTGTAAACCGCTTTGATATATTATTGAAAGGCGGTATTTCAAGCCTTTAAAGCTATAAACCACTCATCGCCAAGACAATTCAGAAAATCATCTCTGATGGGGCAACAGTCATCCTCATCGCATCCTACTGACTGAGACAAATGTGGTTCCCCTTTCTCCAGCACCTAGCCATCGCACCTCCAATACGACTACCTCAGGAACTTGTCCTCATCACTCAGGATGGAAGGAGCATGCTTCACCCCAACCTAGCGACTCTCGCCCTGTGCCTGGAAATTGAGAGACTGCAACTGTTGGCCCTCCAACTCACTGCAGAAGTGCGGACGTTTTTTGATGCCTGGTGCTCCAGGATTCTCCAGTATCTCGCCGCACTCACCCAAAAAGGGCTCAAGGCCTCATCCATCAAAGTCCACCTATCTGCCATTGCCGCCCTTCATGACCGACTCAGCAACCAGCCCATCTCCTCACATCTGCTGGTTTCCAGTTTATGAAAGGTCTGGCCAACCTCAGATCATAAGTATGATGACTGGTACCCCCCTGGGACTTCAACATGGTCCTACAACAACTCACGCAGGACCCGTTCAATCCCCTCCCATGAGGCGCCCCTCAAGTATGTCACATGGAAAACTCTCTTCCTCCTCGTCACCATTACCTCAGCTTAGTGGGTGACAGAACTGCAAGTGTTTGGTGGCCCCCCCCTACCTACACCATACTCTACCCATACCATGTCACCCTCAGAACACATAGCAAGTTCATTCCTAAGGTGACCTCCCCTTTCCACATCAACCAGACCATCAAACTCCCCACGTTCTACCCGGAGCTGCATAACACTCTGGAAGAGCATTGTCTGCACACTCTGGACTGTGTGAGGGCACTATGAATCTTCCTCATGAAGACAGCAGCCCTGCGGCAAGGAGATCAACTCATCACTTTTGATCCCAACAGGCTGGGTCCCCCATCATGAAGAGGACACTTTTGCAATAGATTGTCTCCTACATTACCTTCTGCTACTACCGGTCTGGCATGCCACCCTGGCAAACCTGTGAACTGTCCCAGTGTAGCACATGTGCAGGGCTGCCACCTGGTTCTCCATTCTCACCTTCCAGCAGCACTATTGCCTAGTTAGCTCATGCTGTCCGACAGCTCCTTCAGCGCACCATCCTCAATATGGCCACCAAGCTGGACCAAGTCCAAACAACCCAGAATCAGGAGGGTGGGCAAGGCCCCCTGGGGCTAGATTCGGACTGTACCAACACATAACCTATTACTCTGAACTTGATTTCTGAGAACTCTGCCAATGGCTAGCAGCTGTCAAAAGTTACCAATGCCTTGCTTGCACTCGGGCTATGTTAGTCCTATGCTCTATGGTTGAGATGCATGTTGATCTCTGCCCTATTGTGGGTAGATGCCCATTGATTAATAACGTGCCCATGCCTGGGCTACATTAGCCCTATGTGCCAATGACAGTTATGCTTTATTATGAACCAAGTTATGTTTCGAGTTCAGTTCCACTTGTTCTAGTTCTATTTCATGCTTGTTAGACCTTTGTAGGTCCACTGTTGCTATGTTGTTATCACTCATTCATAGTACCTATAGCATGCAACATGCTGTCTCGACTGTCTATCTAACCCATTGGCTTCATCCCACCACAGCTAAGATGGGTCACAAGCCACAGCTAGGGAGTCACCAGGTGTGGCTGAGGCATCTGGCTTGTCCATGTAGAAAATGGGGTTGCTTACCTATAATGGGTATTCTCCATGAAAAGCAGGATAAGTCAGTCACATGTACTCGCCCGCTTTCCCTGTGGATAAAGCCACAGTGCACCAAGCGCTGGACACAGTACTGGGCCATGCCCCTACCTGGCAGGTGACTTGGCACATGCTCAGAAAGGTTTTGCCTTTTCTGAGCTATAGGAGAGCACTTCTGTGTTCATGGCACCATCAGATAATGTCACTAGGTGTGGCTGATTTATCCTGCTGTCCACGGAGAACTCCTGTTACAGGTAAGTAATCCAACCCATTCCTCCCAACAGAACAAGGAGATCCCTATCTACAAATGCACTACTAATCCCAAAGGCTTCAACAAAGTACACAACCGCAACATCTAACAGGGCATTCAGTATCTATGCCCCAAAATGTTGGAACGCATTACCACCAGGCATCCGTGCAATTACTGACCTAACACAATTCAGAAAGGCTCTCAAATTCCATTTATTTACACAGTACTACCAGATTAACCTAACCCCTACCTAATTGCCTCTCATCTTACCTCCTCAAGATAACATCTCAACCCTACTGTAAACATGTAACACCCTAAATTCTCAGCAATCAATCTCATTGTACATATGTAAGTAGTTCAGTTTGCATCCCCCGCGTTATCCAAGTTGTTACTCCTGTTCTCTGTAAAGCAAAACATGTTATCCAAGTTGTTACTCCTGTTCTATGTGAAGCCAAACAGTTTGTTATGGTCATTTTGTTGTATGTAAACCGCGCTGACAATAGTGCGGTATATAAGAAATTGTAATAAATAATAATAAATAATAAGTAATCCTGTTTTCACCTACATGCAGGGCAGGTAATTTTCAGACAGTCAGATTAGGAGAGTAACCTTTTCTTTGTCTGCAGAATTTGCTAGGAGGTAATTTTATAAGGGTCTTGAGTTTGTAGAACATTTAAATGCTTGAGTGGACTCATGAAACTGCTTGGGATATGTATGCAGGAAAGTAGGCACACAGACATACAGGAATTAATTTCTGTAAAGCATTTTCATGGTTAAAACACAGTTTTAGGTGCATGTTAAGATGTTGTGCTTTACTCATGAGATTTTCTTTTCCTCTCTTGTTATCCCTCATGCTTCAACCTGTTCCTTTTTGGGGGTTTTAAGTGCCTTCAAGTCAATGCTGACTCCTGGCAACCCAGCAGCCCCTGGGTTTTCTTGGCAAGGTATGACCATTAGTAGATTGCCAGACCTTTCCTTCTGAGGCAATGGAGGGTAAAGTGACTTGCCCAAGGCCACAAAGAACACCAGTAGGAACTGAACCCAGATCTACTGGATAGTAGGTCGTTGCTCTAACCCATTCCTTATGTACCATCTATGCTTGAAGCTGGAATCTATAAAAAATTCAGCCTTTTTCTACATAGCTCCCACCCTTTGGAAAAACCTACCCGTACTCTGAGAACTGAGTCTTTCTACAAGAAATTTCACACAGATTTGAAGACTCATCTATTCGCATTTCACTATGAGATGTGACCTCTTGCTATCTACCAGCATCCGATTTAATAGCTTGACTCTTCTACCTCTTTTCTAATTTACCGTACTCTTTTCTTTTTTCCTATACAGATCATTGACATTCTTCTTTATATTCCTCACTAGTAATTTTATTTGTAAATAGCTTTGATATTCTTAAACCACAATGGTATGGAAAAGCACTCTACCTCTCACCAAAAATGACAGCTGATAAGCAATCTAGTCAATAACAATTTTTTTTTCTTAATTCACCAGGAAGCATCGGGTCTCAGCACTGCAGGGGCACTGTCATAAAAAGAGCACACTCTTTTTCAATGATATCAATTTCAGATGTTAAATGCCAACCTACCCCATAACATCACTGACCCAAAGCCTCCGAGTGGATGCCAATAAAAAGCCACTCTTTAAATTCACAATATCAAAAAGCACAATAATCGCCGTTACTTATCTGAACAATTTCTGTATACACGGCAATCAAAGTCGTATGTACTATCCCTCAACGCTCCATAGGACGTCCTCACAAGCGTTTCGCGAGAGCTTCTTCAGGAGGAATTCAATACCGTGGCTCTTTTCAGCATAGCTTGTCACCATTGGCTATGTAACTCCATTGGATACACCATTGGAAACATAGCACCATTGAAAACGTAAGTATTTTGTAATGACACATAGAGACATGTTGACTAAACTGGGCTAAACGTTAGTATGCACTATTTGTAACTAGGTCCCATTGAATAACATGGTACCTAGTTACAAAGTGTGCATGCTAACTATTATGCCAGCTTAGTAAAAAGGCCCCAGAGAGGTTTATTTTAGAAGCCATATTTGCTGTCTCCACATGTAAAATCAGGCCTTTATATATGTAAATGGCATCAAGGTCTCTTTTTTTTTTTTTTAGGGTGTACTTGATGGTACTGAGTACCAGCACCTTTTTCAGTGTCTGCTGAAATTGACCCATGGTCCTCATGTATTAATAAAAGAGCTCTGCCTATGAGTACTGGTACCTTCTTTTGCTAGGAAAAATGCATTGATGGCATCCATTGGCAATAGCTGTTTTAGTAAGGACTGAATGTACACTTGGATGCTCTTATTATGTAGAAATTACAAAGGAGTGTGTGATGGGAATGTGGTTAGAGAGTGACTTGGGTGGCTCCCAAATCTGCATGTAGATTCAGCATTTCATATAAGGAACAGGGGCAGCTCTATAATGAGGCCAAGTGAGGCAGTGGCTTCAGGCGACAACGTTTTGGGGGCAGCAAAAAATGCCCCTATAAAGGCTTCCTCACTCAGCCTTCAAAATTTAAACAAAAAAAAACAGTGCCCATGGGCTCTTTCTGCCCCGGAAGAGCCCTGCCATTGTTTTACCGGCGCCGGGTTCAGCTTTGCAGAGCCACAAAGGGAGAGCATTTCCCTTCTTTCCTGTGGCTCAAAGTTGAGCCTGCCGGCACTGAGGGTAACGAGGCATTTCCTGTCTTGCGCAAGATAGGAAATGCTCCCGACCTCAGCACACTGGCAGGATCAACTTTAACAGAGCCGCAGGAAAGAAGGGAAATGCTCTCCCTTCGTGGCTCTGCAAAGCTGAACCTGGCGCTGATAAAAACAATGGCAGGGTTTTTCCCTGGGGCGTCTTGGACTGCAAATCAGCTGAGGATGTCTGGGGTGGAGTGGGGCTGGCTGGGCTAGGCTGGGCTGGGGGGGGGCGAGGTAGCACTGGAAATTGTCTGAGGGGGTTAGGATTTCTAATGGGCTGATTGGGGGGGGGACTAGGACTGGAAATGTGCTGATGGAGGGTTAAGACTAGAAATAGGCTGATTGGGGGGGGCTAGGACTGATATGGACTGATCAGGGGGGTTAGGACTGGTAGTGGGGTGATGAAAGGGCTAGCACTGGAAATGGGCTGATGGGGGGGCTAGAACTAGAAATGGGCTAATCCGGTGGGGTTATGACTGGAAATGGGCTACTACTGGAAATAGGCTGATTAGGAGGGGCACTAGGACAGGAAATGGACTTTTATGGGGGGGCTAAGACTGGTGATGGGCTGATCGGGAGGGGGTTAGCACTGGAAATGGGTTTATTGGGGGCTAGCACTGGAAATAAGCTAGGACTGGTAATAGGCTGATTGGGGGTGGCTAGGACTGGAGTGGGCTGATAAGGGGGATGGGACTGGAAATGGGCTGTTGGTGGGAGGGGAGGAGAGTACTGCTGGCCCTGGAAGAAAACTAGGGACTAGGGCTACAAATGGGTCGATGTGGGGGGATGGGAGAGTAGGACTGGAAAGGAGCGGATACTTAAAGGGTCTGCTAGGGGAAGGAGGGGGCTGGAAGGGAGCTGACACCTGGGGATGGGACTGGTAGGTGGCTGGGTAATGAGGAGGAGGCTGGAAGGGGCTAACATGTGGGAATGGCACCGGGAGGGGGATGGACAGAGGGTAGGGTAACTGAAAGGGAGCTGACAGGGTGTGGCATTGAGAGTGGATGTGAGCTGATACCTGCAATGGTATTTGGACTAGAAGGGGCTGGACAGTGGCAAAGGAGGGGGACTGGAAGGGAATGGACACCAGAGGCTGTCCTTCCAGGGAGGACTGGAAAGAGGGCTGATACTGGGGAGGGTTACTGGGACTGGAAATAGGCTGATGGAAGGAAGTGAAGAAAACAAAAGAAGAGATAAGAAATGGCAGATGGACCATAGACCATAGAAAGAGAGCTAAGAGAAGACAGGAAAGCAGAAGCCTCAGATAAGGATCAGCTTGGTCAGACAACAAAGGTATTATAAATAATTTTATTTTCATTTTAGTGATTGGACTTTGTGCTATCTTTATATTTTAGACAGTATAGGAAATGCATGTGGAGTCTAGCTTCTTGGGGTTTCAGATTAATTGTTGTCTACATATTTTTATTTTAGGTTGTAGTCACTTATTCTGTACTTGGTGAAGGCCTGGGTTCTGAATGTGTGACTGAGGCCAGGTGTTCTGTTAACATGGAGTTTGTACATAGGGATCTATACTAAACTGTAGTAATTTGACTTGTTGAGCTTTTCAAATAGCTGCATGGATGTTCTAGGGCCTGCTGCAGTATTCATAGTGCTACTTTTTTTTTCTGGGTAGGTCCCTTGTATGAGTTCTGGAAGTTTATGCTGGTATGATATGGTAGATTTGGCCTTGTAGATCGTTGTTGACTTCTGTAGGGTTTTATATTAGTTCCCAATATGCCTGGTACTGGAGAATGTTTGTTAGTGAGATGACCAGAATCCAGATTTTTTTTTAAATATATTTAATTCTGTGGGTGAATGTCCTACTTCTGCTCTGCAACCATTGTTGAAGGAGAGGTTTCTGTGGATGCAGAATATAAATTGAAAAAGAAAAAATAAGAACCAGTTTATAACAATAAAATGAGCTATTTGTTCTTATAAACTGTGCTGTGGTTCTCACTTTTTCTTTTAGTTCCTTTGTGTGTGAGCATCTTGCATTTCCTTTGTGTTTTTACAGAATATATGTTTACATTAGCACCCTGCTGGTCCAGTGCACAGTTTCGGGAGTTATGGTGAGGTTGCTAAGCCCTTCTTGGTATTTATGTTGGAGTGGGAGGTGTTGTGTTGGGGTCACAAAGTCCTTCTTGTTTTTCAGAGGGTGGGAAGTGCTGTTTTGGGGTGTCAAGTCACTCTCTTGCTTTTGTGGAAGAGGGAGAAGCTGCATGGGTGCTGTTGAGCCCCTCTTGTTTGGCTTATTTATTTATTTTTATTTTCTTATATACCGCACTATTCAGCATCAGCGCGGTTTACATGTAACAATAACTGTTCAGTGAAGACCATCTACACTGAACTTACAGTATAACAGAAATTAAACATTTTTTAACTTACAGTATAACAGAAATGTACAGTTTTAACAGCGTAATTTTAACAGCGTATTTACACATAACTTATGTTGAGGAGTAGCTATAGTTAACTATTTACATGTTGGCTTATCTGAGAATTGTGGATGGTTATTTAGAGCATGTTTCCAATGCTCTGCACTGGTAACCTATGAACATAAGAAATGCCATATTGGGTCAGACTAAGGACCATCAAGCCCAGTATCCTGTTTCCAACAGTGACCAATCCAGGTCACAAGTACCTGGCAGGTTCCCAAAAAGGCACACAGGTTCCACAATGCTTGTTCCAGAGCAAGCAGAGGATTTCCCAGGTTCTCTTTAACAATAGTCTATGGACCTTTCCTCCAGGAACTTGTCCAAACTTTTTTTAAACCCATCTACATTAACAGTTTTTACTGCATCCTCTGGTAACTAATTCCAGAGTTTGATTACGCAGGGCCATAGGCTAACTGCAGTTACATCCCCCCTGCAGTTATCGCATTTCAGCATGGCAAAACAGCTGCCAGTGCAAATAAGACCACTCATTGAGGTGACATTAGTTGCACTCACACTACTTGTGCTGAACCATTATGTTAGTTTCTGCCGACAATGCAGATGCCAGTGTGTGAGAGTTCTTTCTCTCACCTCACTCTGCAGTAAAGTATAATTTTGGGAAAGAAATTCTGTAAACCTAACAGTTGAATGGTTTAAAGCATTTTTTTTTTACTACATATGTCTATTTTTAGTTTGTACTGATAGATCTTCACCAAGTAGGAAATATATCTCTGTTCTACACATGTGTGACTGAGGCTACATGTTCTGTTAGCATGGAGTTTCTATGTAGGGGGCTGTAGTAATCCGGCTTGTTCAGTTTTCTGAATAGGAATATGGATGTTCTAGGGCCTACTGCAATATTTATGGTGTTGCCCTTTTCTGTGTACACTCCATGTTGTGTGAGTTTTGGAAGTTAGTGCTGTTATGGAATAGTAGATTTGCTCTATGGGTCCTGTATTCTGGGTTCTTGGTGAGGTTAGCTGTAGGGTGCTGGTTTGTTGGGTGGGGTACTAGAATATGTATTTTGAGATTTGCAGTTTTGCATTCTTTATGCTGCCAGACTGAAATTTAAAATATTTTATCAATTCAGATTCAAGGAAATTTCAAATTTTAAGGGAACGTCTCAGTTTAATTTTGTTTAGTAGCCTGATAGCTTCACCGCTGCTGAATTCTGGACTTTTCCAGCTCTAGCACAATCCAATCCAGCGTTTTGAATTCATGGCTAACAGGATTAGTTTCTCATTTTATATCTTCCTTCCTCATCAATAATCTGGTCATAGCAAAATAAATCTGATGTACAGATACTTAAAATGGTTTTAGGGGGGGGGTTGTGTAAGTGGCTTTTCATTAATCAAATTTAATGTTTTATCATTATGTGTGTTTTATTGTAACATCTGTTTATGCTAAATTGCATGTGTATGTTTAGAAGCCACCTAGGATTTTAGATGGGTGGCATATACATTTAAAAATAAAGTATACTAAATTTAAGCACATGATGCCGCAGTGAGTCTCCGCACATGGCCCTGCATCGCTGGGAGATAGATGAAAGCAGAAACCTCAGATTGGGACCTACTTGATCAGGGAATAAAATGGTCAGAGAGCAAAGTTCAAAGAGAATTTTATTTTCAATGTAATTAGCACCAATTCTGATATCTTTATAATTTATACAGTACATGGAAATGCATCTCTTTCTATTTCTCTGGTATTGTACTGTATGCAGAATCTGGCTTCTTGGGATTGCAGTTTAATTTTTATCTACATGTGCTTATTTTTAAAATATGGTCACTTATTCTGTACTTGGTGAGGGTCTGTGTTATGAGTGTGTGACCAAGACCAGGTGTTCTGTTAACATGGAGTTTGCATGCAGGGATCTGTACTATAGTAATCTGAATTGTTCAGCTTTTCAAATAGGTGTTCGGATGTTCCAGGGCCCACTGAAATGTCCTCCATATAATCTAATTGGCTTTTTTGTTTGGTTTAGTCCTTGACTGGAGTTTTGAGAGAGCCCCCCCGCCCTGCCCCTGATAAGGAATACAGGTGTATGACTGGAATTGTCCATGTCAGGATTACAGCTGCTCCTTGGCATGTTTAGGTTTTTAGAAAGTCCTTATTTCAGCCAGCCCTTTATAGCCCCTGCAAACTGAAATGAAAGAAAGGAGTTCATTGGCAGCCTTTGTACGTATACGATTGTAAAATGGCCCACATACATGTGTACATGCAGGCACTTACATGTGGAGGTTTCTGACTTTCCCCATTGATTTTTTTTCCCATGTACATATTTACAAAATGGACCTTGAGCTCCATTTATCCTGCACTGTTTTAGAATAGGCTTAAAATGTGCCCAATAGGCACCAACTGTATGTGACTTTATAAAATAGAGAAAATAGCCATCTTTTCCATTCCCATACCCAGACAACCTGCTATAAAATTATCCTCCACTTTCTAAAATGACTCCTGGGACATCTCCGTGCTTTGGACATCTGTATGACCATTTTCAGACATCCAAAGCACAAATAGGGCTTCTAAAATAACTCTCATAACTTTTCACTGAAGCAGCTCTGCAATGCATTGGTCACCAGAACTTCTAATATCACCTTCATAAAATAGGCAAAACAAATGTACCAATGTACCTTTTTTGCCTTGGCACTCTCGCCCAAAGTTACCCTTCTCATGAATAACAACTTGAAAATTCAGTGTTCAGTTTAATTGTGGTTCTGTAATTTCTGTGGTGTTAGTGACCACAGACAGAAATAAAGGAGTAGGAAGTGACACGCCTTCCCCTACATTGCTGAATTTTATATTCTTCCCTGCCTAGATAGTTCCTGTGTTACAGTGTTCTTGGCCAAAGACTAGCAGAGCATCTGGGTAGCAAAGGTATGTGAATATAGCGTTTCTGATTTTGGTTCTAAGAATAGCTGAAAAAAGATGTGCTCAGAGCTTGCATATGCAAGTAATGTTGCATATAGGCTATTGGGAGAAATTCATCTTTTGGTAGATGATACTGAAATCCGCAAAAGGGTGGACACACTGTTAAGTTGTGGAAAATAAGAATAGGAATCTAGCATGTAGCAGCTAAGATTTAATGCATAAAAAATACAGGGTCCTGCAAGGATGGGAGGCAGTGTACTAGTGTGGATCAGGAACTGGTTATAAGATAGAAAGCAGAGGGTAGGGCTAAATGGCCAATTTTCCCAATGGAGAAAGGTAAATAGTGGCATACCCCAGAGATCTGTGCTGGGTCCACTGCTTTTTAACATATTTGTAAATGACCTGGAAATGGGAATAACGATTGAGAAAGTCAAATTTGCAGATGACACAAAATTATTCAAAGTTGTTAATACCCAAGAGAATTGTGAAAAAATGGCGAGGACCTTGATAAATTGGAAGATTGGACATTCAAATGGCAGATGAAATTGAATGTGGACTATTGCAAAGTTATGCACCTAGGAAAGAACAACTGGTTACACGATGCAAAGTTCCACATTAGGAACCACCACTCAGGGAAAAGATTTAGGCATCATCGTAGATAACATGTTGAAACCTTCAGCCCAGTATGTAGCAGCAGCCAAGAAGGCAAATAGAATGCTGGGAATCATAAGGAAAGGAATGGAGAATAAAACAAAGGCTATTATAATGCCTCTGCATTGTTCCATGGTGCAACTGCACCTTGAATATTGTGTGCAATTCTGATCGCCATATCTTAAAAAGGATATAGCATTATTAGAAAAGGTACAGAGAAGAGTCACCAAAATGGTAAAGGGGATGGAAGGATACCCCTATGAAGAGAGGCTAAAAGGTTTAGGGCTAGAAAAGAGATGGCTGAGCGGAGATATGATAGGGGTCTATAAATTAATGAATGGAGTGGATTGATTCTTTATGCCATCAAAAAGTAGAAAGACTAGGGGATATGCAATGAAGCTACTATGTAACCTATTTAAGACTAATAAGAGAATTTTTTTTTTTACTTAATGCATAATCAAATTCTTGAATTCATTACCGGAGGATATAGTAAAAGCTGTTAGTGTAATTGGGTTTAAAACAGGTTTGGACAAGTTCCTGGAGGAATATTCCATAAACCATTATTAAAGAAGACCAGGAAATCCGCTGCTTGCCTCAGGGCAATCATTGTGGAACCTGTGTTTTTTGGGGAAACTGCTAGATACTTGTGACTTAGATTGGCCACTCTTGGAAATGGGATACTGGGCTTGATGGACCTTTGTCTGACCCAGTATGGCATATCTTATGTTCTTATGTTTATTTCCAATCTTCCTTTCTCAAGCACACCAGTGCTTGCCGCCATTCACTACTGATACTCTCCATCTGAATTCTCTAGTTCTCTGGAGCAGTGTAGAGTGAAATGCTGACAATTTATGAGTGATCAAGATTAGAAGGATTGGAATTGGGGCAATAGCATTGAAGAAGATAAGTAATTGATTCTAATCCCATACATATGCTTTGCTTTGCTTTGTTGAACATTGACTAATGGTGTCATGCAGAGCCGGGTTAAGCGGGCTAGACATTGTCTGGATGTCCAGCTCCGCTAAACATCTCTGTGCCATTGCAGAAAGCAGAGCACCCCCCATGTAGAGATGAGATGTGCGTAAACTCTGAATGGGGGTGGGGTCAGGCTAGAGGAAGAGCGAGGGCAGGGAGTGGGTGAGACCCTGACCTGGATGTACAGGACTGATTGCAGTGTCAGCCCTGTACATCCAGTGCTGGCAATCTGGATGGGGGATTTATTTCACCTCAGAGGTAGAATAAGTCCCCTCCAACATGGGAAACCAGGCAGGCCAGAACCCGGGAATCAGGTGAGGAGGGCAGAGGGTTCTCTGCAGCCTGATCCTGGGCTCAGAGGGCCCCATCGAGGGTCAAGCTGCAGGGAACAGCTCTAGGCAGCAGACTGCCGGCAGCTGGGTCTCCTGCATGGTATCCCAGTGCCATGGCAATGGGCTCCATGCAGGAGACTCGGTGGACTTGTGCAGAGAAGGGGGGGGCGGACATCCAGGGATATAGAATCAGGGCACAGCCGGCCCGTCCAGGCCAGTTGCACCTGATTCTGATCCTGCAGGTGCTATATATCCCTGCGGGATCAGAACTGGGTGAAAAATCCAACCTGTCTAGATTCTGGGCATCCAGACAGGTTGGACAGGCCCCTTTCTGAATGGGGCTCCACATGAATTCCAGAGCAGTGCTCTTACTGATTTTCTTTGGGAGAGTTTTTTATGACCCTTGATGTTATGTATGTGATATGAGCAGGCACAGAGATAACAAGCCACAAATGTAAAGCTCTTTAACCATTTTTTTAAAGTGCCATCAAGTTAATGCAGATTCCTGCTGACCCAGTAGTCCTTGGGTTTTCTCTGCTAGGCCTTTTCCTCTGAAGCAATGTGATTTGCCCAAGGTCACAAGGAATGCCAGTGGGAATCAAACCTCAATTGCCTGGGGGTTAGGCTGTTTCTCTAACCACTAGGCTACTCCTCCAGCACTGCGCCATTTGTACTGAGGTCTTTTTCCTCCCATTTTAAGATTTGAGAATTAAAAAGTAAAATAAAAAATCTAAAAAGAAAAGGGATGTAAAGAAATAGCTTTGGATTTTGTTTACAATGTGTGGATTTGTGTAGCACATTCATATATATTGTTTGGCTAGTTGAGTTGCTACATTTAGCATTATTTCAGGTTTGTTCAAGATTGAGAAATATGAATAGCGAACACTAGTCAAGCAAAAATTAGAAGTCGGAGTTCAAGTTCTGGAATATAAGTTGTATGTATCTAATACTTTCTTAAAGGATTATGTTTCTTTTTTTCTCAGAAATAGTATATTCACTGCTAGAACCTTTTGACATTATATGCCTGATCATTAGATATGTAACTACCCTGTGCTAGTTGTGAAATGATGCCACTGGCCTGGGGACAGCTAATGCTGACCTCTGACGAGTCACTACTTGTATACATCATGCCCCTGCATTTCCAACCACGTAGTTCGAATGCGTGGTTCATACGTGAGTGTTAAGAAATATGAAGGGCAGAAGCAGGGCGCACACATTGAAACAATGGGAGGGGGGGGGCAATAGGAGATGGAAGCTGAATAGCAAGGCATACATCTAGGCCATCATTCTGGGGGTGCTGCATGATCAGCTGACATGGTGGTGAAACACACCAGCCTGACAACCTCAACACCAGGGCCCGCAGGTCTGCAGTCACCCTGCTGGACGGTGGGAAAGCATCCAAGGATACAGCAAAATCTGCTGGACTGCTGTTCACATCTGCATATGCACTGGATAGGTCAGAGGGCTGCTGGTGTTGTTTGGTCTGGAGGTGTGAGCAGATAGGGCCTGTGCTCCATGCTGCAGTCTGTATTTGCCTCAGAGGCAGAATCGGAGCCAGAACAGTACAGTGGAGGGAGAGACATGCAAATTAGGTGATGCATCCCATGGCTAAATGATGATGTGGCAGCACAAGAGCTGTCTGACCCCTGGTCCCTGTGCATAGTGGTGTATGGGGGGGGGGGCTGTC